>WMHX01000103.1:226853-485608 GCA_013420875.1 Thelonectria rubi
GGGGGGGGGGGGGGGGGTTGCTAAGGTTGCAAGGAGCCAAGCAGCCAAGGATGCAGGGGCAGATGATCGACAAGTCGCCGAGAACTCCACGTCACGCTCCATCAAGTCGGCCTATCACGTCTCAGCGAGTGCTATAAGAGACTGCACTATTCGTCCTTCCTACATAGAGCAATGTATGCCCTCATCTTCAATCCCACAGCCCCCGCCCCGTCCGACCTGGTAAACTCGTCGTATTTCGGCTTCATGGCCTCGGGGAAGAGCTCCTCCGCCCTCTTCTTCTCCTCGTCGGTCCACTCCTTCATGACGGCCACGGCCAGCCTGGTCATCATGTTCCGCACCAGCTCCTGCAAGTCGTCGGCGGCCCAATGCACAGTCACCTCGGACATTTCCACGTTGGGTCCGAACCCGGCCTCGGAAAGCACCCGCTCCATGTGGCCCGGGTCGAGCCACTCCTTGGCGAGAGGCAGCTGGAACGGCTTGTCGTCGGGGCGAATCGCCCTTTGCACCGTGTGCACCGCGTCGAGGTGCCCGAGATCCGACCAGCCCGTGACGACGGCGGTGCCTTGCGGCGCGAGGGTCCGGAACAGCTCCCGCGCTCCCTTGGCCGCGTCGGCGAAGAAGAAGAGCCCCATGACGGTCAACGAGTGGCTAAAGGTGCCGTCCGCAAACGCCGACAAGTCCTCGCCCGACGCGACCCGAGCGTGGACGTTGCCGTAGGCCTCGAAGCGCCTGCGGGCAATCTCGACCATGTTAGGAGCGCCGTCGACAACGTGCACGGCGGGCTCGCTGCCGTCTTTGAGGGAGCGCAGGAGGACGTCGGTGGCGAGGCCGGTCCCGCAGGCATTGTCCAAGACGACCGAGTCGGGGTCGATCTCGGGCAGAAGCGAGAGGCACCGCTCCGTCACCTCGACGGTGCATCCGGCCGTGTTGGCCTCGTAGTCGGCGGCGCCAGCGTCGAAGTGCTGGAGAGCCGTCATGGGGGGCTTCTGGTCGCTGTTGGACGCCATTGTGAAGAGAATGACGGGTTTCTGAGGGAATCTGTGATTCGAAGAACGGTTTGACCATGCATTGACCTCGTGGACTCTCATAAGGGCTATATAGTCGCTCGGAGATATGCGGACACATCCGGATACTTGTTGTTAGTGGCTTCAGCTGAGCAACCTGATGGAGCTGGCTTGGCGCATTGAAGAGTTGCTACTGGACGAGGCGAGCCATCCGGTGGTTTTGGGGGGTAGGACAAGAGGCATAATTCGCGTGTTACGTGATGTCTTCTGTCGAGTTCGAGTATCCGTCTCGATACAAGATATACCTTCACTGAGGGACCTGTCGGGGACATGTTACATGCAGATCGGCAAAGATTGGGTTGCCAGGGATCTGGGGTAAGATGGCAGCCTGGGTTATGTCTCGACGCCGGTCTCATTGGGCGCGTCGTGAATGTTTCAGGGGGCTGATGGAATTGTTTGACGGTGAGAAAAGAAGGGCCACGCAGCCACTTGACATGTACCGAATGAGACGCAGCCAACGGCTTCTTGGCGCAACTGGCCGTTGGGAGCTTCACGGCTGTCAGCAAGGTTTACTTGGAACACGTCTTCGCACCTCAAGTAGACGACGTCAATCAAACAAGGGATGCCTTTGCGCCGGGTTTCGGCAGAGTGGGCGGCGTTTGTTTCGTATTCATCGACCAACGACCAAATCGGAGCGGGAGCCTGAATCTTCCGGGGTCACCTCCCTCGCCCCCTGACTAAGCCGATTTTTGCGCCAGCTGGAACTTGGCCAGATAATGCGTTAGACGGCGACGCTACGTCTTTGGAGCTCCTGAGTCGACGTTCCCATCTTTGTCCCAAAGGCATTCGCGTTGCAATCGCTTGCCATTGATCCCTTCGTATTCTTTGCCCGTCAGCCGCGAGCAGGGTCCCCTTCCTTCGCGCCCCTGAAGCCCTTATCGTCTAACCGTTGTGAGTGCTGCGCCTTCGTATTCGACCTCAGGCGCCAGCAAATAATTACAGGCTGACTCCTCCTCCTCGACAGCTCCCCTCCCTCATCTTTACACATGAGATAACTTCACATCCCATCTCCACGATGCATCTGCGCGAACTTGCGCCGTCGGCGCTCCTCACCACGCTGCTCGCCGCCCCGAGACTGACGTCGGCCTTCTACCTCCCCGGCGTCGCGCCCACCTCGTACAAGCCCGGCGATAACGTCCCCCTATACGTCAACACCATCAAGCCCATCGCCGCCCCCTCCGACTCGAGGTTGCACTCCGTCGTCTCCTACGACTACTACCACGATGACTTCCACTTCTGCAAACCCGCCGACGGCCCAGATTACGTCTCGGAGAGCCTGGGCAGCATCCTGTTCGGCGACCGAATCATGACGTCCCCCTTCGAGCTCAACATGGGCAAGAACGAGTCCTGCAAGTCCCTCTGCAAGAGCCACTACTCTTCCCCCTCGGTCGAATTCGTCAAGGACCGCATTGATCAGGGCTACAGCCTGAACTGGCTCGTCGACGGCCTGCCCGCCGGCCAGCAGATCCAGGACCAGCTCTCGGGCACCGTCTTCTACAGCTCCGGCTTCCTCCTCGGCCAGTACAACGACAAGAACGACCTCGTCTTCAACAACCACTACGACATCCTCGTCGAATACCACGAGGTCAACGGCGACCCGAACCAGCTCCGCGTCGTCGGCGTCGTCGTCCAGCCTTCGTCCATCAAATACAAGGACAAGGTCGACTGTGCCATCGACAACGGCCCCGTCGTCTTCGGCGCCAAGGCGGGCGAGACCCAGGACATTCAGTTCAGCTACGGTGTCTACTGGCGCAAGTCGGACACTGCTTGGGCTACCCGCTGGGACAAGTACCTGCACGTCTTCGACCCCAAGATCCACTGGTTCTGGCTCATCGACACGGCCATCATCGTCGTCATCCTCGTCCTCACCGTCATGTCCATCCTGGTCCGCGCCCTCAAGAAGGATATCGCGCGTTATAACCGACTCGACCAACTTGATCTCGATGATCTGGGTGGCAATGGCGCGCTGGAAGACGGTGTCCAGGAGGACTCTGGCTGGAAGCTCGTTCACGGCGACGTCTTCCGAAGCCCCTCGCGCCCTCTCTTGCTTTCCGTCTTCGTCGGCAACGGCGCTCAGCTCTTCGTCATGACCGGGTGCACCATCCTCTTCGCCCTCCTTGGTTTCCTGTCTCCCTCTAACCGCGGCTCACTGGGCACCATCATGATTCTCCTATACACCGTCTTGGGCTTCGTCGGCGGCTACGTCTCCGCCCGAACCTACAAGGCTTGGCAGGGCGAGCAGTGGAAGCTCAACATCATCCTCACCCCCATCCTGGTCCCCGGCATTGTCTTCAGCGCCTTCTTCCTCCTGGATCTCTTCCTCTGGGCCAAGGAGTCCTCTGGTGCCGTCCCGTTCACCACCATGCTCGTTATTGTCGGCATCTGGTTCATCATCTCCATTCCCCTGTCCTTTACCGGTTCTTGGCTCGGCTTCCGCGCCCCTCAGTTTGAGGCTCCCGTGCGCACCAACCAGATTCCCCGACAGATCCCTCCCGTCACCACCTACCTGAAGCCCATCCCCAGCATGCTGATTGTTGGTCTGTTGCCTTTTGGTGCCATCTTTGTCGAGCTCTACTTCATCATGAGCTCCATCTGGTTCAGCAGAATCTACTACATGTTTGGCTTCCTCTTCCTCTGCTACGGCCTCATGATTGTCGTCTGTGCGGCCGTCACCATTCTCATGGTGTACTTTTTGCTGTGCTCCGAGAACTACAACTGGCAATGGAGGTCGTTCCTCGCCGCCGGTATGAGCGGTGGTTACGTCTTCCTGAACTGCCTCCTCTACCTAGTTACTAAGGTTAAGCTGGGTGGTTTAGCTGGCGCCGTTCTCTACATCGGCTACAGTGCTCTCATCTCCTTCCTTTTCTTCATCCTTGCTGGTAAGTCTCTTGAAATATGCCTACCCTTCATTGCTAACGAATTGCAGGCACCATTGGCTACTTTGCGAGTTGGTGGTTTGTCCGGAAGATTTACGCTTCCATCAAGATTGACTAAATGCAGCGACCAAACAGCTGGGGAACAACTTGAATGATGGAGAAGAGGCTTATGACATCTGACATTTGGGGAGTCTGTAACACTACATGTACGACCAACGTCTGGGACTTGAGTGGTTTGGGCCACGGTGACCTTGCTCCCGTGAGATGGGCTCATACCGGAGAAGGCTAACGGATGGCGTCGAGGGATATGCAGCGATATTATGGATTTGTGACGGATCGTAGATATTTCATCGGTTAGAACCAAAAAACAGCAGAACAAAAGTTGACCTGTCGCAAATAAATTTCTTTGATAATATTACGTGTTTGGGTATTTGGGTATTTGGTTTATTCCGCGGCAGCAGGCCATGTCGGATCTCAATCCTCGTCATCATCATCGTCCAGATCATCCAAGTTGGTGAACTGAAACTGCTTCGCGGCGTTGCTGGTGGCGGGCTTGCTCGCCCCGGGCTGCCCAGTGGTGCCGCCGACGATGCTGGCTCGTCGCCACGCTTCTTGGTCCCTCTCGCGCTGCAGTTCGCGCTCTCGCCTCTCCTCGCGAAGCCTCTTCTCCTTCTCCTCCTGCTCGATGCGCTCCTTCTCCTCCCTCTCCTTGCGCTCTTCCTCCTCGCGCTGCTTGCGCTCTTCCTCGGCGACGGGGTCGTACCCTTTGGGCTCGATGCCCTGCTCGGCCAGGAGCTGGTTGGACGCGAGCGAGCCGGCGCGGATACTGTCCTCGAGGGGCCAGGGGACGAAGATCTGGCCGGAGAGGGGGTTGAGGTACTGCGCCATGCCCTCGGGCAGGCCCGTGTTGGACGAGGCGGCCGTCAGCTGCGTCGACGGGAGGTCCGGGCCAACGCCGGGGGTGCCGTTGGCGACGGCCGGGCTTTGGACCTGCGACGAGGGGGGCGCCGAGGGCGTCATGGCGCGGGACTCGGGGCCGGGCGTCTGCGTCTCGGACGCGGGCGGCAGGGCGTTCAAAGTGCCGGCGGGCGGCATCGTCGTCTTGCTGATGCGGCGGGCATAGTTGAGGAGCTGCTCGTAGGCGATGGGGTGGCTGGGGCCCTTGGGGAACGTGGTCGTCTGGGTGCTGACAATGTCCTTGCGGGTGCTCGCGAGTGTGGACAGCGTCTCGCGGATCTGGTTGTCGAGGGTGGCCGAGGCCTCGCGCAGGTGCTGGATGCGCAGGTGATTGTTCTGGTGGGTTTGGACTTTTTTGACGTCGCGTCAGCGTTTGGGGGACGGCGTGGCACAAGTTCTATTTACCTTCTTCCAGGCCTTTGCTCAGCTCGTTGTCGGCAATCTCGAGTTCGAGACCGAGAGTAGTGGAAGGGGAGTATTTGGTGACGGAGTCGATCAGGCCGGAAAGCGCCTTTTCCAGCCGTTCGAAGCGGCTGTCAATGTATTTATCCATCTCGAGTGCTGCGTGTCTGTTGTGAGAGAGTCCAAGTTTGTTGCTTTGTTGATGGGCTCTATATAAAAGCAGCTTGGTACAACCCAATGATGGAAGCTCCTGTTCCATGCTTCAGAAGTGGGTCTAGGTTCGACGACGTGATTGGGCGACTAGCTCTGGTTAGTTTTCACGCCTCAGGCCAAATCCCGGACTTTCCCGGCCGGCAAACTCGCGCATCCCAAGACCTGTTCTTGTTTGAACGACGAAATCGAACAAGCAATTGAACGACGACCAAGGCCTCCACGCCCAAACAGTCAAGATGGTTTCCCAGGTACCCTTCGCTTTCCCCATTGGCTTTGATTTTCAATCCATCTGCACCAATTGAGTGCCTCGGTCACACGGAGCGCTGACCTGACTTCCAGACTCCCTTCCGCGCCGCTCAGTTCAAGAGCTCCTTCGGCCCCAAGTACGTGCCCTCCAAGCCTTCGCCTATGTTTCGAGCCATCGGATGCGAGCCAATTCCTACGACAACCAAGAACGAATGGCCCGACAGCCGAGGCGATGGCGGCATTGAATCAGGACCATGTGACTAACAGTTCGACTCTAGCTACTCGAGCCAGCCTCACTTCCTTGGCTTCACCGGCCAGAGCGCCTTCCGAATGTGAGTTGCCACCGGTTATCAAAGCAGACGTCAAATCTCCAGACGGACGAGTCGAGTACCCGAATCCCTTCCGTTCCGCCGAAACTCGAGACGAGCGAGGACTTGGATCAAGAACAGCATCTGAAGGAGGATGGGGTGCGATGAGGGATTCGGGGCTCGATTATTGCTTCTGCAACTCGAACCTGCGTTTCGTACCTGTCGTTTCGTACCGAGCGCTGACGCATGGGAACAGTGGCTCTCGTCTTGCCTTCTACGGCGCTCCCGCCGCCTTTGCCGTCCTCCTCTTCGCCTCTGGCATCCCCCGTGTCCAGCGCGACGTTCTCCACGTACGTTTATCTTCTACCGCGACGAATTGGCTTCGGTAGGACTGACCCCTGTTGCAGAATATTCCCTTTGTCGAGAAGTTCTTCCGGAAGGAGATCCACCCCGCCGACAACGTAAGTTCCATGCACGATGCAGAAACGGCATTGAAGCACGCTGACGTGACGTTAGCCTTTCTAAATCCACTGGCGGATGATGGTAGACGTGTATCGATGCCCGTCTTTTTGACCTGGGCGGCGCTCCCTGTATAAGATTTCCCAATAGACTTGTTCTGAAGCTTCGATATTTTGCGCGTGTGTGAAATCCTTGGGCTGTGATTGGCTGAGGTCGTAGTCGTGCGCACTTGGGTGGCTAACCGTCGTGTCGAGCATCGCTGTTCGAATCATTGACTTGAAGAACTTGATGTATATTTTACTCGATCAATAACGATTGCATTTATCTCGAAGGATATCCTACTGGACGTAAAGAGCGTCTCGTTTATTCTGCTCCATTTGCCATAATGCGCACCAACCTGTGTCCGTAGCACAGTGCATCTCACCTGGCACTGTCCCATCCACGGGCATTCTGTTGGTAACTTGGTGCAACAAGTACGAGGCAAAGTGTCTTAATCTCAATTTACAGCAATTCATTTCCCGAGGCATCAGTCGTTGGTCACAGAAACTTGGCGATTCCAACTACTTGAACTTCCTGAAGAGCCCATCGTTTTCCCTCATGCACCGTCGTTGATCAAGAGCCTCACGCGCGTCTTCCCAGGGGCCACTTGTCAACATGGACACGACGGTTCACGAGCCTCTGGCGCAGAAGGGCGCTTTCGTCCTCAAAGACTTGTGCGCGGACTCGGCCGGCATCATCGCTATCCCTCTTGTGCTCTGGGTCTTCTATCGGTCAACGACGTCCTTCTCGCTGCGGATGGCCTTGTCCGCAGCTGGCCTGAATCTCGTGTGGTTCTGGTGGTTCTATGCCGTATCGTCCGTCGTCCCGGAACCGTACTTGGTGAGTGTCGCCTTTCCGCCCGACATGATGCGGGCATGTGCTTACGGGTGCGTAAGGACGAGGTTTTCCATATTCCTCAGGCGCAAAAGTACTGCGCGGGCCGGTTTCGAGAATGGGATGACAAGATCACCACGCCCCCTGGACTGTAAGCAAGCTCGCCGGTCCGTTGACCAATCAGGACTGACGAGGGCAGTTATCTCTTTTCTCTCATTGTCCCCGAATTCCTCAAGAATCCCTCCCGGATGCTCAAATCTACTTGCGGCGTCACGAGTCTCCGGGCTTCCAGCGGTGTCGCCTGGGAGGCTCTGGCCTTGCTTGCCTTGCAATGCCGTCACCGGATCGAGGCTCGCCTCTCCGAGGCGCACGGGAACAAGACGAGGCGGCCCTACAGCCAGTACTCGCTCCATACTGCCTTCAACATTGCCCTGTTCCCCCTCGTCTTCTTCTTCTCCGGGCTGTACTACACCGACGTCGCTTCCACGGCCGCCGTGCTTCTCGCCTACTGGCATCACCTGGACCGAGTCGGCCGTGACCGATGCTCCATCCTCTCCGACCTAGCTGTCATCGTTTTGGGAATCGCGGCTTTGCTTATGCGCCAGACAAACGTGTTTTGGGTCGTCGTCTACATGGGCGGCGCCGAGGCCGTCCACGCCCTCAAGACCCTGCGACCAAAGCGACCTGACCAGCCCGCCATGAACACCCTTTCCGAGCATCTAAAGTACTACCTATGGAGATACTCGCTCGGCGATGTCCACGACCCTCCTCTGCACGATCTTTGGCCCGACGGTGAGTAAGAAGCGTTCTTCCAGTCATCAGCATCTAACCCCGGCCCTTAGACGTGTTGTTTTGCGCCGTCAGCTTCGGTGTGGCAGCCATTTGCAATCCGATGCGAATCGTGGCGCGAATCTGGCCATATGTTGCTGTTCTGGGCGCCTTTGGGTCCTTTGTCGCTTGGAACGGCGGCGTTGTGCTCGGCGACAAATCCAACCACGTCGCCACCGTCCATTTCGCGCAGATGCTCTACATTTGGGGCTTCTTTGGCTTCTTTTCCCTCCCTCTTTTGGTTCCGTATGTGGTTCCGGCTGTCAACTTGGCCGCTCGGGTCTTTCTTGTAGTCACTGGAAGCAAGTCTTCTGCTTCGCGACAAGCTGGCTCACCCGACAGCGGCAAGCGGCGTGTCGACCAAAGCTCGGAGAAGCCACAGTCAAGAGACACCAAGCGAGTTGCGCCAAGAGTCGACGCGAGATCTGTGCCGTTGCGATGGGCAGCTGCCGTCTTCAATGGGACGTTCCTGTGGCCGGTCTACCTCCTGAGCACCGTCATCCTCTCCGCCGCCGTGGTCAAGTACAACACGATCATCCACCCCTTCACCCTCGCGGACAACCGGCATTACATGTTTTACGTGTTCCGGCACACGATCCGCCGATCCTCGGCCATCAGGTACATGCTCATCCTCCCGTACACCGTCAGCCGATGGATGGTATGGGGAACCCTAGCCGGCTGCTCCCAGTGGTTCTCCACGATGCACGGGGATGCGTGCTCAGCTTACTACACGCGTCAGCGGCCGTCGCCCTACCTGAGTAAGCCGTTCCTCGCCCGACGGATCAACGGGACCGCCCGCGACACGGATTCCGAATTGGCGAGTACTCCCCGGACAGACGACGCAGGCAAGCCCGAATTGGAGGGCACGCCCGCAGACGCAGGCAAGCAGCCCTCGGTTCAAGAGCCCGTCGAGGACCCCATGCTCATCTCGACGGAACCGGCGTCCACCTCGACGGGCCTCGTCTTCCTCCTGGCAACGACGCTCTCGCTCATCACCGCGCCGCTCGTGGAGCCGCGATACTTCATCATCCCATGGGTCATGTGGCGGCTGCTGGTCCCCGCCTGGCGGCTGCACGATCACGAAGGAGGAGACAACGTCGTCGACAAGGCCCTCCGCTCGTCGTGGGGAGGGCTGCTTCGTCCCCTTCGGCGGCACGACTTGCGCCTGTGCCTGGAGACGGGTTGGTTCGTGGCCCTCAACCTCGCGACGGGGTACATCTTCTTGGCTAAGCCGTACATCTGGCGAGCCGAGGATGGCACGCTCCTGGATGAGGGGCGACTGCAGCGGTTCATGTGGTAATTCTTACAGCAGCGACATGTCACAATTCCGTAGAGGGGGACAGTGCAGGATGCAAAGTAACGTGCTTTTTTTCATCATTTGAAAAGTTCCCAGGCCAGGTGCTTGCTGAAAGGATATTGCATGCCTCGCCCAAAATCTGCAAAGTAGTTCTCAAACGCCGGTGACCCATGTTGCCCAGTTCCATTACCCGTTGTGATTCCAATGTACCCCCCTCTCCAAAGCCCTTCCTGAGCAGAAATCCGAAACCCTCTGGGGAGTGACCCGAATCTTTATCAACAGTTCGAGGGTCTCCAGCCCACTAAACCAAACACACACACACACGCGCGCGCAAAGACGTTTCAATTCTTTCACGTCTCCTATTTGGCCTTTTCCGAAGGGGCTTACTATAAGCTCAAGCGATCCAGGCTCAGGCCGTCGTTGCTGCGCACGCGGCGGATGACGCCGAGCTTGAAGAACTTCTCCTCGCCGCCGGGGGTGCGGCCGCCGATGTACCACTTGTCGGCGCCGAGCACCTCGCGGAAGCCCTCGCTGCTGGAGTCGCTACCGCGGCGGCGCGAGCTGGCGCCGGGGATGGGGATGGCGGTGCCGGGGCTCGTCGTCGCCGAGGCGGCTTCGGCTGCGGCTGCTGCGGCGGCGGCGGCGGCGGCGCTGCGGGGCGAGCGGATGGTGACGCTGGATGTGGTTTGCTGGTGGGAGGAAGTGTTTGCGGCGGAGGATGTGGTAGAGGAGGAGGCGGCGGCGACGGTGTCGCGAGTGTGCTTGTGTGGTTGGTGATGTTGGTGTTGGTGTTGGTGTTGGCTCGAGGCCGTCGACATGGAGGGGCCTTGGGGACGGAAGGCGGCGAGGAAGGAGGAGAGGAAGAAGGGTCGTTGTGAAGGCATGCTGGGCGGATGGGGGAGGCCGATTGCGAAGCCAGCGCAGGTTTGCGGGAATCGAGAATGTTCGTGGGTTTTGTGTGTGTCGTCGATGGGAGGGGAGGCGACTTATCGGCGTCGGCCGGAGATGGGAGTCACAAGGAGGGATCCAGCCCCGAGAGCGATGATGAATGACGATGGAGGGAGATTGCGGTGGACGACGATTGCGGGGAAAAGTAGGGTTTTGGTACAGAAGGCGGGATGGTTGGAGGGCGAAGGAGAAAGCGGGCGTTTTTTTTTTAGTTTTGGAATTAAACGAGACGAGCCATGGGAAGGAGGAGGACGAGGAAGAGCCGAAGAGAGGGCTTTTGGCTTTTCGGTGGTGGAGTCGCCGATACGGTTACTAAAGGGAGTCTGGAGTCGCCTCCCGTTCGTTCTGAAAGTGGTTCAGCAGGTTTTCTTCCGCTGGGAGGAGGGGCCGGGCGGGCGGGCAATTGGGTTGTTTGAGTACTCGGTACGAACAGGAGCGAGAGCTGAGAAACGCTGACGTCGAGGCGCAGAGGCCAGAAGCCGGCTCCTTCTCAGCGAGGAGGAGGGAAGTCTGGAGAGCAGCAGCAGCGGAGAGGCGAATCCGCGCTCGGTAAAACCCGGAGTCCGGGGGGGACAGGAATGGTAATGGCGGGGTTGCGATAGGTTCGGGCTTGGTGGCAGGCAGTTAGTCTGGGCTACATAAATAACGGTGTGGAATTGGAAAGCTGGACACATGTCTGCATTGCTTCTCGGTCACATTTTCCAGCCATGGATGAAGCCAGAAACGGGCAAAAGGGCATCCCATCCCCCTTCAGTGAAAAGCCTCCCGACCCGACCCTTTGGATCAGCGAACCCGAGGTGCAAGGCGAGCCCATGGAAGTTCGGATAAACCCTCGTGGCTGCGTTGCATTCTTCAGGCAGAAGGGAAACATCCTTCCACCCGCTGATGCATGTGCTGCAGGACTTCTCCAGGGGCCTTGTGCAATCACGTCGCCTTGCTGGTTCCTGGATTCTGAATCGTCAAAGTCGTTCCGACCCTATCAGGTATTTCGGCTTGTAATGATCAAGTATCGTGACAATCGTCCGGTCCCCCCCTCGTTTCTTGCCATGGCCGGTCTGTTCCCGGTCCCCCCCCCCCCAAGTGTTCCCGGCGGCAACTTTGACGGCTCATGTACGGATACCGAGTCCTGATGAAAGTACCCGGTACCCATCCCCCCCCTCTCATCAGGGTTGTTCCCCCGCTCTTCCAAACCCGCGAGGCCTTGTGATGGCCAACATGATCTGATAATTTGCAAAGCGCCAATCCCCCACACAAACCACACACACCCATTGACTCGTTTCTGATTTAACGAATCGTCCATTGGCCCAGCGCCCGCTCGATCGATTCAACGACGCGGCCTGGGTCGGCAATCGCCCAGATTTGCGGTGCAGCTCGAATTTGTTGTGGTGTTTTGCATGCCAATCCTTGCCTCCATGCTTGATGCCTGACCGGGTGCGTCGCTTGAAAGTGCTGAGAAGTGTTGGTGATGCAGGCACCGCAGAATTGGCTGACTGGGAAGTAAGCTACCCTGGACGACGGCCATGAAGCTCTGCCACTCTGTTCGGACGCTCTCCATGCTAAACATTGCACCGTTTCTCGATAATCGTCCAAACAATCATCATCCAAACAATCATCATCCTGCTGCCCTCGATTAAGCGGAATTCCCCAAGCAGTCACTACGCCGCGGTTACCAAACAAGTTTCACAAGCGGACTCAACGACTCGCTCACCGCAATCGTATCCACCAAAAAACTCCACCACAACAGCCTCAACAGCCTCAACAAACTGTTTCACCAATGCCACAGTTCTTGACTGATGCCGCCGCTATAAGCAATGTCTCATCCGCCATCCTCTCCCCCCCCAACACTCCGACCAAGTCACCAATCGCATCTCCCTGAAACCATGCCCAGCGTCAGAAACTACCTGCTCACATGGGTCATGTGGCTCACCACCAAGGGCGCGTGGCAGTCGGCCGAGGCCTTTGACAAGAAGATTGCGGCGGCGAGGCGCAACAAGGCCAGCCCCGCGCCGCCCGAGCACATGAACCGGGAGTTCATCATCGAGGAGGAGACGCGCGACGAGGGCTTCGTCGTCTACACGGTGGCGCCCAAGTCGGAGACGCCCACGCAGGCGCGCATCATGTACCTCCACGGCGGCGCCTTCGTCTTCGGCATTTCGCCGCAGCACTGGACCATCGTCGCGCAGCTGGCCAAGCGCCTGCAGGCCGTCGTCGCCGTGCCGCTGTACCCGCTGGGGCCCGAGACGCAGCTGATGCGCATGTACGACGCCGTGCAACCGCTCTACGACGAGATGGCGGTCGACCCGGACCCGACGCCCTTCTGGTGCATGGGCGACTCGGCCGGCGGCACCATGACGCTCGTCATGACGCAAAACGCCCTCCGCGCCGGCCTCCCCACGGCCGAGCGCCTCGTGCCCATCACCCCGTGCGTCGACATCAGCCTCGCCAACGAGGAGCTGCTCGCCATGGCCCCCAAGGACCCCTGGCTCGACGTCCCCGGCATCCTGCACGTCACCCAGCTCATCTGCCCCGAGATGGACGTCAAGGACCCGCGCGTGAGCCCCATCTACGGCGACCTCAAGGGGCCGCCCATGCTGGTGCTCGCCGGCGGCAACGACCTCCTCGGCCCGGACACCCGGAAGCTGGCCCGCATGGCGGCGGAGCAGGGCACCGACGTCGAGCTGATTGTTGGTGAGGGCATGATGCACGTGTGGCCGCTGCTGCCTATTCCCGAGGCGGCGGGGGCCATGGATAGGATCGTCGAGTGGCTGAGGCAGGCCAAGAAGTGAAGCGTGGTTTGGATCCGAGGTGTTGGGCGTGGTTTGGATACAGAGGCTATATGGGTGAGGCGGTTCAGCAGGACAGGTTCTGGATCGTCGTAGTGTATCCACGAACAATCAACTGCCGAGTCTAATTCCCAATGTAGAGAGAGCAATCTACCCACCTACGAGCTCGCTTCTGCGTCTTCCGTCTTGGCGTCCTCGTCCAGGCCAAAGTCGAGCTTCTCCCACTTCATCAGCAGCCCGCATATCAAGCACAAGGAGCCAAAGGCCACGACGATGTAAAACTCGCGGGCAATGACTTCGGCCACGGCCTCGATGCCGTTGCGCAAGACGCGCGGGTCCTCGGACTGCCAAATCGCCGACGAGACGCCCGCCAGCGCCTCGCGGATGTCCGTGGCCGAGTACTTATGCGCGTCGTCGCCCAGCGCGTCGACGAGCAGCGCGTGGCCGACGTTGTGGAAGATGCCGCCGGCCGTGGCCAGCACGAGCGAGATGCCGGCCATCTGGGCCATGTTGCACAGGCTCAGGCTGTCGACGCGGTCGCGCGGGCGCTGGTTGATGACGTTGGAGATGGCCACGCCGTGCTGGAACGTCATGCCCACGCCCATGCCGATGAGGGCCTCAAGGGCGAGGACTTGGGACTGCGGCACGTCCGGGTCGAGTACGTTGGCCATGGCCGCGCCGCCGGCGAGGGTGAGGGCGCCGCCGACGACGTATATGACAAAGTAGCGGCCCAGGCGCGGGAGCATGCGGCCCGTCAGCGAGACGCACACGATGAAGAGCAGGATGAAGGGCAGGAAGCGCACCGTCTGCTCCATGGCGTCGTAGCCGCGGGCAAAGGCGAAGAAGAGCGGCGTGTAGTACAGCGTGACGGCGTACGAGGCGCCCGCGCAGAAGCACGATATCCACAGGGGCACGAGGTCGAGCCGCGAGAGCATGTGCACGGGGAAGGCCCGGTCCTGCGCCGTGGTGAGGACGCAGAAGCGCTGCTGGAGAGCCCAGGAGACGAGCACGACGGCGAAGACGGCCCAGACGGCCGCGTCGGCGCCCGAGCCCCAGTCCCACACGCCGCCGGAAAAGGTCACGGCGACGGCGAAGAGGCTGCCCGAGGCCATGTGCAGGGCGATGCCCAGGGGGTCGAGCCGGCGGAGGCGCTGGGGGAGGGGCACGTCCGGGGCGAGCGAGTGGCTGGGGAGGCACACGAGGGCCGTGAGGAAGGCGGCGCCGAGGATGGGCACGTTGAGGTAAAAGGCCCAGCGCCACGTCGTTGCCGGGTTCTCGGCGAAGGCGGCGCCAATGGGACCGCCTAGGACGAGGCCGAGGGCCCAGGTGCCGCCGACGATGCCGTACAGGAGGGCCATTTCGGACGAGGTGCCGAGGACGGCGAAGTAGGCGAAGCAGCTGGGGGAGTTAGTCTGGAAGCCGGTCAGGGGGGACTGGGAACTCACGCCTGCTGGACAATGGACCCCCCGACGCCCATGATGACGCGCCCGACGATGATGGCGGTGATGGACTTTGAGGCGCCGGCGACGGCGGACCCAGCGATGAAGACGAGCAGGTTGCAGAGGAAGATGGGCCGCAGGTCAAAGGCGAGCGTCAGCTTGCGGGCGAGGGACACGACGCAGAAGTTTGCGAGGGCGTAGGAGAGGCCGATCCAGGGGAGCAGGTCGATGTGGCCAAAGGCTTCGTAGAGGCGGGGCTGGATGTTTGCGACGTTGCTGACATCGTAGCCTTAAGGTGTTAGTCGAGGGGACGTTATCTGTGAGAAGATGTCTTGACTTGAAAGGGGGACGTACCGACGACGCTGCAGCACAGGTAGATGGTCACGAGGAGGCACTTCCACCGCCACGGGGAAAGATGGCTTCGGGGGTGAGGAGGCGACGCGTGGGAGGGTTGTCCTTCCATCTCGTTGTCGGAGAGGGAGGGCTTCGGCCTTGTCGTGTCGGTGTCGTGCTGGTCTATCATGTCGTCGACGGGATCAAAGAGAGGCTGTTCTGTTGTGGAACTTGCACATGGTCAAGACTCGCGCCGCTCGAGACGGGACGACAACATATCTATAGATGAATGAATCCCTGGCCATGGAAATGTATTTACTGCCGTGTCATGCTATCATCTCTTCATCTGTCCGTTGCTCTGCTACAACAGCGTCAACGCCTCGAGGCTGAAGCACCAACAAACAACCAACGCCGCTGAACAACCAACGCCCCCCCCCAAAAAAAAAACTCGCTGTTGGTCAGCTCCTCAGCTGACAACGGGGTCCAGCAGCTTGCTCACACCTATCACGGCCTCCCCGGTGGGCGCAAAGACGTCCAGAATCCTTCACCATCTCAAATCTTCCCGACTGGCTGGGACCGCGGCATCGTGGCAAAGCGGTCAGGCGTCTTCGGCCGAACAGGCGAGGATGGATGCCTCTGCGGGCAGAAAAAAGGGACCGGATCGCACACTGCCTCGCTGACAGCTGGCAAAAGGGCATCCATAGATGAGTTGGGATGTTTATGTGGTCAGAGCGGCCACGGGGAGCCTTGTATTCTTGTGAATTGGGACTTGGGGGGACTAGGATGGTTGCATACGCGGCGGCGCACGTGGGAGGGACCTTTTGAGGTGAGAAAATGGCCAAAGGGAAAGTGGCCGATATACGACCTTTGTGATGTTTGTTTGTTGTTGTTCTCGGGAACAACGCAGCGAGGCAGGGCGGACTCACGGAGGGGAGACGATGCAGAGGCCATGCAAAAGGGCCTCGATGACTGCTATTCTTGTATTTTCGGTGGGTTTATAGGACTTGAATGTGACTCCAACGTAATCACGGCCTGGGCCGAAACGACTTCCATCAGAGGCATGGCCTGATGCCTCACCGCGTGGATTATGGTTGCCGTGGCTCTTCAACTACTTTGCGGTGCTCGGATATCCATCGAGGAATAAACGCAACTGACATGTTGAGTAATATCTAACTACTAGTATATTTGTATGTATTTCCCCGACTTGATTTCTGACGTTTGCGAGCCGTCATCCGGCAGTGTTTTTTGCCTCGAGCACCGCGCCAACTCGACCATTTCGAAGACATCATGTGAAGCGTACCAAGACTCCAAGTACCTGACGATGGAATTCCAATCCATCGTCTTGCTCCCGGGTAAATGACGCGTTTTGATGTTCTGGCAGTCAACGACTGGCTCGCCGTCATGGCCAAAAAAAAGGGGTCCAATATGGAAATGGCCGATTCTGCCCTTCAACCGCAATACAACCTCACCACGATGCCCCTACAGCGACCGCAGGGAGCCGAGTGATGTCAGAGTAAGCTGTTTGTGAGACCTTCTGGAAGGGTTTTCAGCCGCAAAACGCCACCGTCGGTCTGACTTGCATGACGGCGTTTTTCTGTACCACACGCCAAGACGAACGCCACGTTGGATGGAGGGTTGCTGCGCCATGAGGTCACTCGGTGGGATATATTTTGGTGTTCTGGTGTCTGTTTTGGTGTGTCCTAGACCAGCCACATCGACCCGACGCCGTGGCTACGGGATCGCGAGAACGGCTTGGGGGTGTTCGGGGGGGGTTCGAAGGAACACCGTTGTGATTGTTGGAATATGGAGGAGACGGGTTAATATCTGAACATCATGAAGAAAACGTTTTATGAATGACACGAGTGCCCTGCTTCGACCCCTCCTCTTCTCTGCAAAGCCGTTGCTCGAGAGTGTTTACCAAGACTACTCGGACCCTGAGCTCATCGCCCCTGACGACAAGCCAGGCCCCTTTCTACTGTAATTATCAACATAGACATCTACTCATCAGATTCTCCTTGTGGCTGCACGGGTACGTACCCCCCTCGAACTCGTCCAAACACCAACAACAACCTCCCCTCGACCAGCCACCCCCGTAGCCTCCCCCGATCCCTGGGCCTTCACAACCACCCCCCTCGATCGGTTTGACATCCACGCAAGACTCATCACTGCCTGCCTCGTCGAGTGGATCTCCACCTCCAGACGCAAACTCCCCTTCGAGCCCCCTCATAGGCCTGCCCAGCCGAACACGCCCTCCTGTTCGCCATCACCGGCCCAGCCGTAATCTCCCCGGCCAGGCGGCAGCCCTCACGTGCACATCTGGCAAACGGGACACCCGGCTGTGAGTCACTGAGCTTCGGACGTCGGGACAAGCAGGGGAGGCCATCGCCGCTGCCGACCTCCTGTTCGGGCACTCAAGGCCGTGGCTGGCACTGGGCGAGCTCGCGTCCGAAAAGCAATAACATAACACCTCCTCTCTCGTGTTTCCCACTTTCCTTCTTCCTCCTTCACCATCACAACACCACCGTGATATTTCGTCTCTTCACTGCGTTTTGTCACCGCGAAGTCGATTTCATCGGGACTTTGCAACTCCCATCAACTCTACCACCTCTAGAAGGCATCTACACAAAAAAACAACTAAAAAAACAACTAAAAAACACATCGCGATCGTCTTCAACGCCGCCGAGATGTGGCTGTGGGTGGTTTTGGTCGCGCAGTTCACACGTTTCTTGCTGCCGGGCCTGATGCCGCTGAGAGGTGTTCTGCTCGAGCAGTTCAAGCGCTTCTTGCTCCCACCCCTTCTCTGGTTCGCGGGTCTGATCTGGCGAACCATCTTGACCTACTACGCCATTCAAAACAAGCTCATCTTGATCGGCCTTGCTCTCTGCGCCCTCGTCTGGATCTCTCGCTTCACTCGAGCTTTCCTCGCGGCCTTTATCACGCCCTTCTACACATCTCCTCTCCGCCATCTCCCTGGTCCATCGGTAAGTCGAAACCCCAAGCGAAAGCACGCCTCCTCCTTATGCGCCCTGCTAACGTGAATTCTAGGATAACACTTTCTTCCTTGGCCAGTCCACCAAGTTCCTCAAGGTTTCCTGGCTCCCCAACCTCTTTCTCGAGTGGTCCAAGCAATGGCCTGAGGCACCATTCATCAGATACCTGAACTTTGGCAACAAGGAGACTCTCTTGGCTTCGAACCTCGAGTCATACAAGGAGATTCTGCAGACCAAGGCCAAGCACTTCGTCAAGCCCGCCTTTGCTCGCTCTTTTGCCCATGAAATCATCGGCGATGGACTTCCCTTTGTCGAAGGCGTCCTGCACAAGATGCGACGCGCAGCCATGGCTCGTAAGTAATAATTCCCCTTCCGCGATGCTTCATACTAACTTCCTCCAGGCTTCTTCTCTCACAACCACCTCAAGAAGACCTTTGCCGCCATCCAGACCAAGGGAGAGCAGCTCAGCAAGGTTCTCAGCAACACAGTCAACCACGCTGGTGCAGTGATCGACAGTAAGTCGCACTTCCCCCCTTTGATGGTGATAATTGCTAACCATTTCTTAGTCGAGACGCATGTCTAGAAGACCGTCCTCGACGTGATCTGCATGGAAACCTTCAGCACCGACTTCAACCACCTCGAGTCTGATGTGTCCCCCCTCTACGCTGCCTTTGGCAACTGCATGCAGCCGAGTCTTTTGGGCCACTTCATCAACTACATCAACTCGATTGTCCCAATCCGGAGGTACCTCCCCATCGCCGAGGCTCGCAAGTTCCAGACCTCGTACGACAATCTGCGCTCCTTCATCCGCATGCTCGTCGAGAAGCGAATGGAGAGAACTAAGGCTGGTGCTGAATTCGACGACGTCCTCATGGGTCTCATTGAGCACTCGGACGAGGAATGGGGCGTCGACTCCATCGTCGAATATGTAAGTTGCTTCCCACTCCTGCCCTGGCTTTTCCAGACTACGATACTAACCATCAACTTTTAGGTCATCAACATCCTGATTCTCGGTAAGACACCTTAGGAATCCCGACCACTCTGGTGATTAGCTCATGCTAACTTTTATGAATAGGACATGATACCACTGCTTGTTCCATCACCTGGGCCATCCACGAGCTCTCAAAGAACCAGGATATCCAGCAACGCCTTCGAAGCGAGCTCAAGAACCTGCAGCATGCCGGATTCAGTGTCGAGAAGTCCAAGTACCTCAACAACTTCATCATGGAAGTTCTCCGCATCTACTGTCCCGGTAAGTCTAATACCCGATTTCCCCCTATTATACCCTACTAACACGAAGATAGTTGCCATGGCACCTCGCCAACCCAAGGAGAGCATGTGGATTGCCGGCGTCTGGGTTCCACGATCTACAGTCATCCAGCTGTCTCCTGCCATCATGAACATGCACCCTTCCATCTGGGGCGACGATGCCGCCGAGATCAAGCCCGACCGCTGGACCCAGACGGCGCCCTTCCCACGCATCCCGCACTTTGCCTTTGAGACGTTCCACAACGGTCCTCGCAAGTGCATCGGAATGAACCTTTCCCTCGTCGAGATGAAGGTCTTCCTCGCCCAGATTGTCACCCGGTTCCAGATCGACCCTGTCCACGACGGTCCCATCGAGGTTGCCAGCCCTGCTTTCACTCTTCGACCCAAGGAGAAGTTGCAGGTGCGCCTCAAAGAGTTGTAAACACAATTCTCGGCTCTACTACTATCAACCAACAACCTCACAACGGCAAAGTCTTACCTTCTATCACTCAACTTTCGCCGCGGACCTAGACACAAGTCAATCGACAAGTCTACTCTACCACTCTACTCTACCACTCTACTCAACTTTAACTATGGAACCTCGGCACACAAGTCAATCGGCAAAGCCTCTACTACTACCACTCTACTCGGCTTTGACCATTGAATCTGGGCACTATGCAACGGGACAGCGAAGTCTTCTACTACATACCACTTGACTTCGGCGGAGAAATCTCCCACTACAAGAACTAGCAGAACAAGCAGACGGCGAAGTCTTCTACCTACCACTCGACTTCAGCCGCAGAACCACTACACACAACCACACCATCACAGCAGTCAGCCGGCAAAGTCGTCGTCTACTCTACTACCCACTACTCGACTATTGCCCGCTGAACTCGACATGAAAATGCAGCCAGACGCCACCTTACCGGCAGAGTCTTTCTACTACTACCACTCAACTCTGACCACGGCAACCTGGGCACTTCTTCTACCACAGTCAGACGCCGGCGTGACAACAACCACCTACCACCTATCAACAGAGAACGGCACTCACACCAGAGGATGACCAACAAGTTCTCAGTCACGACGCGGCTTATTACTTTTTCACTGCAACACATGTCACTGCTTTTCTGCTTTTCACCACCACCATCCTGCCGACGCCGGGCGTTTCTTCTTCACACATTGCACCTCGATCCGACAAAAAGATGGCTACGAAGCGACAAGGGCTGGGGACCTCGCGAGTTAGTGCAATCATCTCTCGATCGATCGTACAGGTAGCATTTTGAAGATTCCCCCGCGTCGCGCGCAACACAAGCAATTCGGTTTCGGTCTGTTATTTGCGGGAGTTTGGGATACGGATGAACAAGTTTTTTTTTTTTTCCAGGCACGGGGGAGGGTTTAATAGGAGAAGCACTTGATGTGACTTTGGAGGGGGGTTTTTGATGAATACTACGATGTTGTGCCTGCTTATTGTGTGTGACTTTGTGAATGTTGTGACGTGAAGTGCAATCGTTTAAAAGGTGAATGTCGTAAGAGGTGAGTGTTTGAAAAGGTGAGTGCTTCAAAAGGTGAGTGTTTGAAAAGGTGAGAGTTTGAAAAGGTGAATGCTTCAAGTGAATGCTTTGAAAGGTGAATAATGCCTATGCGTGAATGCTTCAAAAGTCGGGGTATATCCGCGGCCTATACACTAACATGGAGCTACAAACGCTCGGAGAAGGGATGATTCTGGCATGCCTGCTGGCCCTCAGTGAGTCTCTCCTTTCTCGAACCTTCTACAGCACTGGTTCACGCTTTAGGAAATTTATAGTCTGACGAATCTAATAAACTATGGATCGAATAGGTGCGTTTGGAACAATAATTCAGCGTTCTAATGTGTCCCCCCGTCCAGTGGCGATCCGCCTCGTCCGTGTCACTCGCTGCGGCCCCTCATTCCGCTGTCAACCTTGGGACGACGGACCCTTCTTTTTCAACCCAAACCCAACCGAACCACCCGAAGACAAACACGTCCCCAATTCCCATTCCCATTCCCTCTGCTACGTCGCCGAGCACCCCTCTCTCTTCCCTTCTCCCGGGCACTCCTTTGCTGGATCGTCGCCCTCTTCTTCGTCCCGTTTGCGTGCTCGCGCGCATTACTAATAGACCTCTCCTCTCGAGCGGAATTAATAATAGTACTCAAGCTCCCCGAACGACGCTCACCACCTCACCACCTCGCAACCCCCCACCACCAGAACGCCGCCACCATGTCGAGAAACGCCGAGTCAATACAATTAAAGGAGGAAGGCAACCGCTGCTTCCTGGCTGGCGACTTTATCGGCGCCGACAGCCTGTACTCGAAAGCGTGCGTCTCTCTTTCTCTCGCCAAGGTTGATTGAACTCGCTGACTTGCCCCCCCTCCAGCATCATCGCCGACTCGCAAAACCCCGCCCTCTTCACCAACCGCGCCATGGCGCGCCTCAAGCTCTCCCTCTGGGACTCGGCCGTGGCCGACTGCGACGCGTGCCTGCGCCTGGCGCCCGACAGCATGAAGGCGCACTACTACCTCGCCCAGGCGCGCCTCAGCCTCGCCGACCTCGACGGCGCCCTGGCCGCCGCCCTGCGCGCCCACGCCCTCGCCTCGGCCGTCGGCGACAAGTCCCTCGCCGCCGTCACCGCCCTCGTGCTCCGCTGCAAGAAGGACCGCTGGGACGACGCCGAGCGCCGCCGCGCCCGCGAGGGCCGCCAGCTCGAGACCGAGGTGCTGCACCTGCTGGCCGCGCAGCGCAGCGCCGACGCAAACGAGGCCGTCGACGACGCCGAGCGCCGCGAGATCGAGCTCGAGTGCGACGCAAAGGAGGCCCTCGTGCGCGACGTCTTTGAGCGCGCCAGGTCCGCCGACGAGAAGCGCCGCGAGGTGCCCGAGTGGGCCATTGACGACATAAGCTTTGGCGTCATGGTCGACCCTGTCATTGTAAGTTTGCACTCCACCGTGATGAATTCCCCCTCATGGCCAACAAAACCACCGCAGACAAAGACGGGCAAGTCGTACGAACGCGCCTCCATCATGGAACACCTCCGACGCCACCAGATCGACCCCCTCACGCGCGAGCCCCTGCTGCCGCACGAGCTGCGCCCGAACCTGGGGCTGAAGCAGGCGTGCGAGGAGTTTCTGGACCAGAACGGCTGGGCCGTGGATTGGTAGTCGTCTGATGTCGACGACTTTCCCCTGCGAAAACTATCCGTCTTTGGATAGGGATACCGAATTTGGAAGACGAGAACCAAAACAAAAAGAAACCACACATCATGAGAAGGGGCAGCGATTGCTTACAGACAGACACGGCCATTGTTTCCGACCGCAATCGTCTTTTTTTTATTTACAACCTGGAAGTCTTCAGGCTTTGGAGTTGGAGCGGCATGGCATTGAAATAGCGAACACATGGCCCGGCGTTTCTGGCTTTTTTCAACAAAGGCGTATCTAGCATCTCCGTTTTATGCTCCGTTCGAGCAGAAAAGAAATGTGCAAAAAAACACGGCAGCCAAATCTCACATGATCTCGACCACCCGGGAACCGGCATGCGGGAGACGGGAGCGGGCATGAAATTCGGGACAAGCCGCTTTTGCTTTTTCATCTAACAAGTCGAGTCCAGACAGGACAGTTTGCTGCTTCATCCTTGTACAACACCAACCAACCTCCCAAAAAGGAACGCCGATAGAAAACTAATCTTCGATTCGTGACGCATTGCTACCGACAGCCAGCCTGCAAAGGAGCCGTCTCTCCCGTGAGTTTTCTCGCTTAGAGACGGGCCCTCGCTTTATATACCACTGTTCCAATCATGTACATGTGCGTGTGCTTCCGTCAACATCCGAAAAGAGGATGTGTCTAAAGTCATAGGAAGGTAAAAACAGGGACGTTTTTGGTTACAAGTCGTCGTGAAACCTCGTGTGTTGATCCAAACAAGGGAGGATGTCGTGAACCAAAAAGAGAAAAGACCAAAAAGAAAAGGAAAGGAAAAAACGCCGCAGAACGCCTTGCAAATGCATTGATTTGTACACCGCTCTCCCCAACCTCGTTTAGATAAACGCCGATCCTCTGCCGTGTCCCCTGCCTTGAGATCGCCCCTGGTCGTCATCGTGGTCGTGTCTGCGATGGTAGTCCCGCCTGTCGTCGCGCGAGTCGTGCAGACTCTCGTACGACTTGTCGTCGTGCTCGTCATAAGGGCTGTCGACGCTGGAGGATTCATGGCTGTCGCTCTCCCGACTGTCCTGCCGCGCGTGGCCGCCGCGCACAGCCTCGGGCCTCCGCTCGTCGACCAAGCCTACGCGTTCTTCCTCGGTCGGCTCCGACACGCGCGACGACTGCGGCCTTCGGAAGACGCGGGAAAAGGAAAACTGCCGTCGGGTGCCGTGCGGCGGAGGCGTCGGGGCGAGGCTCTGGCCGCTGCCCGACGGGGCCGTGTGATATTCCGTGTCCTGTTCGTAGACGTGCTCCCGCGTGTTGCCGTAGTACGCGCCAGCCTCGTCGTCGGGTCTCTGTTGGGGCACCGTGATTTCCGTCAGGGGCACAGGGTGCATTGGACTGCGAGACTTTCCCTCCGGATGTTCGTCGTACGGCAGCAGCGACGATCCTTTGCTGAGGCCTCGGTTCCTGCGTATCGTGCCTGCGATGCTGGAGAAGATGGTGCTTCGGTCGGCGTCGGCGTCGTAATCGTCGTCGTCGTTGGGGAAGTGAGACATGCCCAGCGGGGGGTGAGCCACGCGCGGTGACCCTGGCGTGGGGAGTCGAGGCGTGGGCGGTGCCGGAGACGTCGTAGGCGGCCTGGAGTGTATGCTGTGGGTTTGCGACCTCATCGTCATGGTTCTTCTCCGTCTGATTCCGTCCCACTCCCACTGCGGCTGGCCATCCTCGCTGATGGGCTCCATCGTCTCCATCATCATCTTTTCCTCATTCATCCGCTTCAGCTCGTCGGCTTCCATCCTCAATCGCCGCCGCGAGATTTGTCGCATAATCGCCGCGGTTCCGCGGATCGCATCGGCCTTGGGCTCCGACTCGGGCTGTTCCTGCTCGGCAATGGTGTGGATCTGATCGAGGTCGCCGCTGAAGACGGCCGCGTCTGGCACATCTTTGGCCGATTTCGAGAGCTGCAACAACACGACGCCCGAGCAAATGGTCAAGAAGCCAAGCACAACGGTAACAATGGACGAGGCAGTGCCCTTGAAGCCCTGGAACAGGATAGCGGAGGTGATGATGGTGGTGCTGGTGAAGTAGACGTAGTATGTTGGAGTAACCAGGGCGGCATTGAAGATGTTGAGAGCTTTCTGGCGAGAGTTAGCGGTTGCGCAAGTCGCACCGGACACGCATTGACGCCTACATTGAGAAAGATGATTTCCGTCAGAAGCGTCATGATGACAAAAACGAGCAGGACCCAGAAAAACCATTCTTTATACTGCGGCTCCCCGTTGGCCCAAGCAATAATGGCGGCGCCGATGCCCTGGGTTGAGACAACACTGAGACCACCCACCCAGCTGCAGATGGAGATGTACACGAGCATGTTCTTGTTGCCCCATTTGGGACCAGCCCAAAAGGCAGCAATGACGGAGCCGACGATGATGACGCCGGCGTAGGACAGGAAGCCCGGGGCGATGACATATTTCTGCATTTCCTGGATGTCGGCGACCGAGGACGAGTGCGGCGCATTCATGACGATGACGACGGACCCGACGATGCACAGGAAGCAGGCCACCTTCCCCACCATGCTCAGACGCTCCTTGAGGAAGATTGCCGACAGGATGGTGGTGATGACGACGGAGAGGGCGCCCAGAGGGGTGACGAGGATGGCGTCGGTGAAGGCGTAGGCGACAAAGTTGCAAATCTCGCCAATGATCATGAGCGTCATGCCCGACCACCAGTAGGCGTTCTTGAGGTAGCCGTAGCCCTCGCCGGCCACCTCGTGGTACTTTTCGTTTGCGCGCAGCAGGCCGACCTTTTTCAGCACAAAGGACACGCCGATGAAGAGGCCGGAGCCGACGGCAAGGCCGATGCCGACGGCCTTGTACCACGAGGGGCGTTCGCTCGAGGATCCGACGGACACGCCGCTTCTCTCGAAGAGGTCGGCGTCCATGGCGACGGGGGGGGGGGAGTCGGGCGGGTCGACGGGGAGCTTGTGTTTACGACGGCATGTGCGTGGGCGATGTTCGTGGGCGATTCGTGGGCGATGCGATGACGGCGATGGCTTGAGGAGTTGGGGTTCAAGGTCGGGGAATTTTTTTCGGTCGATTGGATGCGACGAAAGGAGAAGGAAAAATAGAGGAAAAATCCAAAGACCGATCCAAACGGGAAGAGACAAGAAAAGGAGATTCGTTAAGTTAAGGATGCGGGAGAATGGTGCAAGGAGGAGGTTGACGCAGGAGAGTCGGGAGTCGGGACAAGTTTGGGACAATGGATAATGGGTAATGCCTGGAGGCGGCTGAGCCTAAAGTCAACTCTGGAGCTATCCAATGTCTTTTCGAGCTTAGGTGTGCTCCTTGTGAGGCAAGGGTCTTCTCCACTGAAGAAACGGATTCATCGACGAGATGCAGAAGGGGAGAGCTGCAAAGCTAGCGCCTGCTCGTAACCAACATCTTAACGTCATGTCAGACTGGTTTTACTCGGCGGTTTCGCCTCCTTGTTCGTGCCTTGCTGCTGCTGATGACAGAAGCTAAATGACAGTTCATCTCTTTTGCCCGGGAAACCAAGCAAAAACCCATCCTTTTTCTCTGTCCGAATCAAGATGCGCAGACCGAGTGTCCCAGCTTTCCAAGATCCACCTGCCAGACTTGGTAGTTGCGAGGTTGCTCAGAGTGTTCGTCGTCGTGTTCGGGACACGGACGGATCTCAGTTCCGTCACCACCAACAGTCCCCCTCCCCCCCGTCTAAGCCACGCGCCAGTACGTACGAAAGCAACGCACGCAACCTTGGAACCAAGAGGGCCGCGGCCACATCCCCCGCTTCCATCTCTTCCCTCTCGTCCTACGGATCGTCTCGCCCAGTTCATGTCCTGCGACGCCCTCAAAACGTCATACAAGGCACTTTGTGTTGCATGAACCGCTCGACCGCTCGACCGCTCCCCCGTTTGCTGCAGCCCCCCCGAGGCCGGTTTGCCGTCCGTTCCCGTCGGTTGCGAGAAGCCGAACAAGGAGAACAGTTTGCGTTTGCCCGTCGCGGCTGAACTGTTTGGTGGTGGCTAGTACCGTGGGGGACTCCCCCCTCAGCCCCTGTCCGTCGAAATCGGTCGCGATCTGGAACCCCAGCTCTCTCTTCTGTAACCTTTTGTGGGCGCGGAATGTCACCATGATGCAGTAGCTTTCCATGCATACGAAAGAAAAAGGACGTGGGATCGACGCCAAAAAAGCCTTTCCCCTCCCCCCTCGCAGAATCCTCTCCTCTGCCTTGCCCTTCCACCTCTTCCGAAGGCCGTCCATTGGCCCAGCAGAGTGCTATTCCTGTCCGTTGGGGGCGGCGAAATCCTCTCTCGCAACAACGGCGGGGTTCAGGGATGGTGACGTTGCCACCGCACCAAGACGCAACGCGTTTCAAAAGTCGTCGTCGCTCTCCTGTTGGTTGCCGCCTTTCGCTGGACGGTTCGAGTCGCGGCTTGTTTCACCCGCGTCTCCGGCCTCGCCCATGATTTGAGAATGCCCGTTCATATCTCTCCCCGCATCAATTGCGGTGAAGGCATTCGCGAAAAAAAAAAAAAAACCTGACGTGATGAAAATTAATTAACGTACGTGAGCTGCTGAGAAACATGTCCAAATTGAAGTCGCCGTGTCCCGTCCAAATTTACTCAAACGCCCAAAGGGTATCTCAGTCTTTCATCCCGTGTCTCGTCCCTTCTTTCCCAGTCTGTTTCCCCTCATCCGTGCTCCAAATGCCGTGAATGTTCGTTGATCTTGTACATGGTAAGTGACCCGTCGGGCCATTAGCAGGGCTGAATGTTGCTCAACCACAGCCGCACTCTCTCGTCCAATCTCCCCTTGGAGCTCGCATCGATCTGCTTGAGCGCGTCAGGCCGCAACCTGTGAATCGCAGCCGTAGTCATAGTCGCAGCAGTCGCCGCCGCCGTCGTCGTCGTCACCCGCGTCTCCGCTACGGGCCTCTGCCACCGCCCGAGCCTCACTTCGCCCACCCACTTCTCAAAGAAGAGCTGCTTGTTCTTTTCGCTCAGCATGTCGTACATGGTGGCCTCCCTGGGTTCCCGCCACATGCGCGTGGCCATGATGGCCAGGTTCTGCTCGCTGGTCCGGAAGCGGAACCGGTAGACCATGTCGACGAGGGCCCGGACGAGCACCTCGGCGAGCGGGTGGCTGCTGGGCACGCTGGCCATGACGTGCTCGGGCGTGTACAGCGGCCGCAGCGTCTGGTTGTAGTCGGGCTTTGGGATCTCGAGCTCCTTGAGAGGCGGGATGCCCGGGAGCTTCCGGCTTTGCAGTTGCGCTTGGAGTTGCGCCTGGGCCTGGGGTTGGGCGCGGGCGCTGATGCTGCTGTCCAGCTGGCTGCCGTAGCTGGTGCTCGCCTCGTTGTCGGCGGGCACGTTGGCGAGGCGTAGGCGCTTGTGCTGCGGTCCCGGCGTTTCCTCCCTCAGTTCGGCGTGGCCTCGTTTCCTGGGCATGGACACGGGGACGGGCACAGGCATGACGACGGCGTCTTCGGCCTCGTCGTACTCATACTCGCCATTGTACTGCGCGCCGCGGTCAGCGATGCTGAAGTCGGGACCATGGCGCGTGGTGGGTGAGCTCACGTCGTCAGATGACTCGTTGTTGAGGAGCAAGGTGGCGGCCAGGACCATGGTGGTTACGAAAGCGTGATCGTGGGCAAGGATGAGTCTTTTGCGTTCACGCATGATGGAGCGAGGGGAAGGGAACGGGAGGAGGAGGGAAGAGAAGGAGAGGAAGAGAAAGAAAAAAAGTGAAGGAAAAAAAAAAAGGTCGGTTGAATGAATGATGAGCAGGTGTCAGCTTCTCTTTGGGTGGGATGATGATGATGGATAAACGGCTCCTTGGCCCTCGGATGTCTTTTTTTCTCGTCACTTTTTTTTGCCTCCCGTCCTCCTCTTCCTTCCCGGGCCAACAAAAAAAGGTCTGGGCCTCGCCAGGAATCGCCGACGGGAACGCCAACAAACCCGAGAAAGGTCGGAGCGGGGAGCCCGGCCGCCAATTTGTTGTAGATTACGAATAGTATAGATTAAAGCCATGGAGCGGAATTCCCAATCGTCAGCCCAGTCTTGGCGGTTCCGTCCTTCCGTCCTTTTCTCCTTTGGCTGTTGTGCCGGATGCCGTGGCGATTTGAAAGAGCGGCCTCGGCATGCGGGCGAATTCCCGACCAATATTGAGGAGCAAACAAACCATGGGCTGGCGCTTATTAGAAAGGCAAAATCGGCACCAGACGTCATTCCGGATTCTTGATAAGACATTGCCAACCCGGTTCAGGCGAGCTGGTGCCTCTTCTGGGTTGGGCCACTCACTGTATCTGATGCCCCGGAGATAATTAGTAATTAATTCCCAGCGTCGCACTCGCACGGAGCCGTGTCTCCTCTTTGGGCACCATTCAAAGGGGCGTTGGGTCTACAAAGTAGGATCAATGAATCTTACCGTCAACAGTGCGACATGATTCCCGTCTTGTCGTGATTGACATTTCCATGTAAGAGACGTCGATGCGCATCAGACGCAATAAACCGCCATGGTCTTTTCACAACTCGCAATTCTGAGCATTTCTCTCACTCCTCGTAGCATGCATCATGGTCGTTCACAGCTTCTTGCACCCACACGACACATCCAATACTTTGAACCAGCCTCTCTCAGGAAAAGTGAGTCAAGAGCAATGCTGTCTACAAAGCCCAAGCAGTTGATAATGCTCTACGTTGCTTTCTCAACCATTCTGCATCCAACCAATTTTCTCACAGCCCAGCTGTACTTTCTCATCACAACAGCACTTTAACGAACAACCCCCCATTGCCAATTTGAGCAAGATGAGTGACAAAAGGCCCGAGGACCCGTGGACTCTTCGAGAGCTGGTGGCCGGCATGGAACAAAGGGATGCCGAGCTCCAAAACGCCAACCAAGCGAGGCAAGCCAACAATGGCAGAGTCGAGGATAGCGAGACGCCGAACAAGCCCACGAACCACACGACCAATGCCCAAACTACACCGTTCGCCGGTGCCAACCATGGGACGGGGAACCAGGGCAACGCGTCGAACTCGAACCAGCCTGCGACAAGCAGCAACTCACGGTCAGGCGTCATGAATGTTTCATCGCTTCTCAACAAGTGAAGGAGCCTGAGAATGGTTGCCAACTGTATTGTATACCTTTGGGTGCGGGTATCGTGGTGGATGACTTTAAGAACCTTAGGAACCTCTAACTGGATGAAATTCAGCCTATTGTCCATAGAAGAACTGCATATTCCAAAGTCTGCTTCGGTGACGGGATGAAATAATGGCCTGTCCGCAGACCAGTATCATAGAGCGCGAGTTGTCTTGCTTAGGTACCTTGGGACCCAGTGAGAGCTCAGTACAGTGAGGAAGTGATTTGAGAGTGAACTCATTACAGTGCATTAAAATAACGCTTGAAAAATATAATAGCAAGTATCGCCTCGGCAGTTCGAATCGAGAATCGGAGAGGTACTCCAAGGGGCGTGCAAAGGCAGCAAGGAACGCTGGCTCAACGGGCAATCAGCTGGATATGTATGAGAGAAGTGTCAACAGATGGCCCTATTCCTATCGAACATGTCTTGCTTGGCCTTTGCTTCGCCAATAGCAGCATCGACTTATACGCCTGCAGAAGTCCAAGTTTCAGGTTGGGAACAGCTTGCAGGGAGCATGGTCAGCCACACCGCTCCCTCAATGTAGCTCCGATTCCAAGCATGACAATCTCTCGATACATGTCTCTCCATTCTACGAGCCATTCCAAGAAGACGCACATCCCATCGCACGCAACTGCGTAAACGCCTCAGCGCCTACTCATGGTCGGACCGAAGCCGTCCAAGACGTTCGCATGACCCACGAGTCCAGTGCGAGGCTGTTCCAAGATGTCCCCGAGCCCTGGGCTGAAGCCACGCTACTTTCATTTCGGCTTCGGACCTTATTTAGGCGCCCGGGAAGCGTCCGGGGCCTGCCGCGCCCCAAGGCGAATGAATGGGCTGAAGGGCGCTTGACAAGTTGATACCGTAGTGACGAGACCCCGCTCATGATTGCGGCATGCAAGCTCTGAACTGGTGGCCCTTGGACATGGAGAGCAGCTGGGCTTGAGATAAGGGTTCTCGTGCCATGTACCTCGTTTGGACCTTTGGTCATGGCTGGAGAGGGACTCGGGCTCCTCAGTGGTGCTCTTTTCGAATACATGCAGCCTGCTAATTTTGTTGTCAAGCCAAGACCCCAAAAGCAAGCAAAACAAGCAGGCCTGTTGGGGGCCAAAATCAAGCCGGGCCGCCAAAACGGACTCGAGAATGGTGCGTTCAAGGGAGTGAGTGCGAGCCAGCGCAGCCAGAACTCAGGGGTAATTACTGGGCGTGTCAGAAAGCACCCCATCAGCTTGGACGCTTCTTAAACGACGACGACAAACCTGGCATCGACGCGAGATAAAACTCGACACGGCTACAGTACGAAATTCGCCCAACTCCCGCAACGTGGATCCCGACCCGGCAAAAGGAAGTACTAAGAAAATAAGGCTTCCCGCTAGGGCTCGATCCTAGGCCGCCGTGGCTCTCTAGACCCTCCGCAGCTGCAGTCAGGATGGAGACGGGAAATGTCAGTCGGCGCTTCCACCACTTGGCAAACGGCCAGAGCCCCTTTGTTGGTTTGGGAGAAGCCGTCGTGAGTGGCCCTGGCCTTATGGGAGCCACCCCCCCCCGGTCGACAAGGTCTGAGCCTCTCCTGAAATCTCGCAGTTGCCGCCGGGTCCCATCCTCCTCCTAGCCGGAACGGGGAGACAGCCCTACGACGCCCCAATTGCCCTCCAGGATTTCCGAACCGATCCTTGTTGCGGGTGCAGTAGCCTTTGGGGACAAGCCACTGCAGACTGTCAGCTGCGCTGGCTCTTTCAGGCTGAGACCCCTTCCGGCGTTTCCACAGCAAATGGGGATGGCCTTGCCGATGGGGACGAGAGTGTCTCCCTTTAAAAGGGCGCGGCACTGCCCCTACCCCCCTGCTTTCCCTCGTAGCTGCGAGGAACGGCTTCCCTTCATGAACACACATCCGCCGTCAGCGTAGGCACAGCCTCGCTACCTTTCCCCCTTCGCCAAACATGGCAAACAAGAACGCAAAGGAACTCATCAACGGCATCCCCAAGTGCGTCAGCGGGTGCTTCGAGAACGGCGTCGACGCCACGGGCTGCAACCAGACCGACTACGACTGCTACTGCTACGATGACAACCACCAGACCATCGTCGACACCATGGAGGTGTGCCTGATCAACCGGGCGAGGAGCTTGGGGAAGAACTGCACCGACGACGAAATGTTCCGTACGTACCCGGCTTGCCAGCGTGGTGCCGTGACAAGGTGACTTACAAGCGTGTGAACAGAGATGGAGAACAGGTACTGGATGGTCTGCGAGCAGTATTGGGAGCCCACGGGCACGGCGACGGAGCCGGCATCGGCCACCATGACGCCCAACACGGTCACGACGACGGCGCCCGTCTTCACCACCAAGACGACGTCGACGGACCGAGCCTCGACGGCCCAGCCGGACTCGGCATCGGCTTCGGATCCCGCATCGGCGGACACGGGGCTCTCGGTCGGGGCGCAGGCGGGCATCGGCATCGGCGTGGCGCTGGCCGTGGTGCTCGCGGCGCTGGCGGCGCTGCTGTGGTTCCGCGAGCGCAGGAAGCGCCGGTCGCTGGAGACGCAGCTCGCCGAGGCGCACACCAGCCTGGGCGGGCTGGCGTACCTGGGCGAGAAGAAGGGCGGCTGCAGCCAGGTGTTTGAGATGGAGGGCGAGCACAGGCACCGCCAGGAGCTGAGGGGCTCGGCGAGGACGCCCGAGCTGAACGGGTCGCCCGTCGTCTTGGACGGCAACTACCACAACGACAATAACGAGATCACGCCGGCCGAGAGCGTGTCGACGCGCCACTCGTACGGCACGTCGTCGCCCGCGGGCAGTCCCCCGCCGCATCACACGGGCATGGCCCTGGGCGGCCGGACGGACGCGAGGAGTCATCAGGCGTCGAGCGAGGCTGCACTGAACCCGCTGGGCTCGCTGCAGCCGCCTCCGCTGACCATTCGCCGGAGTCGAGATTCCGAGTCATGACGATACACGCTGGGATAAGTTGGCTGGGATTTGGGAATGGGATATATTGGGCTTGGGATAACGGTTTCGATTCTACCACTCACTACCTACTTTTTATCGAGGGAATTTCAAAAGGGATACTTTGGCTTTATAATTCCGGGAGAATGGTCAGCAACTTAACTGAGAATTTCTTATGCTGTCTAAAGTATCTAATAATGTGTAGAGTAGTGATGGGGGCTTCCCGCTCGCCTCGGGACTGTTACTGGGACCGTAACAGTCACAGAAGCCCATTAAGTGGTAATTAAGCTATATTTACTTAAGTACTAAAATGTATAAATATATAACGCCCTTCTCCTTTAGTGCGAAAGAAGGAGATAATACTAGTAATTAAGCAATGCTAAATTACTCGTAGGTTAGGTCCGTGGGGTTAACCTAGTACTTAGAAGTAATTTACTTATTAAAATGTCTATATATAATGTAACGGTATCCAAGTTAGATCCAGGTTGCAAACAGTGGCGGACAGTGCACCAACACAGTGCGCCACAGTCCTCCCGCAGCCCGAGTGCAGCTAACCACTCTCAGCCGGGAAATACCTCCCCAGACAGCGAATCCGTACCGCTTCAACCTCCCCAACAAACCCCTCCGCGATCCATTGGGAGCTGGTCCGGCGCAGCATCGCTCCCCCGACATGTCCGCGTTACTCCTCCGCACGCGCACCGCCGCCTCCGGCGCCCGAATCGCTCCCTCGGCGCGTCCAAGCCTGCCCCGGAACGCCGTCGCACAGCGCCGGTTCGCTTCGTCAGAGCCGGCCGGCGACTCGACGGCCGCCCTCAAGGCGGTCCTGCTCGGGTCCGCCGCCGCCGCCGGCCTCTACGTCTCGTACCTCTACGCCACCGACACCCGCGCCTTCTTCCACCGATGGGTGGTGCCGCCGCTGATCCGCTACGCCTTCTCCGACGCCGAGGACGCCCACCACTTCGGCACCTGCGCCCTCAAGACGCTCTACGAGTTCAACCTGCACCCGCGGGAGCGCGACAACGCCCTCGACGGGCCCGGCCTCGCCGTCTCCGTCTTCGGCACCGACCTGCAGAACCCAATTGGCATCTCGGCCGGCCTGGACAAGGACGCCGAGGTGCCCGACGCGCTGTTTGAGCTGGGCGCCGGCGTCGTCGAGGTCGGCGGCTGCACGCCGCTCCCCCAGGCCGGCAACCCCCGGCCTCGCGTGTTCCGCGTCCCCAACCTCGACGGCATGGTCAACCGGTACGGATTGAACTCGCGCGGCGCCGACGACATGGCCATGCGCCTGCGGGACCGGCTGCGGAGGTTCGGCAAGTCGGTCGGCCTGGGCGAGGCCGAGGTGCTCGACGGCGGCGCCAACGTGCCCCCGGGCAGCTTGCGCGAGGGCCGGCTGCTGGCGGTCCAGATTGCCAAGAACAAGGAGACGGACGAGCGGGACGAGAAGGCCGTGGCCCAGGACTACGTGTACTGCGTGAACCGGCTGGCCAGGTACGCCGACGTGATTGTCGTCAACGTCAGCAGCCCCAACACGCCCGGCCTGCGCGACTTGCAAGCCACGGAGCCCCTCACGCGGCTCCTGAGCGCCGTCGTCGACGAGGCTGCCAAGACGGACCGCAAGGAGCGCCCCAAGGTCATGGTCAAGGTCTCGCCCGACGAGGACGAGGACGCCCAGATGGAGGGCATCGTCCAGGCGGTGCACGCCAGCGGCGTCGACGGCGTCATCGTCGGCAACACGACCAAGCGGCGGACCGGCGTGGTCCCCGAGGGCATCAAGCTGAGCCCCAAGGAGCTGGCCGCCTTCCACGAGACGGGCGGCTACTCGGGCCCGCTCATGTACGGCCGCACGCTCGACCTCGTGGGCCGGTACCGCAAGATGCTGGACGGCTACGCCTTCGAGGCGGACAAGAAGGCGGCGGCGGCGGCGGCGCCCGGCTCGCAAAAGGTCATCTTCGCCACGGGAGGCATCACCAACGGCGAGCAGGCGCAAAAGGTGCTCAACGCCGGTGCCAGCGTGGCCATGGTGTACACGGGCATGACGTACGGCGGCGCGGGAACTGTGACGAGGATCAAGCAGGAGATGAGGAAGAAGGCGTAGAGCAAACTGATAGACTAGTCATGGCACATTTACGTTTCTTTGTCTCTGTTTTTACATTGGGAGGGAGCAAAAGTTGTCTGTAGAACACAACACGAGATACTTGAGTTTTGATGACTTTATCTGATGAATAATTCCCGTGTGATTGTTTATTTAAGTGAACCTATTCACCGTACCAATTCCCTACATCCAGAGACCATGTTGGCCCTGTGAACGTGGGCGAAATCCAGCTCCAAAGAAGTCTCGCTTCCACAAACCCAATGGGAGATGGAAATCACGGAGAGTATGCTCCGTCGTCTCAGCCCCAGTCTCCTCAGCCTCCGTCTCCTCCACCGCGACAAAGCCACCAGCCTGGCCCCGGGGTATGCGCGCGAGGCACTCCCGGCGGTAGACCATGACGGCGCCGCGCTGGCGCTCCCAGACGCCCTCGAGCAGCCACGGGTACGAAGTCGCGGCGTGGAACAGCTTGCGCAGCACGTCGCGCGGGGATCGCGGGGTGAAGGCCACGTCGCGGAGCGCCTCCTGGCCGTTGAAGTTGAAGGCGAAGTCGTCGACGACGCCGTCGACGTAGCGGGGGTTCTCGAGGCGGCCCAGCTTGGCGCCGAAGACGACGCACACAAAGGTGCGGATCCAGATGCCGTGGCGCCAGTCCAGGCGAGGGTCGTTGTCGCAGGCGTAGACGAGGTGCTCGAGCTCGCCCGTCTCCAGGTAGTGGTAGTAGTAAAGGTCAAAGTCCTTGATGAGCTTGCAGAAGTCGTACATGTCCAGCTTGGCGAGGTCCGAGCTGGCCGTCAGGGAGCCGTGTTGGGGGGACCGTCGGGCCTCGAGGGCGCGGACGCAGTACTGCAGGACGCAGACCTCGAGACGCATCTGCTTCATCCACCTGAATGTGCGCAGGGGCTCCTGGTACTCGGCCTGCTTGGGCTTGCCGTAGAAGGCCGCAAACGAGTTGACCAGCTTGAGCTCAGTCTCGCGCTTCGACGACTTGGCATAGGGGAACGCGGCCTCGCGGAGGCGGTTGACTTCGCAGACGGCGTCCTTGAGTTGGGCGTCGGAGACAATCTCCTCGAGCTTGCTCCAGTCCTGGGCGTCTGCCGCGGCGTAGGCTGCCGCGAAGCGTTCCTGGGACGGGAAGGATCGCCAGGCGTCGACGAGCTCGATGATGGGCTTCATCTGCCAGGGGACGGGTTGCTTTTGCCCAGAAGGGCGAGTGCGCTGGGTGGAGGCTTCGCCCGTAGACATGATTGCGGTAGAGTTGGGGTTGAGTTTGTTTGTGAAGAACGACAGTCTGCGTAGTTGGTTAGGAAAAGGCAGCTTAGTGAGAGTTGCGAAGAAAAGTGTTGAGAAGGAAGTGAATGAAGAAGAAAAGCAGGCTGAAGAGTTAATCTGGGCTGTTTTATACGGTCAGATGTCGAGGTTTGAAGAGAAGATGTGACGATAACTTGTGTATTTGAACTCCACTGCAAGCAATGTACAGCTATAGGCGCATGTATGAGCCATGGCATATTGTCGTTCTCCTTTTTAGGATGAGTGTTCTTTGTTACTCGAGATGGGAATCACTCAGAAGCGAGTAGGGTAATGTGCTTTACCATTATGATTGGCTCGAGGAACAAATACTCAGTGGTCTGGGACAAGAAAAAACATGAGCATCACCCATTGTTCCAGCTATCAGTCAGGACCCAAAAATGCGGTTGATTTGATCAAGTGTCCGCCGTGCAATTATCCGTGGGACATGATTCATAGTAGCTCTGGTGCTATCGAGAATAGCCAGATACAAGGGTATCAATGTACAATTGAGAATCTATTGGCATTATCTTCCAGAGGAAAACGCATAGGAACACGTATCGTTCCAGTATATCCATTAACATTACATATTGGTCTTTAACACTTCCGCTTCCAGGTGCTGGCCAACCCTAAGATGCGGACTATCATCAAACAAAGCAAACTCCCATCCTAAATTCCAGACCGACGACGATATTTCGGGCATTTGCGAACCCGAGTATTAGTACAAGATTATCATGGTAATATGCTGGGCGTCGTCAAATCATCTCGGCCAACCACACCCAGCCGAACATGACGGGCACCAAGGCGAGCAGAATCCACCACAGCTCAATGGTGAACTTCAGCTGCAACCAGCGCGGCACCCGCCTGGCGAGGACGGAGCGGTGGGCACACGCCCTTGTTCCGTAGACAAGGCAGCCCAGGCCGGGACGGGACTCGCACTCCATGTGTTCGCGACGGCGCTGCATCAGGAGCCTGGCGTGGGATTAGTGCGACCGAGCGGGAGGAGGAGCAGATGGATGTTCTTGGGGGGGAGACTTACGGGACGCTGCCGCGACAAAAGCGCAGGTCGCTCCCGAGGTCGCAGCGGCGGTCGTTGGGACACTCGAGGTGCAGGCTGCGGCGCTCGACGAGCCACTCGACCTTGAGGTTCACGCCCGTGTCGACGAGCGAATAGAAGTGGGCGTTTGTGTGCTTGAGGGACAGGGCGTCGGGATAGATGAGAAACTTGGAAATGGCGAGGTGGATTTCCGTCGGCAGCGACATGAGCGAGGGCATGGAGGAGGGCACGCACCCGGGCTTCTCCCCGGGGCCGGAGCCGTGTGTGGGGGCTCGGGAGCCGATCAAGTTTGTCGACATGGTTACGGACCGGAGGTTGCGAGGGTTGCCGAAGGGGGAGCGAACGGGGCCGGATGGGAGGGTAACGTAAGCTGGCGATGGCGGTGGCGAGACGAGATCGATTGGGCCTTGGGTTCGCATTCGCCAGAGACGGGAGGCTTCGACCAAAGCTTTGTATTCGGCTGCTGCCTTGTCGAGGATGCGGAAAAGCCGCCAGCGCGGTCAGGTCGCAGGTCAGGCAGCCAAGCCACCCTTTTAGCGGTGCAGTCCTAGCGAGTTTCAGAAGGGCTTAGGACGAGGGAAGCGTTGGGTAGGGGACGCGGGTATTTTTGGTGTTGAGAACATGTCCTGTACCTAGTTAGTCTGCCTTGCGCATGCGGATTGATCATGGACGCATTCGTCGTTGCTGGAAGCAGCTGGTCCGGTGACCATTAATTTGAGTCCTAGCTGGAGAGGAATCAACTATTTTTGGGATTCCCTAATTTTGGGGCCTGGAAGCCAAGTTAGCCACCCCAAGGCAGCACCCATTGGTGCCATTACAATGCCGTTGATGGGTGCCTGCCTTGAGTGCCTTGAGTGCCTCACGTGACCCCGCGACCTTGTCGCGTGTGACGATCCCCATCGACACGCCTGACTCCGCCTTCTTCGCCATGCTCTTCCCGCAAACGTCATGAATCATCATTTTTGGTTAACATGGACGTCGTGACAGCAGACAGCGACAGTGAATTTGGCTATGACTTTTCTGTCGAAGAGGAGGAACTGCTTCTTCAGCTGGCCGCTCCCAGTCCCCAATCAGCCGTTCCCCGCACCCAATTCCATCCCGCACCCGTCAACGTCGTCAACTTGGCCGCCATAGATGCGGTTCCCGGCCGTGCAGACACGCCCGTTGGCCGATATGAGTCGTTTCGCCGTGTTGCGTCTCCGACATTTAGCTTGGATAGTCTTCAGACGGAATACCGCGTGCAAGACGGACCACCCACCGTTTCCGACATTTCCACCAGCTCTCGTCAGACGGTTCGCTACCCGGATCGTAAGTTTCGAGTTTGCCATGCAGTTCGTCCAACTAACTGACCTCGAGCGACTAGTGAGCAGTGCTCTGTCAAGACTCGAGGCTGAGAAGCAGGCCCAGGAAAAGGCCCAGGAAAAGGCCCAGGGAAAAGCTCCCATTGAAGAACAAAGTCTCGATCCGATCGAAAATGACCCATTTCAAGATGAACGTTCCCCGTTGCAGAGGTTTCGGTCATATCCTCGGAAGCCACTGACAGTCACCGATTTGAACGCGGGAGCGTGGTGTGAGCTACAGTATTGGTACACTCTGACTCGACTTCCTGGCGGCCGAAGAACCAGGACCAAGGCCATGAAACAGGGTTCCAAGGTTCACCAAAAGCTCGAGGACGAGGTCCATACCACGGTCAAGATCGACATCATGACTAAAGAGGACGGCTTCGGCTTAAAACTTTGGAACTTTGTCCAGGGGCTAAGAACTCTGAGAGATACTGGTCTGACAAGAGAGTTGGAGGTTTGGGGAATGATTGACGGAAATCTGGTCAACGGAGTCATCGATGGAGTGAGCTACGAGAACCCGAATCCTGATTTCGAAGACGAGCTGTCGAGTCAGGGATCCCAAGGGAAACAGGGCCAGTCGTCGCTGACGGACTACTTCCCGCCATCCCAAGAGGAACAGGCCAACCACCCCGGCCCCAAGATCTATCTCACAGACGTCAAAACTCGAGGCTCATTGGCTCCCGTAGGCAAAGCCCTGCTTCGACCCGCAAAGATCCAACTGCTTCTCTATCATCGGTTCCTATCCGACATGGCTGCAGGAAGACTGGACCTGCTCAAGGTCTTTCGGCGGTACGGCTTGGACCCTGATGACCCGTTCTCGGACGCATTCATCGCCCAGATTGGAAGCCTACACGATGAAATCTTTGCCGACGCGCGCTCGAGCTCGCAGGGGGAGTTTCTCCGCACCGAGTCCACAAGAGATCCTGCATCGTCTAGCTCTCAGGCAAGTGCCGACACGGCGGGACCCGACTTGCTAAGGTACCGGAACCTGCGAGAGTTGCTCCCGTTGGTGGAGGAAGAGTTGAATGCTACCTTTCCCCACGGCAAACGCTCGTTGGGGCACATGCTGAGGGTCCAATATGTTCATCGTGATGATGGACGCGAGATCGATCACCACGACTTTCCCGTGTCCCGCCAAGCCTTGGACGACTATCTCGCGAGATACATGGCATGGTGGCGGGGAGAACGACGGGCGGTAGGGGTCGAAATCGAAGAGGCGTTCAAATGCCGGACATGCGAATTCGTTTCGGACTGCTCTTGGCGCCAGGGCATGGACGAGGAGCGGCTTCGGAGGGCGCAGGAAAAGGTGCAAGCCCGACGAGCCCGCGCCGGCTAGCATAACGACTTGCGACGAGGGTGAAGGCGCGTCATTGCAACATGTCGGGATGATTGGTGTTACGTGGCTAAGCGACGAATGAGGTTGGCATTTTCGGATTTATGATATGCACGTGTCGACAGTGGCATTCCCTACTTTCCCATCGTGGCGAAGATGTGCGTGCGGTTGAAGCTAGCAGATGACATGTACGCTGTGACGGCGGCTTATTAAGTGTGGTCGCTTTGCATCTACAGGGACATGGCCTTGCGTCGACGGTTGCCGTGTGCCGTGGACGAAAATTAGGGTGATGCATCAGCATGAGCCACCGAGACGCACTTCAACTTATTCCCAGATAAGGCCAAAGCACTTGATGCAGGGACCTTTTACTACGGATCCGAGACGTTGCTGGGTCCGGGAGTGACAAGCAAGAGTCTGGATAATGGGTCAAGGCCTTGCCCAAGTCTGCTTGGTTGCATTGTCGGTAGCACCGGCCAACAACGCTCTCCCCCACCTCCGCTCGAAGAGACGCGCTTGAAAGGCCCTTGAAGGGCCCTTGCTGGACCCCGCCAAACATATGGCGCTGGCCCAACGGTCGGCATGGCCAATCGAGGGGTTGAGATCGGCGGCCAGAGTTTCCCTTTCGCAATCAGAGCGCGGCATTCCACCAGTCGGAGTCTTGGTCCCGTCCCTCAGCTGGCGGCCGCTCGAGGATCAAGTCATGATGACATCCGTCGAGGGGACCATTAGACAGCACGGCTTCTCCGCTCGACCACGTCCAAGGGCCGCCCGACATATCATATCGCGGAAACATGACCGCATCTGGCGGTAAGATGATGCTGTGAACTCAATCTCTCCGCCAAAGAATCAAACCTTTCGTGCAGCTGGAACTGTCGGGGAACAGAGGACGCCACCAACCAACACACTCCAGGCCGCCAAAGCCTAAAGCGCAGCTGGATGCTCTCGCACACGGTTCGCTAGCGGAGGTTTTCCGGGCCATTGGGCTTCATCGCATTGAAGACACCAGTCTCACTGCATGAGCTGGAAAAGCCCAACGACGCAATCCCCCACGTTCGCCCGGTGCAGCAGCATCAACAGCGGACTCGTTCCGGCCTGCCTTGAGCCAAAAGATAACTCTTGCTGCAATGCAATGCAGGGATGGCCTCACAGACCTGGGGTCCCTTGACTGGGCTTGCTGATGTAATGGCGGCTGCTGCAAGCCAGCCACTATCTCCGGGCTAAAATGGATGTGGACAACCACTCCCATTACCAACGGTCCACACGCCCTAGTGCGGGCTTCGTGATAATTAAGTAATCTGCGAGGTTGCAGACGAGGTCGAGTACATAAGATCATGTCATGACCGGTTCGGGGGGGCGCCTTGGTAATTACTGACTGAGTGAAGAAGGCCTCTCAACTTGAAACTGCACCAACATGTCGAGCGATGTGCTCAACTTCAACAAGCCGTGCAGCGCCTGTCGTCGCCGCAAGGTCAAGTGCGACAAGGCGCAACCATGCAACAACTGCATCCGCCACCGCGTGACGTGCGTCTACGAGGCTCCTCGGGAGTCCGTCATGAGCCAGCAGCTGCTGCAGGACCGCGTGGACAGGCTGGAGCGCATGGTGGAAGACCTTGCCGCCTACTCGCTGTCGAACCCGGCGTCGAGCCAGTACCGGAGGAGCTCGTCGTCGGCCAACAGCCCCTTTAGCAGCTTCGACGACTACAGCGACGTGCCCGCCGACGCGGGGAGTCTAGTGTTTAGCGGCAGCAACTCGTACTACATGGGCCCCGATTCGTGGATGAACGTGGATCAGCTCAGCTCTGCGCAGCAACACCTCCTCAACATGTGCTCTCAAGACACGGTCGAGGAGCGCCCGGCGTGGCTGATGGCCATGTCTCAGCCAAAGCCCAAGGACCTCGGCGGCTTCCACCTTCCCACGCACAAACAGGACGCCATGTTCGGCCTCTTCTTCGACCACGTCGAGCCCTGGATCCGGATGAACCACCAGCCGTACTTCTGGCAGCTCGTCGGCGACTTTCGCCAGGGGACGTGCCTGGCCAGCCGAGAAGTCGAGGCGCTGATGTTCTCCATGCAGTACGTCACGGCTGCACTGCTTCCCGCCGCGCTGCTTCACGAAAAGTTGGCCGTTGCGAAGCCCGAACTCGTCAGTCACTTACAACAAGCAGCCGAGCTCGCCTTTGACCAGGCGAACGTGATGCGAAGCCGGAGCGTGATATTGGTCAGCGCGCTGCTGTATTACATTGTCAGTGCCTTCGTCGACGGTCCACGGCCAGAGCTAATCGATTCCAGACGTGCCAGTTCCACACGGGCAATAGCGAGACCGGATCGACCCTGCTCGGTCTCGCAAGCAGCATCGCCCGGCGGATGGGCATGCACAGAGATCCGGCCTTCTACGGCTACGCGCCTTGGTGCATCGAGATCAGACGGCGGCTCTGGGGTCATCTGGCTACTCTCGACGCGCAGTCTTGCAACGCCGACGGTTCCGTCTCGGTTCTGATGGCCATGGGCGATGTGCAGCGGTCGTTCAACCTCGACGACGGCGACTTCAAGCTTCCCCGGTACGCGCGAGGCGAGACGGGACCTCGTGACCGCGAGGGCTTCAGCGAAGCGACGCCGGCCTTGATCAGGAGGGAGATTTGCAGGGCGGCGCATTCACTATCGGAGGCGCGGAGGAGCGCGGCCAACTGCTACGATCTGATGGCCATCATCGAGGAGACGACAAAGTATGTCCGGCTCAGGTTCCTCCACCACTTTGACGGGTCGGACCCCATGCAGCACGTCATCGCGAAATGGTACAACGCCATGATCAAGTCGTTGACCGTCTCGGTGCTGTATCTCCACGCATCGACGTCGGGGCCAAAACTCCACTGCCACTTCTTTGAACAGCTTCAGGAACGGTACGTCTCCCGCCCCGACCAGACGTGTGGATGCTAACCCCGCGGCAGATTATACGAAGACTGCCTCGCATGTCTCGAGGAGTTCACGCAGGGAGAAGAGGCGGCGACGGCGTACCACTGGCAATGGGCCTTCCGGTGGCCGATGCCGCTCCACGTCATCGCCGGCCTCCTCAGCGGCCTGGCCAGCCTGCCGGACCACCGAGACACGGACCGGGCGTGGGAGCAGGTGGCGGCGGCGTTCCGGCGGTACAACAACGACGACGTGACCATGGCCAAGGTGCCGGCGTGGTACACCATCGAGCTGCTCTGCGACCAGGCCATGCTCCTGCACCCGAACCAGGAGCACGAGGGCCGGGCCTACACCAAGCGCACGCACGCGGGTCGGCCGGCCGGGAGCGAGATGCACCACGACAAGGCCACGGGCGTCACGGGCGTCACGGGAGTGGCGGGAGTGGCGGGAGTGGCGGCAGGCTGCGCGGGAGTGTACGGCATCGAAATGTACGACGACGCGCTGCGGAAGCAGCAGAGCCTGGTCGAGGTGGCTTCGGCCGAGGCCATGAGCCTGGGCTTCTCGGACAGCGACATTGACGCCGTCTTCTTCAACGTGAATGCCGACGACGACTTTTTGTCGATTGATGTTTGATGCTTTTATGGTCTAATGCTTTTTGATACAACGGGATCGGGATGGGTACAAGGGGAGAAGGCAACAAAAAGATTTATTATGGAAAGGCAGCGATTATGGATTAGACGTCTAATTTCTTAATGATTATGAGGATGCAACATTCCATGTTCCGTTAGTGCTTTCGGTGTCGGTGAGTACGGGTCATGCCAAAGCCCCATCCATCTACAAGTCAGTCAGCAACGAGACCATTCACGGACGGGATCATGGCGATACTTACACTGCGCGGCAACGTGAATGTCAACGTCCAGCTCGTCGGCCCAGTGCCAGACCAGGTTGGGATCCCTCAGGAACTCGCGTCCGACCAGCACCGCGTCGACGGCGCCGTCGTCCAAATACCCCTGGGCCTGCTTCCCCGAGGTGATGTTGCCGACGGCCCCGACGGCGCACCCGGTGCCGGCCACGGCCCTCCGCACCGCCGCCGCGTAGGGAACCTGGTAGCCCGGCCCGGCCGCGATCTTTTGCCGCGCGTCGAGGCCGCCGCCCGTCACGTCGAGGAAGTCGACGCCGCGGGCGGCCAGGAGCGTCGCCAGCTGCTCGGCGTCGGACACGGTCCACTGGGGCGCCGAGGGGATGTGCTCGAGGTAGTCGGTGCCCGGCATGCGCACCATGAGGGGGAAGCCGGCGGGGACGAGGGCGCGGGTCGCGTCGACGAGCTCGAGGAGGAGGCGCGCGCGGTTGGCGAGCGAGCCGCCGTAGGCGTCGGTGCGGTGGTTGGACGCCGGCGAGAGGAACTCGTTGACGAGGTAGCCGTGGGCGGCGTGGATTTCGATGGCCTGGGGGTTTGTGTAAGTGGTGAGGGGGCGTGTAAGTGGAAAGGGGTGTAAGTGGAAAAGGGGGACTCACGTCGAAGCCGGCCTCGAGGGCGCGCTTGACGGCGGCGGCCCAGTTCTGCTTGAACTGTTCAATGTCCTCCGTCATCATGGCCCTGGGCACGACCGTCTCGTCGCTAAAGGCCACGGCGCTGGGGGCAATGACCCGGTCGGGCCAGCCGCCGGCCTCGTCGACGGCGACGGCCTTGCGGTCCAGCCACGGCGCCACGGTGCTCGCCTTGCGCCCCGCGTGGCCCATCTGCACGGCAATCTTGCTGTTCTGGCTGTGGGCAAAGTCGACCACCTCCCTCAGCACCGCCGCCTGCGCGTCGTCGTAGATGCCGCAGTCCTGCGGGCTGATGCGGCCCTCGGGGCTGACGGCGTGCACCTCGGTGAGCACCAGCCCCGGTCCGCGGCTGGCGAAGCTGCCGAGGTGCTGGCGGTGCCACGGCGTCATGCGGCCGTCCAGGGCCGAGTACTGGCACATGGGCGAGACGAGGATGCGGTTGTGCAGGGTGAGGCCCCCGAGGCGGAGGGGGGAGAAGAGCGCGTTGGGGGGTTGGGCGTCCCAGGGGGTGCCGGCGGGGGGGGACTGGAGGGGCGTGTAGAAGGGGACCGAGGGGGCGCCGGTGTTGACGATTACTTTGCGGGGGGAGGACATGGTGTAAGGAGGAGGAGGGGTTGGTGTGGTGGTGTCGTGTTGGTGTGGTGTGGTGTGGTGTGGTGTTGTTGAAGTCTATTGCTGTTGTTGGTGGATGATATTCACTGCTTACACCGGAGACACCTTCATTCTTATACACACTCATCACGATGGAATATCCCGACCAAAAAACATGCAATGCCGTCCCCGAGAGGAAGCGGTTACAACGGCAACACGACATGTACGTCAGTCACCGCCGTCGTCACCGAAGCACCTCCGACGATTCCGCCCGACGCTCCAAACGGAAGCTCCTCCTCTGGGCTTCCTTCTTCCTCTGCCGCCTCGTCCCTGTCCTTGGTTTCGTCCCCCTCCCGCCCTCACAAACCGACCAATGTTGACGTCAACGCACGTGTTGCAGAACCAGACTTTTTTCTCAACTACTACTACCCTCCTCTGCTCACACACCCTTGTTCCTGCATGTATGGGCCGAGCCGGTCCAGAAAGAGAGAGAGAGGGGGGGGGGGACGCTATGCATTGCGCACCTTAAGCCCGAGCATCCAAGAACCAACAAAGTGTGGCGTTTTCCTAACGGGCGGAACGACAAGCCAAGAGAGACCGTCGAGAGTGCGGAATGGATTTTTCGGCACCGGCGCTTCGAGAGCCTCATGGACGACACAGGCGGCCGATGACGCATAACGGTACTTCGTAGGGCTGCTTGTGGGTAGGTGAGCTTTTCGACCCGACGTCATACCGGCTTGTTTTTTGCTGTTTACAGTAGAAAAAGGGGACCTTTTTTGGGCTTGCTGGGGAATTATCCGTTGGTTCTACGAATAGGGGTCCCCGAAGCAAGAGACGGCCTCAGACAACATGCCGGTGCCGGGTTATCCCTCTTGGCGCGGCCCAAGACGTGATGATTCTTTTTGCCTCGTCTTTGGTGATTATGCAGGAATCGTATAGACGGTGGCTCGGCCAAAAAGAGGTGATATCATGGAAGGCTTCTGGAAAAAGACGGACATGGGTTGTTGGCGTGCTGACGCCGCGATTGATCATCACTAGTGCCGCCCACCTCTGGCTTACTCATCCTCTAAGGGTTGGATCGCTTATCTTGTCGTTTTCGTGCCGGGACTTGGCCGTGGGAAAGTTCTTGTCCATCACCTTGATAGACGGGCCCGATTCGGTCGACCCGAAACCAAAGGGGGATCCGATGATTCGGATCCGAGGGGCTCATACGGATACTGAGTCCATAAACTACTTGATTAAGCTTTCGTCGGGCTGGGCGATCCCGAAAGAACCCCGGGCTTGGGGAGGGTTCCTCGGGTCCTTGTCTGGAGTAGGAGTCTTAGAAACTGTTGCTCTCCTGCAAAGGACCTTTCTCTTATTTAGGCTTCTGAGTTACAAGCCGTACAAAGTCAGAGGTCATTGATGGAATTGTTTGAACTCATGAGACAAGCCTGAAACCTTGAAACATGGCCTGGGAGCATCCCAAGTCTACCCTTAATGAAAAGACCAATCAATACTTGGTCAGGTCCGAGGTGGCAATGTTTATTCAGCACAATGCTATACTTGACCTTTGCGAACTATCATTGCAATTTTTGCTCTTTCAGTTCAATAGGAGCAGCATTTCAGTCACTTCATAGCAGCCTAACAAGCTTCAGCCCTTAACTGCCTGTCGCTGTGGATCCACGCCTCCCGCCTGTCATCATCCCCTCCAACGTTTAAAAACCACCACCAACTTGGCCATTTCACCCCCCCACGGCGACAAGAGAACTTCACGTGGACATGCAAAGACGACCTCGGGAAATCACCTACGACGATGGCTACGACGACGAGGAAGAAGACATCCCCCTCCACCACAAACGGGCCTTTGGCGCCGGCCTGAAGCGCAAAAAGGTCGAGTTCGTGCCGGCAAGGGACCCGGACGGCGGCGTCACCACCACGGTTGCCCCCACGAAATCGACGTCGACGGCCATCGGAGACCTCTACGCCAGCATCGTCCTGCAAGAAGACGCCCCCTCGGCATCGAAATCAGACGACGACTCGAAAGCAGCAGCGGAAGCAGACGTCGAGACGTGCCCCGTCTGCTCCCTCCCCGCCACCACCACCACCGCCTCGTCCAAACCTCACCAAGCCTCCCTCGCGCACCAAGTCTGCCTCGCGCACTCGCACCCCCCCTCGCACCTGGACCGCTCGCGAATGGGCCTGCGCGCGCTGAGGGCCCAGGGCTGGGACCCGGACGCGCGGAGGGGCCTGGGCCGGGACGGCGAGGGCATCGTGTACCCCATCAAGCTGACGGCCAAGGAGGACACGCTCGGCGTCGGCGCCGAGGGGCCCGGGGTCGCGCGCGGCGGCGGCGGCGGCGAGAGGGTGGGAAAGCCCCGGAAGCTCAACGCAAAGGAGATGAGGAGGTTGGCGGAGAGGGAGAGGCGGCGCAACGAGCGGCTGCAGAGCGACTTGTTTGGGAGGGTCGACGTGGAGAAGTATCTGAGGGGAGATGGTGGGTGAACTGACTGCCCATGGATGACTTCTGAAACGAGCACCGGGGCCGGGGAGAGGACTGCATGGACGTGTCAAGACAATGAGTGTGTTTCAACATGAGCGGTGCACAAGGGCGCGGGAACCAGCCTTGAAGGGTTGGGATCGAATGGCCTCCATGCTCACCGCCAGAGGACGCTGTTGACCAGGCGTCCAGTTAGGCTCCAGGCGGTTGGGCTGTTCGACGGTGGACCTCGAGAGTTCGTCCTAGACATGCCTGCGGATGGCGGCAGTTCGGGTCGTCGCAGCGGCGCATGTTTGACGGAAGGGGGCGGTGTTTGCGGCGACGGCCACGAACCAACAGGAAAATACCTGCTGGGCAAGGGATGAACTGCGTCAAAGCCTCAAGGACATGAATTGCGCCGTCCTAGATACTGACTACCTCTATATATGTGAGTAGGTAGTTGAGGAATGCTGGAGTCAAGCACTGCACCTAAACCCCCCCCCCGTCTCCACTTGCTCTGAGTGAAACCCCGCCAAATGCAACTGGGCCCCCGAAGCCAACTGGAAACCTCCTGAGCCCCAAGCCACGACATCATCATCTCCAGCCGCCTTCGTCTGACGTCCATTTCCACTCCGTATACCCTCAGCGCCCTCCCTTCTTCGTCTTTTTCTCTCGCACTCTCCCTCGACTAATTATTCTATCGCCTCCATTCCACCCGCCGAGCCCTCCCTCCGTCGCCGCAACCGCCCCGAGCCCGCGAGCCCCCCCTNNCCCCCCCCCCCCCCCCCCCCCTCACTCGATCCAACTCCTCCTCCGAACACCCCCCCCCCTCAAATCGTCGTGACGGGACAGCCCGCGCCTTCCAAACCTCCACCATGGGGCTGTCCGTCATTGAATCGCAGCATGATGGTAATTCACGCCTTAGCTCCATGCTCGAGAAGCATCCGCTTATGCGCGCACAGTCATTCTCGAACACATCAAGCTCATCACCAAAGGTGACGTAGGTTCAACCGCCAATGCCTCACTTCTGCAAATGTGTGTCTGACCGTCTGCCCAGTGGAAATGCCTGATTGTCGATGCAAACTCCAAAAAGATCATCGACAACGCCGTCAAGGAAGATGACATCCTCAACAACAACATCGCCAGTTCGTCTCCCCACCGCCCACCGCCCACCGCCGCTGAACTGACCCCTCTCCGCCGCCTCTAGCAATCGAGCGAATCGAAGACCGTCGCGAGCCCAACCCGGGAATGGACGCCATCTACATCCTCTCCGCCGACTCCTTCGCCGTCGAATGCCTCCTCGCCGACCTCGAGATGCGCCGCTACCGCAGTTACTATCTTATCTGGACCGGCCTCCTCGATCCCTCGCTCCGCCGCAAGCTCGACGACTTCCCCGGAGCCCGCCAGCTCCGCGCAGGCTTCGAAACCCTGTTTATCGACTTCGTGGCCCGAGAGTCTCACCTCGTCACCTTTCAAGATCCCTGGAGCTTTCCCATGCTCTACCACCCCGGCTGCAATGCCATCGTACCCAGACACATGAAGGATCTGGCACAAAAGGCATGCCGTGGCTCCTTTTCACACAATGAACCATGCTAACTTGCATAGATTGCCGGACTCTGCATCACCCTGGGCGAGTACCCGAAAGTGAGATACTACAAGCCGACGAATGCCCTCCACGAGGCCAGCGTCCTCTGCGCCCATTTGGCCCGATTCGTGCAAGAAGAACTCGACTCGTACGCGCAATGGGATGCCAGTTTCCCCCCGCCCTCGCAGCGACCTCAATCCACTCTCGTCATCGCAGACCGATCAATGGACTTGATGGCGCCCCTGGTTCACGAGTTTACCTACCAGGCCATGGCCCACGATCTCTTGCCCATCAAGGACGGGGACAAGGTCACATACCGCACGACCATCAAAGAGGGAACCCCCGAAGCCGAGGAAAAGGACATGGAGCTTTCCGAAAAGGACAAGATCTGGGTCGAGAACCGACACCGACATATGAAGGATACAATCGATAAGCTCATGGGCGACTTCCAGAGGTTCCTAGACGAGAACCCCCATTTCACAAACGAAAATGCCGACGCGACCAACCTCAACACCATTCGCGACATGCTGGCCGGCCTCCCGCAGTTCCAAGAAATGAAGGAGGCCTACTCACTGCATCTGACCATGGCGCAGGAGTGCATGAACATCTTCCAGAAGCACAAGCTCCCGGACATTGCATCCATCGAGCAAACCTTGGCCACTGGCTTGGACGAGGATTTTAAGAGACCCAAGGACGTCCTCGACACTGTGGCCCGCCTATTAGACGACGAGTCCGTCCCCCCTTCGGACAGGCTCCGACTCATCGTCATGTTCATTCTCTACCGCGACGGCGTCATTTCCGAGGACATCAAGCGATTGCTCGCCCACGCAAATCTACCGCAGCAGGACGCCAACGTCGTCAACAACATGGAACACCTCGGCGGTCGAGTGACTCATGGCCTCAAGGATGTGAGACAACTGCCGCCTCCCTTGTTTCCCATCGATACGAAGTCGACCCAGCTGAGCGAGGAGTACGGCCTATCTCGCTTCGAACCCGTCCTAAAGTCCATGCTCGATGCCCTTTCGCGCGGCATTCTCGATCAAGTCCACTTCCCCTTTGTGAAGCCTCCGCTGGACCCTAACGAGGATCTGCTGATAGCCCAAGGCGGGTCGCTCAGGGCCGGCCGACCAAACTGGGCATCGTCGGGTCGACCACGTCCAGCGGAGAACCGACAGCGCCTCATGGTCTTCATGGCTGGCGGCGCCACCTATAGCGAAAGCCGGGCTTGCTACGAGATTGGCGCCGAGCGTAGCCGTGACGTGATCCTGGCCACGTCTCACATGCTCACCCCCGAGCTCTTTATCCGTCAAGTTGGCGACCTCAGCCGCGACAAGCGCCACCTGGATCTCCCGCTCGAGCGACCCAAGCATCGAGCTCCCGCTCACCTCTTTGAGCGTCCCGCTCCCGCCCGTCCTCCGCCGGGCCAGCAGCCTTCTCCGGCCGGCCAGCCGATGAGGAGGCCCGTCGCGCCTGGCGGGCTTCCCAGTCGACCGAGTCCCGGCGCCGGAGGCCCTCCGACCCAGGCCATGGCCGGCATGTCCATCGGATCGGCTAGACCTCCGGCCAAACCACCAGCCCCGGCGCCCGCCACCAACGGCCCGTCTCATGTGCCCCGCTACGAAGATCCGAGAGCCTACAAGGAAAAGAAGCGAAGGAATTTCTTGGGCTTGAAGAAGTAAGCCCCAGAAGCGGCAGTCCAATAATAAAAGACTACATACATGTCTTGGCAACTTCTCGTGCAGTTGGGATGGGGGTATTTGGGTACGTTTTCCGGAGCGCGGCGTTGTCATCATGTTTCCGTCCTCATTCTTGTTTCGTTGTTCTTCTTGTCTTGTCCAAAGTCACCCCGCCAATTCATCGTCGTTCAAATCACCAAGAGCTCTGTCTCAGTCATTTCATCTTGGTCTCCAAACGACCCGAATGACGGTGGGCAAAATGGGAGTGGTGTCAAACGGACTTTAGTATATAGAACCCTCCTCCCATGACGCTCCATGTACATAAAACATCTGTCAACGAGGTGATGATAATCTAACCCTTTTTTCCATACCTTGGTCCCCCTATCGTGTGTCCTTTTGTGCTTTGCCCGTGTGTGCCATGTCCCGCCGTATCCCCCCGTCCCTGCGTGAAACTACCCATTGAAGCGACCGAGTATAAAGACACAAGATACCTCAAATCATCACTTACATCGCATGATACAACTAAAGACAAACCACGAAAAAGAGACAAAAACAGGCCACCCGTCAATCGAATCCCATTGAAACCCACTAGCTACCATGATATATGCGGCCGAAGTTTGCCCCCTTGCCCATCGCCGTGCTGTCTCCCCACCAGAACAAAAAAACGAAATAACAAAATAACAAAAAGGAAAAAAGCAAAACGACACAAACCAGATGACACGATGAAGAAACTAAAACGGGAACAAGTGAGAGAGGGGACCAGATAGAGGTCTCCGGGCACAGCAAAAAAAAAAAAAAAGGCTCCTGCCGCCCAGATACGCGCAGGTATAATGATGGTTGGGATTTTTCAGCAGCTCTGAAGATCAGCGACACCTCCTGAGCCGAGGGAGGTCCCTGAAGAGAGTATAGAGGACCGGAAGGGGAAATGATAAGAAAAGGAAAAGCAATTGCATCGTGGTGGTAGCGGGATGGTGAGACTTCGAATGACGGCTTCTCCGTATGTGTGGGATATGTAAAACGATCCCATTAAGACTGCCAAAGGGCATCTCACTGCCTGCCGTAGGCGGTGCCGCGGCCAGGGTTGCCAGCTGGGGGCATGCCGCGACCTTCAAAGGGAGCACCGCCAAATTCGGGGCCAGGGGGGCCGTTGAAACCGCCAAGCCCAGGAGGCAGGAATCCATGAGGAGGGCCGCCGAAGAAACCGGGGGGAGGGGGAGGAGGCATGTTGCGGGGAGGCATTCCGCCCATGGCCTCTGGAGGAGGCATCGCGCCCGGAGGGAAGTTCGGAGGGAACATGTGAGGGGGCATAGGCATGTTGCGGTTCGGGCCGCCAGGTCCTCCCAGGCCACTCGCAAGTCCAGGAGGAGGGATCATGGGGCCTCGTTGGCCGGGAGGAGGCATTTGGGCACCGCCGGGCATCCAGTTGGGCGGCATCTGATCCAGGCCTGGAGGAGGAGGGGGACGCTGCAAGATCTGCGTGGGCTGGTTGGGTCGACCTTCGGGGTCCGGATTGCGGAACGCCTCGTCCATGGGGAAGCCAGGAGGTGGCTGAGGGCGCATCTGGCGTTGATCTCTGGGGAAGTCGGGTTCCCGGTCGTTCAGGGGAGGAGGCATTTGGACCTGCTTCTGAGGGTGGGATTGAGCCTGCATGCGCATCATCATTTCGTTGCGCTGAGCGTCTGGGGGAGGTCCCCTCATGAGGTTCATTAAGAACTCGGTGTTGCTGTTGTTGCGGGCAATCTCTGGGCGGCCAGAAGGTTGGCTCGGGGCGCGTTGACGTTGTCCAACAAGCTCCTGGAGGAGTTGATCGGGACGGGCATTTTGAGGCTGTGGCCGGGGAGCGAGAATCTCCTGGACATGCTGCGGCGGCGGTCTGGCCATTGGAGGGACGTCCATCCGGCGATCGGCTACGAACTGTTGGTAGGCTTCAGGAGAAGCGTGCGAGGGCGGGTTTCCTGCGTCGGAGGGAGTGCCTTGGGGAGGGAGCGCGAATGGCGAGTGACCAGGAGGAGTTGCACTCAGGGTTTGCTTTTGAAGCTTCATGATGATTTGCTGGAAAGCTTGCCTGTCTTCGTCGACCGGAGGACCGACAGGACCTGGGGGGCCGACAAGATGAGGTAGAGGAATAGGCATGGGAGGGGCGCTCATGGGCGGAGCGGCCATGGGAGTAGGGGGCTCGGTTTTCCCTCGGGCTTCCTCCTGGGGATGAGAGAAGAACGAGGTGAATCGAGATGATTTGCCTGCTGTTTTCGACTTGTTCGCGCCATCTGCGCTTTCAGGGGTCGAGGCGTCGAGTCCCGATTTGGATCCTCCAAAAGCGAGGAAGAACTTGTCGGGACCAGTTTCAGCAGCGGGAGCAGACTGCACTGGGGGCCTCTCTGCCTCAATGGCAGCTTCGGCAGGGGGCTTGCTGGAGGCTGGAGCATTGCCGTTCTTAGCCTTTTTCATCTCCTCCATCCACTTCTGGAAGTCCTGCTGGGTATGCGCTTCGTTTTGCTCTTCAAGAGGCTCGTCCATCCATTCCGGCTCTCGTTCGACTCGCTGGTTGTGATCGCGGCCCCATCGTCGGTCGTTGTTGCGGTTATTGTTTCGGTCGTCAAATGATTCGGCGTCCCTATCGCGCTCTCTCCAGTTCTTGGCTCGGTCGATTCGCTCTCGCTTCTCGGGAACGTGACTCTCGGTGTTGGACTCCGTCTTGAACCACGGCTCGGTTTTGCGATTCAGCCCGTTGCGGGGTCGTCCCTCAGCATCGTCCGGTTCCCTTTCTCGAGTGAAGCTTTCGAAGCCGCGCGTAGGGCGATCTCGAATGGCGGTTTCGCCGTCTCTAGATGGTCGCTTATCATCTCGGAAATTGCCACCCATGCGTCCATGAAAGCGCTCAGCGCCATCATGACCAAAGCTCTTGCGCGGCTTGACTGTGCTCCATCCCTCGGACTCTCCCTCGCCATCGCGACGACGGAGGCCGTTGGCGTTGCGACTTTCGCGGAAGCGATCTCCATCCGCCTCGCCATTCCGACTTCGAAAGTTGCCAAATCGGCCCAGTGCCTCGGAGTCCTTGAGAGTCTTGTCATCAATGGATTTGTTCCCTCGAGCAGAGGCGAAAGCCATTCTCGGGGGTGCGAAGACGATTTCGTCGGGATCTGCAAGAGGGCAATTCGTTAGAAAATTGGCTTGATCATACGAGGGAGTTTCTGACGGAACTGACTCGCAGCGTTTCGTGGTGCATGGCGCTCGTGACTCGTTCGGCGGTTGATCTGGTCAAGGAAAGAATTATCATTCGATCGAGGCCGGTCGCCCGCGGTCTTGTTCTGAGTGCGAGCCTGTTCAGGTGGTGCTCTGCAGCAGGAGGTCAGAAAACTAGCGGTGGCAGCTGATGGCCGCAGTGGCAACTCACCCCATCCACTCCTCGGCGGGAGGGAGGTTTGACGGTTTTACGCATAGTGGTGAGTCCCGCAAATGCAGGAGGAAGTCGGCTGAATATCTCACAGCCATTGTTTACGACGTCGCGATGCGATGCGCATCCGGTGGGAAGCGATCGTCGCACAAAGAAAAGGAGAGGTGGAAGATAAGGAAGTGGGTTTGTTTGTGCGCAGTCGAAGGAAATTTGGGACAGGATGTGGAATGGGGAGAGACGAGGAGCCGATCGAAGGTTGATAATTGAGAGTCGAGGAGGTTGGGTCTGAGCGGCGGATTGAAGATGGTCGTGACGTGGGACGAGGTTTGTGCTTGAGGCGGATCTTGCTGCTTGCTTCGACAGTCAGGCACCTACTAGGTATGCGATGGCGATGGTTGGATGGAGCAACGATGGAATCGAGAGGCGACGCGGGATGGAAGGCGAAGGCGACGGCGGAGAGGAAGAAGGGGCGCGTTTGCGAGGGGTAATGGTCTGGCGAGTTCTGTCGGGGTTCACTGGTCAAGGCTGCGAAGAATGGCGGAGAGACTGGGGAGGAAGAATTGTGAAGGTGCGAGGTTGTGAGGGAGGGAGGGCAGCCGGGATGATTCGCTGCCCGGGTTTGGCTTGGGAGGGTCGCAGGGGCGAGTTTAAGTGGGTTTGGTGGTTTGGTGAAGGCACAAGACAGAAGAAGACAGAAGACAGAAGGAACTGTGCGACGGAGATGACACTTGCTGTGCGAGTGTAACTTGATGTCGGTCGGAGAAATGATTGCCTTGTCTCGGGCGTGAAGAGATGGTCGTTGCTAGAGAAAGGGCGAGAGCGTGATTGTGTGTGTGGCTGATATCTTCGCGAGGAGGTTGATGATGGCCTTGCCAGTAGGTGGTGACGATGGAGGGCACGGGATGGCCACAGCTTGGAAGGTACCTACCCGGCCAGCCCCCATCGGGTACTGCTGAGGTTGGCTTCAGTGGCTGACTCCACTAAATTCCAGGCTGCTAGGCCACTTCCAGCGTCCATATTTGGAGAGCGCTCTTGACCGTTACCGGAGGGAAGGTGCATGGGAGGGTACATCCACGTCACTGCCGCCAAAGCAGCGTCCTAGGTCCGTCAGCCGAGGTGGCTCGAGGCTGATATACATAAGTATCGAGGTTATATTCCATTTGCTTGGAGGCATATGGTAGCCCGGAGACATTGTTGTCAAGCAGCCTGCCTCACGGTCCCCAGGTCATCCCAAATCGAGGGCCCTATCCAACCATGATTGTCGCCTCTCCCTACCTAAGTACTAGGTAGTACTAATGCTCATGATGGGATGAGCTCACATATACTTTCATCATCCAGATGCTGGCATCGTTTGCTTGTCATTCAAGGTCATTCAATCTAGAAACCATCCACGTCAACCCCCAACCCGACATAGTCCTCACTTCCTCGCCGCCACAACCTCCTCCTCCAAAGGCAAAATATGCGGCAGCGGTCCCACGGGCGTGATGCCCAGCGGGTTGATCTGCGTGTGGCTGCGCGTGTAGTGCCACTTGATGTGGTCAAACTGCGTCGTCTCCCCAAACGCCGGCTGCGTCCAGTACAGGTTGCGCATCCACCGGTGCAGCGCCGGGTACCCCGACCGGATGTCGCGAATGTTGCACTTGAAGTGCTGCACGTACACGGGGTCGAACCGGATGAGCGTCACGTACCTGCATGGCATCATGTTTAGCTGCTGGAGAGCGGAATGTAGATGGGCATCACTTACAGTCTCACGTCGGCCTCGGTAAGGCTGGCGCCAAAGTAAAAGGGTCCGCCCTTCTGCTCCGAGAGATGCTTCTCGGCCCGGTCGAGCGCCTCGAACAGGGCAACCACGTTGCGCTCGTATGCGGCGCTGGCTGTGGCGAAACCTGACTTGTACACGCCGTTGTTGATCAAGTCGTATGTCCACGCGTGCGTCTCCTCAATCTTAGCTTGAAGCTCTTCGGGGTACAGCTGGATAGCCTTGTACTTGTCCTCAATGAGGTCGTCAAACTGTCGCTCCTGGTCAGTCCGCCATCTGGAAGGATTGTGCCCGCTTGACACAAAAGACTCACCTCGGTGCCAAACATGCGCAGGATCTCGCTGCTCTCATTGCTCACGATGCGCTTGGTCTTCTTGTCGTACAGCACGGGAACCGTGTACCGGCCGTCAAAGTCCTTCTCCGACTCAAAGTACACGTCGCTCAGCCTCTTGAAGGCCTCGTGGCCCTCGATCGGGTCGGGAACCACGTTCTCGCCGGGAATCTCCGTGTCCTCGGGGGTGACGAAGCGCCAGCCGCCCTGGCCCAGGTGCCAGTGGACGACGGAGAAGGAGACGATGTCGTCGAGGCCCTTGAGCTTGCGGGCGATGAGGGTGCGGTGCGCCCACGGGCAGGCGTAGCTGACGTAGAGGTGGTAGCGGCCCTTCTCGGGCGGGTACTGGGCGCCGGGCTCGCGGGAGATCCAGTCGCGGAACGAGCTCACCTGCCGCTTGAACTCGCCCGACTTGTCGCCCGGTTTGACCCAGTCGGTAACCTTTGCAGTGGTGCTGGCCTGCGAGGCGTGTTAGTGAGGCTGCGTGATGGATGGCATGTGAAAGTATCTGGACGAGACTCACCATTCTGACTTGAGCGGAAAGGATGGGATTGGTATGAGTCGAGTTGAACGGTCTCTGGGAAGCTGTAGCTAGTGATCGAATGACTTGGTTCTTGCCGTAGACTCTGAAAGCTCGAGCACCAAGTCTCTGCATCGACATTGAGGAAGAAGAGGGATACAGCTCCCGACGTAAAAGCCAACGCTGTTTATATATGCTTTTGTCCCAATTCGCAACGTCCCATCAGTATCTCGCTAGCAGTCACTGGCTTTCTCAGCAACCATTGCTAATCCGTGTGGGGAAACAACAGTTGCAACCGGTTGATGCATTTGATAATCGTGGCGTAATCCCGCTGGACGCAAACCATCCCCGCTTTCCTCTAGCGGCTTCGGTGGGAGCATCAGTCATCACACCAGAGCCGTTTCAACAGCATGACGAAGAGCTTTGTCACGTTGGATGTTGGATATAGGTGGTGCTTTCGCAGAGTAGTTAGTCTATCCGAGTTGCTGAGAATATATGCGGATTTGCACGAATGCGCATGCTTATTGTTGTTGGTGAGAAACGTGAAGCACAATGTCGTCATAACTCCTGCAACCCCGCACTGAAGCTTGGGAAACTGACGGTAACCATTTGTTCACAACGAAGACGTCCAATTTATCATTCTTGGCTACTAGTAGGTAAATGTTTGGATTCAATCATGACTGCGTCGTATCTAAGACGTGCGTAAAAACTGTCTGCCTATACACATTGACCAGTTCATCAAGCTACCTTGACCTTAATGTAGGGCACCTCAACATCTTCCTCGTCAAGGTCTTCTGCCACGATTTCAAATATGACCTCCTTCTGGTGCGAGGGAATGGGCTTCTTGGATATGGTCTCGACCAGCTTGCTGAGCTTGAGGCCGTATCGCTCCTTCAGCTTGGAAGGAGGGAAGAACGACGCGTACAGGAGACTGACACCTGAGCTCAGCATACTGATGGTAAGGCCACGCTCCTTGAAGTTGTCCAGTAGCTCCTGGAGAGTAATATCATCCAACTCGAATCGATCCCAGATCTTGTCGAGAGTCACTTTGCCGTTGGGTCCCTTGTATTCGACCTTGGGGCTGGCAATGGGCTCGCTAAAGCCAAAGAATGGCAACGCCAAGTTGATGAAGCCATTCTTGTACTGCTCCACATCGTCATTGCCATCAATCACCTTGTACAGCTCAAGGACGACGAGGCCAGTCACCAAGGCCGTTGTCGTCGCAATGGCGGGGATAATCTTGCCGGCGATAAACTTGGTCTTGTGTCGGTCTGCCGCCTCGATCTTGTAGTTCTCTGCTCTCAAGTTGCTGCAGGCAGTGATGAAGTCGATGTGGTGGTTGGAGTCATCGTCTTTCTCGAAATCGACGGGCACAAGCTGGAAGCCGGACAGAGTGTTGGGTGAGGGTAGGCTGGCCATCAGCTTGTCCAATTCGTCGTCGCCATCATCGTTGGCCTCGGCGCTGGGATCCTACTCATTGATCAGTGTGGGTTCAAACAGAAATGACAGCATAACTTACGGGGTCCTTGTCATCAGCCTGGATTTTGACGTTGGCGTCGGGGGAGAAGTCGGGCACAATCACATTCTCGAGCTCTCGGAGGTAAATGGCCTTGTCAGTGCCAGGAGATTTGATGTCGTAATTGAAGGCATGGAGGTTGGCTCCGGCAATAACGAAGCCAAGATGAGTCGAGTTGTTGGGGTCAAACTTGAGAGCGTCAGGGGCGCGCTTGGGGCCGGACCAGAACGGAGTACCGGTGGACGTCTCAACGTCCTTAGGGAAGTTGTATAGCAGCTGCTGGATCTTGTTCGAGTACTCAGTCTCGAAAAGCCGGCGGGCCCAGGCGATACAATCCTCAAAGGTTCGTGGTCGCTCCGTGGTCAAGTAGTTGCGGATGGTCTCCAGCGTATCCTTCTGGTTACCGCCTTGCTTCAGGGTGCTCTCGAGGAAGTTGGGTTGAGTGAGGTACAGGTTGACCGTCTGAGGAGCCTTGACAAAGCAGCGCTCAAACATGTATTCCTTGGCCCACGCAATGGTGTGCTCGATCCGGTTGGGGAAGCTTCGAATAGTGCACATGGGGAACTCCTTCTCGGGAGGGTCCTGAGACGAGGAGTAAGACTCGGTAAGGTGGGGGAGGACAACCTGAGTGTTGCCCTTGGTACCAAGAGTGCCGCTTTCCAACAAGGGCTTGCGGAAGAAGACGCATCTTCGGTCCACGTACGTTCGGGCTTCGACATTGTCCAGGGCGTTGGTGACGCCATCGAGGTTCTCCCAGAATGTTTCGTTGAAGACGTGCTCGGTCTCGGGGCTGACCCGCTCCTTGAGGGTCACAATATGGCCCTCGAGCTCGGGGTTCATTCGTTGAACGGCCGCGGCCGCACAATCACTCTTCATGCCACCGACATCGGCAGCGCGGAAGAGGAACTGGCGGTTCAGGTTACTTCGCTCGATGGAGTCCATATCCGTCACCCAGATTCTGCCCTCGGGGCCCGTACCCAGACCAATCATGGCCCAGTTCTTCAACATCTCGCAACCAATGGCTCCAGCGCCAACGAGGAATTGCTTCAGATTGGCAATCTTGTGTTGGTATTCGGTACCGAATACGGCAATTTGACCATCGTAGCGGCTGCCAATGGGCTTGCAGAGCTCGACAGATCGCTTCGACGACTTGGGAAGGGACTCGAGGGAATCGAAGTACATCCACTGGCTGATTGGCTGGAACTTCCCGGAAACCGCCTTGAGAATCTCCTGCGCGGCAATACCGCCAAAGTACGCAGCCATGGGGCTGAGGTCGCCCAAGGCCTGGTAGCTCAGCTCCTTGAGGAGCTTCTCATCAAACTCGACTTCGATGCCCTCCTCCTCGGCAAATTCCTTGGCCGTGCCGAGAACGATGGCTGCATCTTCGTCGTCCATGGGGTTAGGCAACCGCTTGTTCGAAAGCTGGAAGGCGTGGAGAGCCTGGAAACCAAGATGAAGCTGTTGGGGCCGGTCAAACTTGGCAAAGTCTGAAATAAGGAACTCGGGCTCCTTTAGAGCAGTTGTGAAGGTCTTGAAGTCGACGATTTTAGGCATCTTGACTTGCTGATACATGCCTCCGCGCTGGTACTGGCCCAGGCCAGTGACATCGCCGATAGAGAAGGTATAAGGGCCCTTGACGGTAATCTGACGAGGCTCAGCCCCGTTCAGAGCCTCCATTCCTTCGACCTCAGTGAAGGTCACGTAATCGCCATCCTCCAGGCCGTGTCGAGTCTCGTCCAGCGCGGAAACAAGACCCTCCTCGTCAATCCCGGCAACAATGCCACTGAGAGGCGTCTCGCCGGTAGGGTCCATGATGGTGAACTTGTCGCCGAAATCGCAGAAGATGGAGCCGAAGAGACCGAAGGTGTCGGCGACGACGACGTAGATGCCCTTGGTGTGGCAGTAGTCGGCGATGGCCTTCTGAGAATCGATGGGGACGTTGGTCAGGACCACGACTTGGTACTTGTCGAACTGGGAGAGGTTTTCGTTGATTCTGGCAAGGCGTTAACGTGGCACGAGGAGACTTGACCTGCACAACGATCGCTTACCCTGCGGACTGGTGAACCTTGACGGGAGTGTAGGCATTGAGCTCGGCAACTCGAGGGGCGGTGACTTCGTCTCGGGGCTTGCCCACATCCTCGGGGGTGAGGAAGAACTGGGCGGAGAGGTCGGCGATTTGGACGGGGGCGGTGTCGTAGAGGGTGAGGCTCTTGACACCGGCCAAGGCGATGTTCTTGGCGATTTCGACGCCGAGTCCCTTGAGACCGACGACGAGGACATTGGAAGCGCCCATGCGCTTCATGGCCTCGTGGCCCAAGACGTAGAGCTGTCGGCTGTAGAGGGACTCATCGATCTCGGTGTGTCCGACGACGGACTCGTCGACCTGCATACGAGTCGCGAGGTCGACCTCGGGAAGCTTGGATTCCTGGAAGAGCATGGTTAGGGCGAGGGGGAAGACGAGGTAGCGACGAGCAATAACAGGTCATCGGTGGGACATCATGGCGAGGGAAATGCGTCGGGCTCGACAGGGCAGGAGCGGAGCGAGAGAGAGACTCACGGCCATGGTGCGTTTATGGGTCGGTGACTCCCCGTTGGAGAGCTTTCGCTTCCCCAGTTTGTTATCCGTCGGCAAGGAAGGAATCTTGGAGGTGGTGAGAGGCGACGTTATCGCGACCTGCGGCCTACACCAAACAGAGCTCGACCCCGCCAGTGATTTGTTTCAGGTATGGAAGAAATAGAAAGCCTGCGGTGGCAGGACGTAACGTAGGATGGACCGGGAGACTTCTTCTGTTCCCTCTATCGTGTAGTCGTGGAGATAAATGGTCGTGATGCTCGTGAATGCTATGATGAGAAATGGAAAACGATGGGAAGATCCGAGCGGCAGTCAGAAGCTGATGGAGGTGAGGTGGTAGCCGCGTTGATGAGGTAATAGGCGATGTGGCTCGAGTGGCGGGGCACGGAAAACTGCTGGATGCTTCTGTCGCTGAGTTGGGGCGGGGCGCAGCCGATTCCGACCTTCTGCTGCCTGATTCAGGGAGCGACCGCCTGGAAACGTGAAGGGTCCGGCGGCATGAGGCATGGATCCATCCTTCACTCTTCCTCGCTGCCCCTCATCTGGTGGGGCGGTCTGGTGGCTGATATGATGTCTACGGATTGACCTCAAGAGCCGGGCCGGCCAGGACTCTTTGCCATGATTCCATCATCTCATGGGAAGTCCCTCAATTAATCTAGGTGCGCTCTTTGGAACGCTTCGATGTACTGGCCGGGCACCAACAATAGACACTCAACTGAAACTACCTACTCCTTCAAGAGGCCGGGTTACTAATCTGACCCAGGCGGAGATTTTGAGATTACGTTGTAAGATCCAATAGATCTTTGTACCCGTATGCACCTGTCGTTTGTCATCCCGCGGTTTCTAACATTCAAGTGCTCCGATGAGTGGCAGTTTCAAGGCATGCACGTCGCGTCACCGGTGCTAGACACAGGCGTCCGTTATTTCTGTATTTGGTCGTCATAATGAAGGCTCTTAGGAGTCCATGAACCCCAAGCATGCCTAAGCCGCCGAGATACCCGCGATACTACCATGGCTTTACCAGCGCCGTCATTCCCTGTGAAGCGTCGATCGTAGACAACTCCAGCACCAGGAACCCGAGACATTCTTGTCTCTACTAGAGCAACCAAATGGGAAAAAGGTGAGTATTTATCGAGCCTTGACGTCCTTGAGCTCGACATCACTTGATTGAAGTTAGTGATAACATTCGGTAGACACAGTGAGGTTTCTTACAAAATGAGGTCAGCGTGGGCGGGGATGTGACCGGGGAAACCACTGCAAGGCCACTGTTAGCATGCCACTCTTTCATCTGTGCCAGACGGCGCGGTAATGTGTTGAGACAAGCGATTGCGAATGCGTATCAAGTATGCGACAACCATTCGAGCGGGTCGAGCAAACATCGATGAGGACATCGATGCGGGGGCGGGGTTGGCCACGTTATGGTATCGGGAGATGCAATTGGCCTGCAAGGAGACGAGAGAAAACGACGTCTTACCGAGGACCGTAGCCATAGTCACTGGAGGGTATGTCAGTAATTGGAGTGCGGTTGCATGGTGGTAGCTGCGAACGACCTACCTGGAGATGAGAAGCGTGGACTTCTCGCCCTGCTGCATGGTGGTAACACCCTCATCCCAGCCTGCAACGAGAATTAGAATTGTTCAGAGAGGTGAAGAATGCAGTCGAAGTACCCTTGATGACTTGGCCGACGCCAATGTTGACGACAAAGTCGCCGCGGCCGACCGAGGAGTCGAACCTGTCGAGAGAGCGTGAGCTATAGAGAAGACCGGGGACGGAAGGGAGCTTACTGTTGGCCCTTCTGGCCATTGTCGCTGAGCCAGCCAGTGTACTCAATGGTGACTTGGTCACCGGGCTTGGGGAAAGGACCAGAGCCCTCCTTGAGAATGGTCTTTTCGACACCCATTTTTTTGATGGTTGATGCGAGAGTTGATTTGGCGCGGGGGGAGAAGAAGAGAGCGGAGGTGGATGAAGGAGGAAGAATGGAGAGCTTGCAAGAGCTGAGGGCGAGCGAGGCGAGTCTTTTAATAGGCAGCATGATGGGGGAGCAAGGGATACCAGTGAATCAATGAGCTCCGAATAAGGTAACCTCGAAGGTAAGGTAGCTGGAAGGCACTGTGCGGCAGGTACGGACGGGGATAGGAGACAGAAAGCTGGAAGGTGCATGGCGGGGCATTTCCTCGATCGACGGCGGGGCAGCGAGGTTTGGATTGGCGCCATGACGACAGGTACCAATCAGGTCGTGACTGGGATCCACTTGGGATGACGAGGGGAAGAAGCAAGAAGAAGAAGCTCGATGTGATGTGTTTGAGACTCGGTCAATTGCGTGATTTGAATGCTGGAGATGGGGTACAGAGTACATACATGGGCGAGCGAGCCGGCTCGGGGGGTTGGACGATGTGTTTTCTTTTTCTTTTTCCACCGCTCTATGCGACCGTTCGTCTCTCAACCGCAAGGCGACAACTTACGTTGGAGCGTTGTCATGTACGGATACCTCCACCTCAGGTAGCAGGTACCTGGAGGTGCGTCGGTGGGGAGGTACCTTATCTGTACCTCAAAGGTGCCATGCTCATCTGCCCTGTTAGTAAGTACTAGTAGTACTTATCCTCCGTCTGCCGGCTCGGGACGGCAGACGATAACTCGAAACGCTTCAGGTCATCCGCCAGCCCTGTTTCGACTCGTCACGGGCCCTTGTTTGACCTCCTGTACGCAATAAACTAAGCAAGTGCTATGCGCTGCGATCGCCCTGCAGTTAATCTCCAAGCTGTCATGCACCTCGCGCAGTCCGGAGGGTCCTGACGCTCACCCCCTCGCAACATGCGGCACAGACACAGGCACATCCACAACGAACAAAGAAAAGCCTCCCTTCTCACCTGATGCCTGCATCGTTTAGCTAGCCACCGGCTCATGCTAGAATCATAACGAGACTGGTATTTTCCAATTGTCGTCTTACAACCCACCGCGCTGAAAGGGTTCCAGAACCCGGTGCCTCAGACACCCGAGGCCGGACCAATCATGTGGGAGCGCTTGAATCCCTCCAGAAGTGCCAACTGCCGGGAGAAGCAAAGAACGGAAACGTGATACGTCAGAGGTTCCGTATACGGATGAGGTACGGTACTTTGCCATCTGCATCCGTACATGTACTTGCTGCCCTTTCTCGACGAGACTCCGCCTCGTCACCCGATGCTCCCCTTGTGATGTTGCCATGTTGGCGCCCGGGATATCTAGCGGGATGGAATGGCTTCATTGGGCCACGACGAGCGGTTGCGCAGATCGACGTCGCGGCATCTCGCATCGCTGTGTGCGCCCGATTCACCTGGCGCATCTCCTCGTGTAACGTCGAGGCTTGGGAGGGACCGTTCAGATCATTACACGTTCGCGATCCCGGCGGTGCGATACAGCTGGCAGTGGCATCGAGAGTCTGTCGTAATTCGATGCACTGCATCGGGATCCTCCAGATCGGATCTGCGTCAAATAGAGAGAGGGTGGATTGGACCTGAAGCCGGCGCGCAGGAGGAACAAGAAAAACTGCGACATGAAACTGTCTCGCTGCACGTCGGTTCCAAGGGAGGATCCTCCAGACTCTCAAGGCATTTTCGAGCTCGAGAGAAGTCCTACTGTACTTGGCACAAGAGAGATCGTGGCCGTGGCTGGCCCAATCAAGGGACACCACCTGGTGCCGACAAAGCGGTCAGCGCATCCCGGACTCCTGTGTAACGTCTTATCCGTCTCCGATAATCGCGTGGGGTACGTTTCAGCGGTCGACCCTCTCCGCTTGCGTGTGTCGTCGGGTCGAGCCGACGGTCGAAGGCGATGCGGTTGGTGGGCTCGGCCACTGCTCGGTAAGGTCGCTGGCCTCAATATTCAGTGCGACAATGAAGCTATCACGGTTGATTCGATTAGTAACTACTTGCCGTAATCGTAACCAAACCCTTGACGATATCAGAAGGACTGTTGTCGGGTATATGTCGAGTGTGTGCCAGGGACGACGAAGGCTGTCAGTGAGGACCTTGGTAATGTCTCCTCCCAATATATCATCATGAGACACGAGAAATGTTTGAGGTTGCCAGAAGTGACATCTTTCAACCTTGAAGGGTCAGCAGGCAAGCCAGTAGTCACTGTCAGAGGAAGTGTACATCGTTCAGTGTGTGTAGAAGGGATTATTCTGGCACATATCCAAGAAGTCAGTCTGTACGATGCCGCCCAAGAAATCGCCCTCAAACTCTGTCTTCGAGGACAAACACGCGGGTCCACGGCTTCGATTTCCCGGAGCGCATCGTCGTCTGCCGTGGCCGAGCAATGCGACCTCGGCTATAAGTCAGCCTCACCCCGCTCCGCCCTCGCACCCTCCTATATTTGGGGAAAGTATTCATTAATATGCTATATATGAGTTTACTACTTTGGTTGGAAGTCGTATTGGAAATCACCCGATACTCCCCCAGGCGCCAGACGAGAAGTGAAGGAACAGCTGTGTCTCCTCGGTCGTCGAGGGACGATACCGAATAATGACATTCAAGGCCAATTAGATGTAGTTTCTATAAGATTTTACTCCCTCCAGCATGAAAATGGTGATAGAATCTCCCTTGGAAGTCGAAATGCGCCTCACACACCCCGTTGTGTTTGCTTTATGTATCCAACGCCACTCGTCCAGCCTGAGGCTCGCCTCGCCACATAACACAGGTCTCTCAGCTGCGGAAGATGAATCTAGACCCCAATGGAAGCTCCTCATTATTCGCCGCCTTCTGGTCAAATCATCATCCAACCTCAGCCCTAATAGTTGGCACACCCAAGCTGAATCATTGTCAGTTCAAGCCAAGCGCTCAACCAACGCCTTCCATCATCTTGACACACTTGTCCGTGGAAAACATGAACCGTTCGTTGCGAAAGATGGCGCTTGGGGAATATCTCAGCCCGGATCACAGGAGGAATGGCCTCACGACTTGCGTGGAATCTCCTGGGAGTATCCAATCTTCTTGAAGCCCATGGAACCATACTCGCATGAAGCTCACGTTGGAGCTTTTTATTGGCTTTTGCGAACAAACAACTTCAGCACTCGTTCGACTCCAACCTGCGCATCCCATTCGCCTAGCCGCAGGGCCATTGATGTGACCTTCACCAGCAGGCTTGTCCCTGACAGCTCGTCAGCCCCAGCCACTCAGAACAACCAATTCTGCCCCAAAGCGAAGATATACATGTCCCATCTTCTCCCCTTTCCCAGATCTCGCCTCACTAGCGTATCTTTTTCCCCATGGGGTTTTCCCCAGGGTTCTGCTGAAGGTCATGACACCCTCCGGAAAACATCTACCGCGCAACGGCGACGACGCGACGCCACCAACACACACTCACTTGCCATGCGAGAAGAAAAACTGACACATTGGCGCTAGAGGGCTCGAACAAAGATGAAATCGGATCATCCAACGTGACAGAGTTGCAGGGAATGCGGATCAGCTTGGCCGAGCTCTTGCTACTGCTTCCTAGGTAGACGGCTGAGGTGGCTTGGCAGGTTTCTTGAGATTGTATAAAGCTAAAGAGATCGCTCCTCGACGATGATCCATTCTCATGCCTCTCAAAGTCAACAGGTTTTAAATACTCCAGAGACCTGGCCTGACGACATGATGCCTTCTCCGCGGGACGCCGCGTCTCAGCTCAGCGAAAAGGAGCAGGTAGAGCACAATGAGGCTTCGCGCCACAACCACTCGTCTCTCCACGCCTCCGACGACGAGAACACCTTTGAGGTGGAAGAAGATGAGCTCCCTCCGGGATACTTCACCAGCCCCTTCTTCATCGGGTCGATGACTGGCATCGGTCTCGGTCTGATGGCTGGGGTTGCTGGCTTTGGATATGCGGCCCCAATCTTGACCATTATCAACAACGACATTGGCCCAGTATGTATTCGAATTTCGTTCCGTCTGCATCCCAGAGGCTAACGAGTGCGCAGGATGCAAACATCATCTGGGTGGCGCTCACCTACACGCTCACCTCGGCCGTCACGCTGACCATCATCGGCCGCGTCACCGACATCTTCGGGCGTCGATGGGTCTTCGTCGGGGGAGCAGGCCTCGGCATCATCGGGTCCATTGTGTGCGCCACGGCGCAGACCGTCAACTCGCTCATCGGCGGCATGACCATCATCGGCATCGCCGCCGCGACCCAGCTCTCGTACTACTACGTCATGGGCGAGCTGGTGCCCATGAAGTATCGCCTCGTCGGCAACGCCTTTTGCTACTCGCTCACCATCCCCGGCTCGGGCCTGGCCCCCGTCATCTCGCACGCCTTTCTCCGGTACCATCCCGACGTCGGCTGGCGGGGCGCCTACTACGTGCTCATCGGCGTCAACACGCTGAGCTTCCTGTGCTGGTTCTTCTTCTACCACCCGCCGACGTTCCGGATGAAGCACGGAGAGAACGCGAGCGTCGTCAAGTACGTCAAGGACTTTGACTACATCGGCACCGCCGTGTACACGGGCGGCCTGCTCGTCCTCATGATGGGCCTCAACTGGGGCGGCAGCGTTTACCCCTGGAAGTCGGGACATGTCATCGGCGCAATCGTGGCAGGCTTTGTCGGCCTGGTCGTCTTTGTGCTCTGGGAGTCGTACGCCAAGCTCAAGGAGCCTCTGGTCCCGATGCATCTGTTCAAGAACCGGGGATGGAACGCGGCGACGGTGCTGTCTGGCCTCGGCGCCAGCGTCTACTACGCCTTTGCCCTCGTGTGGCCGTCCATGGTGACGGTGCTTTACGAGGACGACAACCCGATGACTGCCGCCTGGTACTCGTCGTTTGTTGGGCTGTTCATCATCGTGGGAGAAGTGGTTGGCGGTGTTGTGGCCAAGCCCATCGGAAACCTCAAGTGGCAATGCATCATCACTGTCGCTTTGAGCGGCATCTTCTTCGGGGCGACGGCGACATCGACGCCCGACAGCCGAGTGCGTGCGACGACGTTTGTGGCACTGGGAACCTTCTTCATCGGCTGGGCAGAGTCTCTCGCCATCACAATCGTGACTATTTCCGCTTGGGACCAGTCGAAGCTGGGCTCGGCCTCTGGGCTGGCAGGTTCCATTCGCTTCTTCATTTCGTCCATTTCGGCCACCATCTACACTGTCATTCTCACCAACCGGCTCGGCGACGAGATTGCGAGCCAAGTGCCCAAGGCGCTCGTCAAGGCCGGGCTGCCGAGCTCGAGCGTGGCCGACTTCCTCGCAGGCCTCACCTCGGGCGCCGGCTTTGGCGGAGTCGACGGAGCGACGGACTCCATCATCGCTGCGGGAGTCCGGGCGTACAAGGAGGCCAATGCGGCTGCATATCGAACCGTGTTTCTGGCGAGCATTGCCTTCTCGGGCGTGGCTGTGATTACTTCGTTGTTGCTACCCAACGTCGACTCCCTCTTGACGGGCAAGGTCGCGTCGACGTTGCATAAGGGCCGCAAGGATGAGAAGGTGATTGGAGCTGGAGATGTCTAGTCGACGTGTTGAAAACACCCACAAATGCACATGTACATAATGTTGGTAGATATCATCCGTCCAGCGGGTATTGACGGCCATGTACCGTCTTGGCATGGCGCTTCCGTCTTGGCTTGTGAATGGAAACGTGACGATGCATGTACAACGACACACGTAGTCGACACTGCGAATAGTCGGTGTGTGTTCCAGATGCCTTCATAGCCCCAACGCGCGTACGACGCCGAGACAAGCCAAGCGACACGCCGAAAGATGGAAGTTGCCAGCTGAGGGCGTAAGGCTGATTCTTACCTAAACGAACGGATCCGGATGAGAGAAGCATGATGAAACACGCAATCGAAAAACCTGCACGGTTATCGCGGAGCCAACCACGCAAGTAGGCTTCGTAGATGACATCTTTGTCGATGCCAGGATCCGAGAGGCCAAGTTGGGCTTCACGAACAGGCCAATGGAGAAGTTGGGACTTTGGGGAGGCGGGTGTGGCTGAGGTGGGAGGCACGAACCCACACGCGGCACCAGCCACACTTTGTCACAGCCTTGTGAGGGCGAAGATATTCTTAGAACTGAGGCTGGGGGGAGAGCAAGTCAGCACTCGGTTTCGTGCACTTTGATAGTCGGAATTACCTCTTTCGAAGCCTCATCCAAATGCACTTCTTCGGTGTGCTGTATACTGCACCCTTGCAGTTCTCTCGCCCTCCCCGAACGCCTAGCGCTCCATTATCCATAAAAAATGTCCCAGTCGCCGGCCGTCATGGGGCCCTAGACCTTGGCGACCAACACTAGAGGTGCCGTTGGATCCGATTCCCAAGCAGCTTGTGCCGTGAGATGTTACGTGCGACGCTGCGAGTTGTTTCCGGGAGGGCATCTTGGCAACCTCATCCTTCCCGGCTTCGGCATATTGAAATTGGGGGATTGGGGGATTGGGAGATTTGGGGGGGTGACGTCAGAAGGAGGGAAATCACCATGATTCCGTCGCAATCGTAAAAGTTAGACTACGAAGTACATGCCTTGTCGAAAAGACTGCGCCTGCTCAAATGGCGAGGTTGAAAAGTGGCTCACGCCTCAGCAGCTGCACCCGGTCTTCACATGATGCACTGCAGGTAGCTCATCAGCTCTCAAATACCTCCAAAGTCCCTTGCAGTTAATGACTACCATTGCCGTCTTCAGCTAGCTCGTCAGCGACGCAAAGGCTGACTCGACTTGCCTCGCCTATCAACCACACCACCGCCGTCAGCACCAACGATATTTCCTATTTCCCACACCACCCCAACAACACCTAGCATTCATAAACGCCGCCTCCTTCCGTTGCCGCGGGCCTTCCAGTCGTCCATCCTCCTCCGACCTCCTACGCGACGCATCACAGAAGCCCAATGACCAACCAACAAGACGGAGAGTCCGCCAACGACAATGCCCACGCCGAGACGCCGCCGGCGCAGTTGGAGAGACAGTCGACGGATCCAATTGCGAATGGCCACAAACCCGTCAAATCGGGAGGGAAGCTGGGGACTGGGCTCAAAGACCGCCTGAAGTCCGTCACAAAAGGCCCTCCCGGCGGCTTCGACGATACGCCGCTCCCCGATGCGCCTCAGGGCTACACAGTTCGTATCGTCTTCCACGGCGCTTCCAATCTGCCTCCCGCCGACTTTTCCACGGCTTCTTCCGACCCCTTCATCCATGCGACGCTCAAGGGCAGCCAGCCCACGCGACACAAGGAAGATCCAGATCTCGTCCACCGAACCAGAACCATTCGCCGAACCACAGAGCCTGAGTGGGAGGAAGACTGGACCGTCGCAAACGTCCCCCCGACCGGCTTCGTCCTCAAGTGTCGCCTCTACGACGAAGACTACCCAGACTCCGACGATAGGCTCGGCAATGTCACCATCAAGATCTCGCAGCTCACCGACGAGTCGCGCCTCTTCCCTGCTCCCGGCAAGGAGTTCTATGCTAAGAAGCGCATGGGAAGCAAGCGTGCATACTTCGTCAAGGGCGTCGCCAGCCTCCTGAGCTCCGAATCCATAACCCCGAGAGTGCGCATCAGCATGGAGATCCTCGGCAAGTCGGATCCGCCCTTTGCTCACATGTACACGGTTGGTCCGACGACGTGGGTGAAGCACTACAGTCCTCTGATCGGCCGCATCACCGGCACCAAGGTCAATACGAACGTCGAGGACGATGTGACTGCGGACGGGCACGATAAGAAGAAGAAGAAGAGGACTCAGAAATACGAGTACGTGGAGCTCTTACATGTGTGAGCGCAATTGCTAATTAAAGGTAGCTTCCAAGCAGCCGAGATGCAGCTGGCTGGTCCAGTGCCTCCTATCCTGTATCATCGATTCGTCGAGTTCAGACCAATCATCGCGTCCATGTACAAATCAACTGGCCTTCGAGGCAAGATCCTCAACACGGCCCTTCACAAGCAGCACCGCAGAGTCTACAACTTTAATAGATCGACAGAATGGGGGAGTTACCCGGGGCGGTCCGAGGAGGCTGCCCTGCAGTTTCTCAGGCTCGCTCACTTTGACGAGGGTGCGCGAACCTTTACCTACGTCTTGACCTTGGATGGCATGTTCCGCTTCACTGAGACGGGCAAGGAGTTTGGCATCGACATGCTGAGCAAACACACCATGCACTCGGATGTGGCAACATACATTGCCTGCTCGGGCGAGTTCTTTATCCGGAAACGAAAGCACCATCATCGACATACGAATAGCTGGAATTCCCGAACCAGCTCTGGGCCCAGCACCCAGCCCGTTGATGAAATCATCAACGAATCGCAGCTTACCGAGTCGCAACAAGGAACGCAAACGCCGCGCAATCCGGCCGACTACACGCTCTACATTGACAACGACTCGGGCACGTACCGACCAGACAAGTCGGTTCTACCTAATCTGAGGGAGTTCCTCGAGGAGAACTTCCCCGGGCTGCACGTCATCGCCATGCATTGGGAAGAGAAGGAACTGCAGGACATGAAGGAGGCTCAGCGAGAGGCCAAGAAGAAGGCGGGCAGGATGATCAACATGGTGATGAACATGAGCCAGAGCAGCATCAGCTCCGCCGAGAGCGCGCTCGACGATCGCGAGCACGGCTGGGAGCAGGGACACAAGAGCAAGCGCGAGGCCGCCTTTGAAGCTCTCGAGGATCCGCACAAGGTCAAGGATGCGGTCAAGGCCATGGTTCCCGGCATGCACAAGTGATTCGCTCACACCAAGTAATGTCGATACGACTGAGATTTTTGTTTATTCGTTTGGATCGAGTCATGTCAGAGCAAAAAGATACCTTGGGTTGGCTAAGACGGAGCAGTCGTTCTAGACAATCGTTTTACTTTGTTGCTTTATTCTGCTCCTCTAGGAGTCTCTCTTTAATGTCTAAGTATAGTCCAGCCTTCTATGTGGCCCTCTCTATCCAGGTATATCCATCCATCAGATTACATGTTATCCATCATATGTTGCTCATCATGGCGATTACAAGCTCGGCTTCACTGCTACCCACGTGCTCTCACATTTGGCCAAGACGTCGCCCTGTTCGTTGGCCAAGTGGCACCGGATCTTGGTCTTCCTGCCGCTGATGCTCTCAATCTTGGCCGTGATGCGCAGCACGCTGTCGGTAGGGACGGGCTTGAGATAGCGCACGTCCAAGCCGCCCGTGACGCTGCTCGTGGCAAAGGTGGGCGCCGTCTTGCCCAGGGCGATGTTGAGGTCGAAGATGCACCCCATGGCCTCGTCCAGCAGCGTGGCCACGACGCCGCCGTGCACCACGTTGGGGAAGCCGCTGACGCCGTGGCCCACGGACACGAGCGCGTCGATTTCGGCCACGGGCCGCGCCGGATCCAGCGCCGCCGCCGGGCTGGGCGCCCGGAGCACGCAGAGCATCTGCCGCAATGCGCGGGAGTTCGCGAGCGTGCGCCCGAAGAGCTGGTCGTGCACGTCGCTCAGGGGGTTGCGGCACGCGGGCAGGAAGGGGATGGCGCCCGGCGCCGCGAGGAGCGTCTGCGTCCACGGGAGGGCGGCGAAGAAGGCGACTTCGTCGTCGAACAGGCTGGGCTTGGCCTGCGAGGGCCTGAGGCCCAGGCCGGGGCAGATGAGGCGGTTATCGGTAGGGGGAGACATTTCCAATAACGGGACGGTCCGCGAGAGCCGTGGGGAGGGTGAAGAGTGAAGGGCGCGTCGAGAAGCGGCTGGACGCGCAGGATATCCAAGGCCGAAGGGGGTGGGGGGAAGACTCGGCAGCGTGGAAAGTGGAACTCGGAGTTTTAGTCGCGGCAGATGCGAGGCGAATTGCATCGTCTCGTGAGGACTTTCGGGGTCCGCTTACAATGAGGGCTGGGTCTGATTGATAAGATCAAGATGAGGTGTATTCGGCGAAGAACAGTAAGATGCGATGGAGACGAGCCCTTGGTGGAACCGGAGCGACGTCGGCGTTTACGGGACAATTGGAGAATTGAACTCGGGGAGCCAGTTACGACCGAATTGAGATCATTGAGACCAAACAACAGGCACTGCCATCATCTAATTCGCCTCCAACCTCATCATTTGAGCCGCTTGTTGATCGAGACGAGCCGAGGTTCGGCCCCATGACTTGCGTTCAGCGGGGGTATCTCGGTGTCGGCGTGGGTCATATGCGGAGAGGCCGCGGACTTCGGGACGGGCCTACCCTGGACAGAGATGGCATTTATAGTGAGCGAGTTGGGGTGTCAACTCGAGTATATCACTTCTCTGGATCATTAATTATCGTGTGTGATTTAATAGATGCGTTCTAGGGCTTTAAATCCACGGGACATTTAAAATTTTCTTATAGGCTGTTTGTGTTTGAACTGGAACACCGATTCACCGAGCACCTAGCAACACAACACAACGATAGTTACCAGTCCCTGAGTCCTATAATTGGTTGTTTTTTGCTAGGTCTTATAGCGAATCATAAGTCTTTCCATGCAGGAAACATCTTAAAGCACATCAGACGTGACGAGCTCGCTTAAGGAGTTAAGAGTCCAACACAATATCCTCGAGTGACGAGCAGAAGAAGATGTCGCTCGGTTGGTCGTATAGCTCAAAGGACCCCAAGGTTAAAATGCTCAACGGCTTGTTGAAATCAAGCAAAATCCCCTGTATCTGAGTCACTGCAGTGTTCCATTACGTGGGTCGTCAATTACTTAAAGTGAGAAGAGGGAATTCGGCAGGTGCGACCAGCTGCCACCTGCCAACTGCCAGTGGTTGCCGCGTCGTTGTTTGGTTTGCTGGTCGCGCCTTCCCCCTCGAGATTATAGCCAATAGACGGCCTTCCAACATGTACCCTCCTTCCCAAACCCTTGGCTCGTTTGCGTGTTTCCTCTCTTTTCATCGTCGCCGGTCCGTGTTGTGCTTGACGTTCCTCATCCTCACAACAACTCGTCGTGACTTGATCGCCCTCGATCTACCGACAAGATGGCGGGAGAGTATCTTTCCAAGAAGGAGGTCGAAGTACTCATCGCCATAGAGCGCACCGGAGCGGGATGTTCGATGGCGGCCATTCTGCTGACCATCCTGTCCTACTGGCTTGTCAAGAGACTCCGCACCACGCCCAACCTCTTCCTCCTTTTCGCATCCATCGCCAACGCCGGCGCCAGCATCGCTTCTATGATGGGCTACGACGGTCTTCAGAAGGGAGAGGACTCGACTTTGTGTCAGTCGCAGGCTTTCATCTTTGAATGGTAGGAACCACACCAACAACGTGATCAACAGGCAAATCTGACCTCGAGTTTGCTAGGTTCATGCAATCAGACCCTTGGTGGTCGCTGGCTATGGCGGTCAATGTATTCCTCGTCTTCTTCTACAATGCGTCACCCAGCACCTTTCGCAAGTATGCTTGGGTGTACTGCGCAATTTGCTTTGGAGGGCCATTGATCCCAGCCATCGCTTTGATCTCAATTCGCGACCCGCACAAGGGACTCATCTTCGGAGATGCCGCTGTGAGAAGTCCTGAACCCGAGTGCCCTGAAATAAACTGACCTTTGGAAGCTTTGGTGCTGGATCAGAACAGACTGGAGTCTTGTTCGACTCTACTCGTACTACATCCCCATCTGGTTTTGTATCCTGTTGTCCATTGTCATCTACGTCGCTGTCGGATACCACGTTTTCCATCATCGAAACCAGCTGCGACACCTTGCTGTAGAGCGCTGGGATAAAGAGGGCACGACCAGTTCCGGTTCTCGCTCTGGTAGTGGCAACAGACCCGTGTCTGAAGAGGTACTATCCATCCTCATTGTCGTGTTGGCAACTCATTTACTAACATGACCCAGAGTCTGACACACAGGCCTGAGTTTTATGGCACGGTCATCACAGAAGTCCAAGTGACTACAAATGTATCGAAGCAAAACTGTCAAACTGGAATGGCCATCCCTCCCAACGTCCAACTTCGCAACAGCCCCAACCGAGCCCGATCCTGGGCGCTTCCGCTTGATGTTGATGGCTTGGAGGGGAACGGTGATCACCATAGAGGCCAGAGGGTTGAGACGGTCTGCACCTCCAACCGGATGCCCTACCAGCCATCAACTATGATCACTCGCCTTCGTGCTGCCAAGTCGAGCGTTTCTCTGAAGCTCAAGAGACTCGACCCCATCAAGATGGCCTACATGCGAACTAGCTTCATCTTCGGCTTTGCGGTTCTGATTACCTGGATCCCAAGTTCAATCAATCGTCTGTACAGCTTGACGCACGACGGAAAGATCAGCTTCCCACTCAGCGTTGCGAGCGGCAGCGTCTTGCCCCTGCAAGGCGTCTGGAACGCTATCATCTACTTTACCACAAGTTGGAGCCTTGTCCAAGAGGAATTTGCACTCATAAAGGCGAAGTGGCGCAACCGGGGTGATTCCCCCAACATCCGACTCGACAGCAGACTGGGAGCAGCCGGCGAGCGAGACACCTTTGAAGCTCTCCGATACCCAGGTCCAGTCAGAATTCAGATCCCGTCTACAAGTGACGTCGGCAACGAGTCCTGGACCTGCACTGATTCGGATGGGCGAGTTTGAACCTGGCGATGACTGCAGCCAATGTTCATATGTGTATTCGGCAAGGTCATGGACGGAGTGAGTAAGATTTGCGAATGGTGACGGGATTTGATCCAACAATGGTGTGTGGATTTCATGCTGACGTTGCATATGGAATGGAATGCAATCTCGTGGAAGTGGAATCCTTGAGGCTTCTGGGTTGTTAGTAAGAGGCAAGCGTCTAAGGTATTTTGGCTGGATTCAGCGTGCATGTCGATGTTGCATTCGGGACGCGATGAGGGCGGTTTGCAGATGAAGTTGTATCTAAGTAGCACGTGTAATGATATGCAAGCTGCTTCTAATTCTGAGCGTCTATTCATTAGTGTAGATTGGCTCGCCTTCTGCGGCGTCGACACCCTCTCGGACCACCCTGTCAACCGCAGACTGGATATCTTCGTCGCCGTCAAGGAGATCCAACCAAGTGTTCTTCACACCCTCTGCGGCAAGCAGGGCAGAAGCCGTCTCGGCCACGGCCTCACGGCTGGCACCCTTGGAGTCAATGGTCTCAGTCTTGCCCAGTTCGACCTTGGTGGCTGGGTCGAGGGTCAGCGCTCCGGGACGCAGGTTGATGGCGACGAGGGTCGAGCTCTTCTTGGAGACGTTGTAGAGGACCTCGTCGGCGTCGATCTTGGCCTTGTAGTAGTTGGCCAGGACACCGTTGTTGACCTTTTGGTGGTAGTCTTCCCACTTGCCGGAGGGCCACCACGGAGCAGAGGCGCGGCGAGAGCCCAGGTAGGAGATGAGGAGGAAGCGGGTGATGGTCGCGAAGGTGGCTGCGGCGTTGACGAAGTGGATGGCTGCGTCGCGGTCGATTTTGAATGTCTACATGTGTAGGTAGTAGTCAGCGTGTGTCTGGTGGAAGGGGCTTCTTTTCATACCCTCTCCGGACCACCTCTGCCGCCGGCACCTGTACTCTTATGTTAGAAGCCATGCACGTCGTCGGCCAAACTGATCTACGCACCGGCGCTCCAGACAATGTAGTCGGGCTTGACGTCGGCGAGGATCTTGGAGGCGGCGTCCTGGCCGGTCACGTCCTCGATGCTGCTGACGAGGACGTTGAGGGAGCCCGGCAGGCCGGAGCCGAGGCGCTCGATGGCGGGGACCTGGTCCGGGGAGCGGATGACGCTGGTGACGGTCCAGGAGCGCTTGAGGAGGAGGGGCGTGAGCAGCTGGGCGATCTTGCCGTGGCCGCCGAGGAGGAGGACGTGGTGGGACATGGTGGTGGTGATGGTATGGGGATGCGTGTCACGGTCAGGGTCTAGGGGGGAGGTTTTGTGAGATTTTGGGTCTGACTAGTACGGTGAGTGAGAGTGAGAGTGAGAGTGAGGACGTGGTGATGGTGTTTTTGTTACCGCCGGTGCGGCATGAGGTGTAGGGAGCAGACATGACGACATCCACAATATGCGGGGCTCGTATGACGTATCATGTTGCTATTCGGGCAGACCTCATGTGCGGGAAGGGGAATTGGCAATGGAGAGATGGAATGGCGCAAGGGAGAGGTCTATGAGACGGCGAGGGGAATTGAGGGGGAATGGATGGCTACGCGCGAGGGCGGAGTGAGAGCTATGAATGGACGTAGGAACTTACATCTAGCGGATGGGTTTAGACTGGGAACTTCAAACTACCATGACCTTGGAATATGTTATATACCTATTTGGAACAAACGAAATAAACCCGATGTCTTCTGGATTAATCAGCTCGTGCTTGGCGGGGTGCAAGTGAGCTCATGGTGGGGAGCTTGACGGTACAAACTGAGGTGTCTGCCAAGCAGCTGTTGAGTGTATGTATGTAAGTTACTGCCTGGGAGAGTTTCCACCAGGATAGCCCTTGATTCTCGAAAATCAGAGCATTCACCACTTGTTTATATTTATAATCGGCCGGAAATCATACCGTCATGCTAACTCGTCTTCGTGAAAAGCCGCTCCTGGGGCTTATGTAATCTGTGCTTGTTTGCACATGTCGGCATTCACGGAGTTGAATGTGCTGATCCGCTTCTGGAACCAAAGACTTTTGTCGTTTGCGATTGAAGAAACGTTTACATTGACTCTTGATTGCCAAACTACAATACGGCCTGTAAATGGAATCCCGGTTGTTGTATAAGTGACCTTTTCTTCAACAAAGCATCGTCCCGCTTCTCAGCTACCCCGCCAAATCGCTCAACCGTCTCATCCGTCCCGCATTTCAACGGAGCTCCCGAACCGGCGTCTTTTCCACCAAAGCCTCCCCGGCGTATGAGTCTGAGGACATTGGTGAATTGCATCAGAACCATGGCAAAGACGGTTTGCATCGTGGGTAGGTATCGGCTACGCCTCGTTCAAAAAGTCGAGAACCCCGCTAACACGGCGCAACAGGCGCCGGCCCGTCGGGACTCGTCGCGGCCAAGACGCTGCTTCGCAACGCGGGCCCTGGCGAGTTCAAAGTGAGCGTCTTTGACGCCCAAGAGGCCATTGGCGGCCTCTGGCCGACCTCCAAGTCGGACAACCGGCGCCAGGTGCACCCCCTCATGACGGCCAACCAGAGCAGACACACGGTGCAGTTCAGCGAGCTGGCCTGGGACGACGCGGCTCCCCAGCTGCCCCCGGCGTGGATGATTGGGAAATATCTGGAGAGGTACCTGGACCGCTTCTTGACGGGCCACGAGGGTTTCGAGCTGAAGCTCTCGACGCGGGTGACGAGGGCGGAGAGGCTGGGGGATGCATCTGGGGGCTGGAGCGTCACGGCGGGCTCCGAAACGCGGACTTTTGACTATTTGCTGGTTGCGTCGGGCTTCTTTGGGAAGCCCATTATCCCAGCCAGTCTTTCGGGCGAGTTCTCCGTCCCCGTCATCCACAGCAGCCAGTACCGGGACTTGGAGGGCCTCTTGGCCAAGGGCCGGCCCGAGGGAGGCAAGATTCTCGTCGTGGGCGGGCAAATGTCTGGAGTCGAGATTGCTGGAACCATCGGAGCCCATCTTTCTTCGGAAGTGAATTCTCCAGAGGACTCCGACATTGAAGACATTGACAAATACCGCGTCCATCATGTCATCCAACGCCCGGTCTGGGTTTTCCCGCTCTTCACGAGTCCAAAGGTAAATCTCGCGAAATCCCCGACGCCGACGTCGACTGACCTTTTCTCCCAGCCTGCAAACGTGGCGGCCCCCTTTCTGCCCTTGGACTTTGGATCGTATAACCTGAACAACCGCCCAAAGCCTCTGTCAAACACGCAGGGACACATCAGCGAGGAGACGGCCAAGCTCGTGCACGGCATGTTCAAGGCCGTTGCCGGAGGCGACCAGTCGGAGTTCTCCGCGCTGCTCCAGGTCGACGACTCCAACAATAGCGAGCAGCCGTACCTCGCCGTCAGCGAGTGGTACGCCGACTTTGTCCGGTCGGGGCTCATCGAGCTGTCCAAGGGCAAGGTGGAGGACCTCGAGGGGTCGACGGCGTCCATCTCGGGAGGCGGAAAGGTCGAGGGTGTTGCTGCCGTGGTTGTTGCCACTGGATTCGATGCTTCGCCGTGCTTGAGCTTCCTCCCCGATGACGTCCTGAAGACGCTCCATCACTCCTCCAAACACGTCGATCAGCCGGTCGCACTGGCTTTCCATGGCACGCACCACCCGGAAGTCCCTGGCCTCGGGTTCGTGGGCTTCTATCGATCGCCGTACTGGGGAGTCATGCAGATGCAGGCCAGGTTCGTGACGGCTCTGTGGTCCGAGAGGGCCAAGCCTGTTCGCTCCTCGGATGTCTTCCAGACCAAGCTCAGGGAGGACGCGTCGATGGCGAGAACCCTCTCCTTGCGAGATGACCCGCGCGTGTCGCAGTTCCCCATGGGAGACTACTTCTACCTGATGGACGAGTTCGCGCAGGCTCTGTCCATGGACATTCACCCGCCGCTGACGCCCCCGACGCCCACGCTCGCGCACAACAACTTGCCGCTCGACATGCTAACTCCGGCACGATATTCCTCCGTCGACGACGACGGCGAATCAAGGGCGCAGGCGGAAAAGTCCCTCCAGCAGACGCACAAGCTCACCGTCGACGGTCTCACGACGCCCAAGTTTGTGGCCCGCGCCGTCTTCCGCAGCCTGCTGGGCACGTGGAAGCTGGAGCGCGACCTGGTCAGCAAGCTCCCGACGCACCCCAGCGGACACTTTAGCGGCACGGCAAAGTTCCTCCTCCGCGAGAAGACGGGCGACGGCTTGCGGTGCGCGGCGGACCCGGCGAGTGCCGATGCATCCTCGGACGAGGGCATGGAGTACCTCTACGTCGAAGAGGGCGAGTTCAAGACGGAGACGGGCTTCGGCTTCAAGGCCACGCGGCGGTACGTGTGGAGGTATGATGAGCCCGCCGACGTGCTGAGCGTGTGGTTCGCCAAGCCCGACGACCTGGCGCGGGCCGACTACCTCTTCCACGAGATCGAGTTCGCGGGGCCCGAGGAGGCGACGGCCAAGGGCTGGGCGGCAAAGGCCGGACACCTGTGCATCGACGACTTCTACAATGTCAAGTACAGCTTTGGGTTCCAGGCCGTCAACTTGAGGGAGTGGGGGATCGAGTACACCGTCAAGGGGCCGAAGAAGGACTACACCATCCGGGGGACGTACACGCGGCCGTGATTTTCCAAGCCTTGATTTCCCCAGCCTTGTGTGAGCTGCTAGGCTTGTAGGGGTATATTTGGCCTTGTCGGGTTGTTGACCTTGCAGCGGTTACTGAGCTGTAGACTGACTACTAGCTCAGGCTTGCAAATTGGTTACCCTTGCAGCATTGGGACGCCGGCGCATATTGTGTCATTTATTGGCAGAAGCCAGAATAGAAATACATATGAATACACTCTCTTTATACCCTGCCTTTTTGCAATCACGTATCAAGGAAACCCGCACTTGCACTCAGTGGTGATGGCTGTCGTGATATTGTGATGGAGTAACCAAGGGAGATGATTTGTCCAAACCATCAACCTCGACATTGTGCTTGTTAGTATCTCTTTTGGATCGCTTTCTTCACCTCTCTCCTCTGTTCACATAATTCCTATAATTTCAGTCATTTGAGTGTGTGAACCTTGACCGTAGGTACCATTACTAGCAGCATGTGTGATAAACTACCTCGAACGATGTACCCACCTTCAGCCAGGAATGACTAAGCCGCTGGAACCTGCTGGAGCGGTGATGTAATTCCATCAAAACAAATCATCGCTTCGCATTGCATTCGTCGCAATTCTCTTCTAGACCTCTACGTCTCTCTACGCAACCGCCACGCTTGCAGCCCTCTTCAACCTCCCGCATTGCCATTCCCTCCTGCGCGCGCCGACAGAAGCATCACGTCACCACAATGGCATCCGAGCCGTCAGAAGCAGACAGGGCCCCGGTGGTCGCATTCAAGAAAAGAGGTGGACGCCCAAAAGGAAGCATAATCCGAAAGAGACCAGCATCGCCAAAACCCACCGACGACTCCTCTGACGATTCTTCCTCCGACGACGGCGTTCAGGGCCACAGAGCCAAGCGCAGGAACAAGACGGCCGCCGTCACAGCGACGTCCTCGTCCAACAAGGCCTCCTCCAAGGAAATCTTCGCCACCACCTTCGAAGCCGACCGCAAGGCCACGCTGGCCGCCTCAGACGACGCCACGAAACGGGTAGACTGGCACGAGGGCGAGAAGCCCAAGATTGGCCCCGCAAAGACGTCGGCAAACGTGCGCGTCACCATCGCCACCGACTTCGCCCCCGACGTGTGCAAGGACTACAAGAAGACGGGCTTCTGCGGCTACGGCGACAACTGCATCTACGCGCACGTCCGCGAGGACTTTGCGGCCGGCTGGCAGCTCGACCACGAGTGGGACAAGATCAACAAGGGCGGCAAGAACCCAAAGGGCACCACGGTCGCGAGCGCCAACCGCGACAGGAAGGCCGAGGGCAACGAGGAGGACGACGAGTTCCTGGAGAAGATACCCTTTGCCTGCATCATTTGCGAAGGCCCGTACCGCCAGCCCGTGGTCACGCGGTGCGGCCACTACTTTTGCGAGCCGTGTGCGCTGAAGCGCTATCGGAAGGATCCCACGTGTGCGGCGTGCAGCGCCGGGACGAATGGCGTTTTTAACTCGGCGGCCAAGTTGAACAAGTTGCTGGAACGGAAAAGAGAGCGGGCGGCGAAGAAGGCTGAGGAGACGGCAGAAGCGGAGGATGCGTGATGACAGAGTGTGCAATATGGGGTTTGGGCATTTGGCATTTTGGGCATGTTTGAACAAAAGCAGGCGAAATGGGAGCAGTGGCAACTGTGCTAACAATGTATCAGGCGGAGGTGAAGGACTTTACTGGACGACAAGGACTAGGCGTTGGGTGTAATTCTAGACAGTCAGTCATCAGGAATGAAGCGGCTACGATCAGCTCGATGTCTCGGTCTATCACACTGGGATGCAACATGCCCCTCTTCGTTTGGTTCCTATTCGCTCGGTTCTCCTACAACACATTCGGCCAGACTCTGGCATCACCAAGGCGTAAACCCAGACACGTGCAGACGACGGTCTACCATCAGACTATAGGTGTGGATAGTCATGTTCACAAAGGCTATGCGGAACCTCGGTGAGTTAATTACTCCCCCAGCTCTATGCGACCATCTGCTGATGGATCCTTCGACCATGGCCTTACTCTCGGCCACTTCTCCATAGTCCCACGGCCTCGACCTAAGCGCTCACCTTAGGATTCGTGCGCTTCCCGACGACGAGTTTTCCCTCTCCGCGAACCCTATGTCCGCCCAGAAATCGCAGCCAACGTTCTCCTCTTCTTCCTCCGAGCCCTTTCCCTATTCGAACGCGGGCGTCTCGGCACTCTGGGGTTTCGATGCTCCGTCCACGGCCCCACTCCTCCCGCTGACCCCCCCGGAACGGAGGCCTGGAGGGTTTGTTCCACCACTGACATGGCGGCGCATATTTTCTAGAGGCCTCGAGCCGGACGATCGGTCCCAATGAAGAAGGGCGGAAATCTGGGGAAGTGCGGAGTCGTGGGCAGACATGTCGTGGGTTGACTTGGAGTTGATGGCTATAAATCATGGTCGAGTGCCGGAACTTAGTTACACGGCCATCCCAAGACGTCCTTGAATAGGGCAACTAAGAACCTCCCTCACCATGAAGCTGTCCAACCTAGCCGCGGGCCTCGTCGGCCTCTGCGGCCTCGTCGGCTCCGCGCTCGCCTACACGAACCCGATCCGCAACCCGGGAGGCAGCGACCCGTTCGTGGTGCTGTCGGGCGACGGCTACTACTACCTCATGTCGACGTCGTGGACCGACGTGGAGATTGCGCGGTCGACCACCATTGCCGGCCTCAAGACGGCCACCAAGAAGGTCATCTACACGTCGACGACGGCGAGCCGCTGCTGCAACGTCTGGGCCCCCGAGATGCACTGGCTGGGCGACGCGTGGTACGTCTACTTTACCGCCGGGAACGGGGACGACCTCGACGGTCAGAGGCTGCACGTGTTGAAGGGTAAGCAAGAGAGAGAGAGAGAGAGAGAGACATTAAGCTATGACGGAAATGCCGCTGACCCCGAGCAGGAGGATCGAGCGCCTGGGACGACGACTTCTCGTACGCCGGGCAGCTCACCGACGTGTGGGCAATTGACGGGTCGGTCCTCCGCTTCAGCAAGTACGGAAACTACCTCATGTACTCATGCATGTACGGCGTCACGTACCAGTCCATCTGCCTGCAGAAGCTCTCGTCCGACTACGTGTCCCTGACGGGCGACATCCACATCATCTCGCAGCCCGAGGAGACGTGGGAGCAGTACCAGTACCCCGTCAACGAGGGCCCCGCGGCGCTCTACGCAAACGGCAAGACCATGATCGCCTACTCGGCGTCGTACTGCTGGAGCCCCAACTACTGCGTCGGCCTGCTCACGTGGGACGGCAGCACGGCGCCGACCAAGGCGGCGGCGTGGACAAAGAGCGACGGCTGCCTGCTGAGCAGCGCCAACGGCAACTACGGCACCGGGCACAACTCCTTCTTCTCGAGCCCGAGCGGCGAGGAGACGTGGATCGCGTACCACGCCACGTCGTCGTCGTCGGGGGCCTGCGACGATACGCGGTACGCCATGATTCAGCAGATTAGCTTTGGGAGCGACGGGTCGGTGGAGCTGGGGACGCCGGTGAGCCTTTCAAAGTCGATTGATGAGCCCGAGTAGGGTATGTTTTGCAAGTGTGTGGTGTAGGGGGTTGGTGGTTGAGGATGACGGGTTGGGTATACTCGACTTGGTGACCTTGGTTGCCGTCTTATGTCTAGCAGAGGTTGCGACGAAAGACCGACCACTTACAAGTCAACGCGAAAAGAAGTGTCTAATGTCAAGTCCTGAGTGATGTTTGGTTGAGTGGGTGATGTACAAGTCACGGCCTTCTACCGCCATTCTCTATTCTCGAACAGATGGCATAGGTCCCTGCAGTTATGCTCGTTGGTCCTCAGACTTCTATAAAAAGACTTGCGATCAGCTTTACATGAACCGGTTCATTCCCCCGGTCCCTCGGAGGATAAAGACGGGATCTCAAGTCCGCCCCCCACGTCTGGGGACCAACTTCGATGAGCTTTTGTTGGAGACACCCTGTTGGACGGGTTGCTGCCCGATGGTGTAGGAGGAAAAATTTTCATGGAGAAAAGGGACAACGAATGGGTCGCTAAAGAAGATGAGATGGCGTTATCAAGACTAAGAGGATGCAGGCATGCTTGATGCAAGCGAGATCTGACGGGAAGCTGGAGAAAGGGCGTCAGGAGGTTTCTCGGCGAGGGCCACCGGGGATGGGGGGGCTTCGTATTGGGATGAGGAATGGTGTTTTGATCTTACGCGGCAACAAAAGCTAAACGAGAGATGACTCATGGGCTGGCAGATTGATCACCCACGGGGTCCTCGAATGTCCCGGTGAGACGACCCGAGAAGCCGGTCAGTTTCACCGACGGGAAGAATGGTTGAATGTGCCGAGCTGGTCTGCCTGACCTTGGGCTCACCGAGGCGGCAAAAAGATAAAAAACTGCCGATTCTGGGCTGCTCGGCTCATGTCATGGAGGAGGATTATCACGGTATCTCCCGGGGCTCCCCGGCTGGCGGGCTGGGCTGAGGCTCTGCAAAGTGATGGATTATATCGGCCGATGGCATTGCATGGATCTTTACCCAGGATCTGGCTCGTCCGAATCGGGCCACTTTTGAAAGGGAGACGAGAATGAGGGGCTCCGTATCTCGACTCCAGGCGGATGCAAGATAAAGAGCCAAATAATCATTGATTTTAGGGGGGGGCTCCATCGCATCTACCCGACCCAAGATGGGCGACCGCGGATGAATAAATGGGGGATCGTCACGACGACACAAAACAACAACGGTATTTATCTGCACACACTGGCAACCGTACAAGGGGAGGGCAAGAAGAAGAAGCAAAAGAAAAAAAAAAAAACACATCAGCAAATATGCAATCCTTGGCCTTGACTCACCCCTCGTCAGCCTCGCCTCCTTTCCCAAAACGCACGCCCTCGCTTGGCATCAAAGCTCTGGATATTGCATGGCCTGATGGTCGAGCACATGCCGGCAGCGACGCCGCGATTGGAAAGGTTGTGCTTTTTTTCGATAGCCTCATTCTTGGTTGGCCGTGTTGGCTTTTTCTCCTTTTAGGTGTATATATTGGCTGGTGTTTCCGGTTGGGTTGAGGTGGTTGCTGAGCATCAAGACAAAGAAGTTATCTCGAGTGTGGAGTAGCCAAGACATTCAATTCTTCAACCCCGCGTAACGCCTTCCTCGATTATTCATCTTCCATCAACCTCGATTATTCCATCACCATCATCATCCTCTTCCTCACCATCACCTCCTCATCTCATCCATCATGAAGGTCTCCGTCTTTAGCACCAAACCCTACGACAAAAAGTACCTGACGGCGGTCCTCCACGCCCGGCACGCATCCTCAGGCATCGAGCTCATCTTCCACGAATTCGCCCTCAACGAGGACACCGTCTCCATCGCCGAGGGCGCCGACGCCATCTGCGTCTTCGTCAACGACACGCTCAACGACAACGTGCTCTCGTCGCTGTCGGAGCTGGGCGTCAAGGCCATCCTGCTGCGGTGCGCCGGCTTCAACAACGTCGACCTCGACGCGGCCGAGCGCATGCGCATCATGGTGGCCAACGTGCCGTCGTACTCGCCCGAGGCCGTGGCCGAGTTCGCCGTGGCCCTGATCCAGACGCTCAACCGCAAGACGCACCGCGCCTACAACCGCGTCCGCGAGGGCAACTTTGCCCTGGACGGCCTCCTGGGCAAGACGCTGTGCGGCAAGACGGTCGGCATCGTCGGCGTCGGCAAGATTGGCCTGGCCACGGCCCGCATCATGAGGGGCTTCGGCTGTCGTCTTTTGGCCTACGACCCCTTCCCCTCGCCCGCCTTTGACGAGTACGGCGAGTACCGCAGCCTCGAGGACCTGCTGCCCGAGTGCGACATTGTCAGCCTGCACTGCCCGCTGATGGACGCCACGCGCCACATCATCGACACCGAGTCGCTGGCCTGGATGAAGCCCGGAGCCATGCTGGTCAACACGTCCCGCGGCGGCCTCATCGACACCGAGGCCGTCATCCAGTCGCTCAAGAACAACCACATCGGCGGCCTGGCCCTCGACGTCTACGAGGCCGAGGGCGAGCTCTTCTACAACGACCACTCCGACACCATCATCCAGGACGACATGCTGATGCGCCTGATGACCTTCCCCAACGTCGTCGTCTGCGGCCACCAGGCCTTCTTCACCGAGGAGGCCCTCACCGAGATTGCCGAGTGCACCCTGAGCAACCTGACGGACTTTATCGAGCACCGCACCAGCAAGAACTCGCTGACGCGCGATCTCAAGATGCGCCGCCGCGACTCGCTGCCCGTGCGTGCCATTTAGGTTTCCAAGACCTCTTTGAAGAGTTTCTGTCGTCGTATTACAAGCATTTGTTTTGTTGCTCTCACCCCTCCACCTCCATCACTAGCCTCGTCCGGCCAAGGAAACCATTGAAACACCACCACCACCACGGCCCCGTTCCTCCCGGGCGCTAGCTCGGCAAGGATCGATCCCTGTTGCTCAAAGTGTGGACCTCTTGTTGCTGGGAGCCTCCATGTTGTTACCGAGCATTGCCGGAGCCGCATGAACGCCTCCCATCTCAATCGATCCTCGACGACCACCATCTGTTTTCTGTTTTTGCCCGGCATATGCGACTTGCTTCCGGTGGTAGAGTGCCAATGTTTTGCTTCTTTGTTTGTTTGCTTTTTCTGCTTTTTCTCTACTTTGCTTTGCTTTGCTCTGTTTTTGCTTTGAGGGCCTTTTCCTTTTGTCATGACTGGGATACGACGACGGAGTACAAACATAGACATGTCATGTTGGATGGTTTTGGTATCCATGGATGGCGTTTTCATGCTTCTAGATTTGGCATACCGTGTGAGCCATCTACTTATGCCACTGGATGTTGCCTGCGTCGGTGGTGTTGACGTGTATATATGTATGCAAAGGCACTGTAGTTATAGACTTGAGCCCGTGGGCCTTTTATTTCATTTATTTTTTTATTGTTGCAACATAATGAATCAGGGTATCATATGCCTACTGTACCATAGGTCAACAACACCAAAAGACAAAGCCATCCTCCCGTTCTATGCCATTACCTCGCCCATTACCACCGTCTATCCAGTTCTATGTTCCATGTTCCATGTCCATGTCTATAAGTAAGTTCCAGTCACCGCCCGACAGCCACCCGCGCTTACGGGTTACTCACGTAACTCCTCGCGCGGCGCAGATCCTCATCCTCGGAGTCGTCCCGGACATTCGTGCCGCCGGGCGTGGCGCCCCGACCCTTTGCCTTTTCGACATCGTCCACGGCCGCGCCGTCCTCGTCCTCGTCGCCGCCGTAGGCGTACTTGCTGCGCGAGCGGATGCGGGCGCCAAACTTCCAGAACATGAAGGGGATGGCGCAGCAGGCCAGCGAGATGAAGGCCAGCAGGGTCGAGGCCCACTGGTCGCCGAGGCGGTCGTACATTTGCTCGGTGAAGAGCACGACGGCGGCGCCCCAGAAGGAGCGGATGCACGTCTTGGCGGCCAGGGCCGAGGCGGCCTGGTGCTGGTACGAGTCGACCAGGTAGTTGTTGGCGGCGTTGTACAGGAAGATGAAGCCGAAGCCGATGGGGAAGCCGCCCATGGCCGGGCCCGCCCACGAGAGGTCCGAGTAGGACGTCCAGGCGAAGATGAAGAGCCCCACGGGGATGAAGCCGCACGAGCACATCATGGGGATCAGGCGCACCTCGGCCGGGGGCTTGCCGTTGTGCTTGGCCACCATCTTGAGGTAGTGCCGGTTCACCAGCGGGGAGCACACGGCCGAGAGCACCACGCCCACGGCCACGGGGATGAACATGAGGCCCGTCTTGCCGGCCGAGTAGCCCTTGCCCTTTTGGTAGATGATGGGGAAGGCCACGAAGAACATGTAGAGCAGGCCGTACAGCACGCTCATGTAGAGCGAGATGAGGAAGACGATGAGCTCGCCAAAGAGCAGCTGGAAGGGGCGGACGAGGAACACGCCGAGCCGCTCCGACAAGGGCCGCATGTCCAGCTCCTGCTCCGTGACGTGGTCGGGCTCTCCCGTCTCGCGACGGAGCTTGGCGGCGCGGCGGGCGAGGATGGTGGGCGCGTACGTCTCGGGCACGGTGAAGGTGATGAGGACCCAGACGGCGCAGGCGAGGATGAGCTGGATCCAGTAGAGCCAGCGCCAGCCGCGGGCGTCGGAGAGGAAGCCGCCGACGAGGGGGCCGACTTGGAAACAGTTAGCCATCTTTGTTTATGCACTTGAGTAGAGATGTGACCTACTCGCAGGACCGATAAAGGGGGCGGCGGAAAAGGCGGCCATGGGCACGCCGCGCTCCTCGTTGCGCCACAGGTCGGCGAGGGTGCCGCCGACGAGCGTCATGGGCGCCGAGAAGGCGATGCCGTCGATGGCGCGGCAGACGATGAGCGTGGCAATGTTCTTGGCCACGGCGCAGGGGATGATGAAGACGACGGCGATGAGGAGGGTCGAGCCGCTGTTACAGTTAGCATCCTCTTTTACTTGGAGGCATACTGGGTACTCACTAGATGATTCTCCGTCCGTAAATCTCCGACAGCGGCGCAAACATCATGGGCCCGACGCCAAAGCCCACGACGAAGACGGACACGGGCACCAGGGCCAGCTCCTCGCTGACGCCAAACTCTTCGGCCACGCCCGCCACGTCGGCCGTGATGACGGCCGACGCGAAGGCGACGACGAAGCACGTCAGCGCCACGCACATGGTGCACCACCACTTGTACGCCTTGCTCCAGTTCTTGGGGTTCTCGACGTCGCCGGGGGTAAAGGTCACGAGGCGGTAGCGCTTCTCGGGGCCGAGCTGGCCCGACCGGCGCGCCACCGACGCGGGCTCGACGGGGCCGGGGATGCTCCCGCCGGGCACCTCGACGCGGTACTCGTCCATGTTCGCGCCGGCGCTGAGCGTGCGGTACGGCAGCTCAATGTCCAGCTCCGGGTCGCGCGCCTCCTTTGTCGAGCGGCGCGTGAGCTCGCGGGAGAGGCGGCGCTGCTGCTGGGAGGCCGACATGGAACGACGGGTGCGTGTGACGGCGGCGGCGCTGGTGTGCGTGTTGATGGGGGCAAACTCCGGGAGGGCGTCTTCGCCCTCGCCGGGGAGCGTGGTTGAGGATGTATTTGAGGGGGACTCCATGATGGAGGGCTTCTATAATGATGAGTGTAGAAAAGAGTAAAAAGGACCGGAAAGGTCAAAATCTGAGAGAAAGACAAGGGGGGGGGGGGCCAGAATATAGCCCCAAGGAGGGAAGAAGCAGAAAAGATGGGAAGGGCTAAAGTGAAGTACACTGTCTCAACGAATCTCCCATCACCGTCATCCAGGGGGCACACGACGATATATATACACTTCCATGCCGTCCTCTGCCCGAAGCCATAACCGAGATCTCAACCGCCCTCCTCGGCCCAAAACGAAAAAAAGGACCCAGCCAGGCCCAGATATCAGATCCTAGATGATGTGCTAGGTCGTTAGTAACCAGTTTACCACTGGGCAATCAACCACACAACAACCACCCCTCCCCCCTAGTCTGGAAGCGGGCTACCCGATGCTCGGAGGGTGTGGTGGTGTTGGTGGTGGTGGTGGTGGTGGGTGGCGTTGGAAAGGCGTGCTGCGAACTGCAGTTGCGGCTCCAACCGAAGGGAACCACTGCCAAAACGTTGCCGGGAAGGGGCGTCTTCTCTCCCCTCCCGACCAGTTGGGAGTCAAATCTTCCTGCACTCTGTCGTCATGGGGGGGGGGGCGTGCAAGTTGTGTGTGTGTGGATACATCGCGATAACCGTCCCTTTCAATCATTCAACATTCCCCTTCTTATTCCCACGACATTAGCCCTCGACGATTGCTCACCCTAAAAAAAAACCAAACACAAGCCCAACACCTAACCTGCGGCCTCTCCTTGGAAGGGAGGAGATAACTCGGTGTTGGGAAGTTGCGACGGGGGCGCCACTTTGGGCACGCGCGAAAAAGGTCCGCGCCCCAGTTTATTCCCTTTCCATTTTTTTTTTCGTTGCCGATTCCAGTCATTTCGAAACCAAAGGGTCAAGAAAAATAGAAAAAAGCCGTGACGCAGGGAGATTGCGGCGGCGTCGCCATCTCAGATCTCGGACGCAAGATCCCAGCCAGACCGTCCCCTCGGTGCCTCTTTTCTGCTGCCCCCCCCTTGCCAGGGGCTTGTTTCCTCCTTTTGTTTTTCCTTCGTCCTTGGAGCTTGTCTTTCTTCCCGCCACACTTCTGCCGTGGTAACGGATCGCTCACCATCACCGCCGACACGGCTTCCAAGTGGAGGCTTCCGTCCGGCCGGGCCGGAATGGGTCTCGGAGGAGAAAAAAAATCAGAAATCAACGGGACCCACACTCGGCGCCGATGTGGGGCCATGACCAAGTGGCGGCGTGTCCGGCATCGGAAGCGTCTCTTGGGCTGAGTCTGGCCCCAGTATTACACATGAACGTTCCAGCGCCCCTCTGGAAGACGGAAGCTTGCAGGGGAGGCGTCTGTCCAGTCGTCGGTAATAAACCCGGTAATTAATATCTATGGGTCCTAGGGCTAAGGTTGTTATCAAAGACTGTTTGGATGCCTCATGCTGTTCCACCCTGTTCCATTCTTGTCTCTCTTCCCGCCTGGACGAGACCTCGTGGCCCTCTCGTCTCCCTCCCTTGTCTTCTTGTCTTCCCCTATTCCGCAGTCTGAGAGAGGGAGAGCCTCAGCGCAACTCCACATCCATCCTCGTAATGCCACTGGCTTCCTCCACCAGATCCACGCTTACCGTGCCGCTCATTCGATCTCCGTCCCAGTTCGCCATCAGCCTCTGGTATCGCCCTACGTTGGGAGCCGTAAACTCCTGCATCTAGCGTGTTCCCCATGAGCTCTCTGATGTCTGCATGACGGAAGAGGCCGTCCCGACGTCTGACGTCGCAGGAGCCATCTCCGCTTCCGCCATGACAATGTCGTCGTCAGGATCGACCTCTCTTATGCTACCGTCGTGTTGGACGGCTACATGTGCGAAGCCCTGTTGCCGCCCAACATCCATGCTCCATGTCCGAGCCCACCCCTCTGCACTGCAGGCCCAGAGAACCACGTCGGGGCCGGAATCCAGCACCAGCTCCACCAGGTTACTGCAGATGGCCACCGATTGACCTTGGACCTCGAGGGGATAGACGTTGCTGTCGTGGAAGATGCTGCCAAAGACGTCAATCTCGCCATACTTCTCCTCGGGCCTCCACTCGATCCAGTCGAGAGAGCCTCCGGGCTCTTCGTCGTGGCCGCGCCTCGGTCCGTCTCCTGTCAGAGAAGGTGTCGGCGTGTTTCCCTGCGAGATGTCGTGGAACATGTCGGGCGGGATCGTGTAAAAGACGACAATCTGCTTGTCCGTCTCCCTGCTCCGCTGCGGGCCTTTGTCGCTGATGCATGCAACCTCGCTCGACTTGGTACCGCCGACGGAAAATGATGCGGCAACGCGGACCCCATGGCGCGTGTCTGCTCCCGCCGTGTACAGCAAGGGGGACGTCGACGAGGCCGACGCAGGCGGGCGGAACCAGACTTTGCGTATGAGTCTGTTGAGCGCCCCAACTGGCGCATCTGTCCCCAAGCAGAGGTTGCCAGTCCTGGGATCGGTAAAGAGAATGTGATATCCGTCGCTGAGGGGAATGGCTCGGTAATGGTCCGCGCTGGCCGCCGAGACTCGCCGCAAGACGCCATCCGACGGCACGCCTTGGTCGAGCAAATCGCGTGGCCTCACGCACGCCCTTTGAGACGGTCCGGTGCTGACGAGTTGGCTGTGGTGGCCCGTCCCTACGTCCATTGCCGAAACAACTCCGTTGCGGCTGACACGGGAGTGGCTGCTGCCAAAGGCTTGGAAGTAATGCCCGACTGGCCCAAACGCGTTGCCAACAGCCGCAGCCGAACTGATGAGACGCAGCTTCTTCTCCGTGTCGACTCCCCTCCTCGCGGGAAGAAAGTAGAGGTAATCGCTTGGCGATGCTAGCGGAAACCATCTGCTGAGATCCTGGTTTGTGAGGGCATCTACCCAGTGCAGCTCGATGCCCACCGAGCACCCAAACGCCACGCAATTTCGCCGCGGACACAGAGCAACGGAGCGAGGGGGATCGTCGGGGTGGCAGATGCCGTTGTACACCCATCGAAGACCCTCCTCAATAGGAGGCGCTTGCGACACAGGGTTAACCCGGCAGAGGCACGCAGGGGTCGACGAGGGAGAGGCGTTCGCCTTGGGCGTGCTTGGGCCCGAAGCTTCGTTGGACGTGCTGCTTGCTGCCCTCTCGGGCATAATGTCGCATACCATTCCCATTCGGCCTTCCATCAGCACCGCCACGGTGTGACGGCCGGCCGAAGAGTCCATCATGGTGCACGAAATCACCCGCCGAGGACACACTACCGTTGCCACAGGCCGGGGGATGCTCCGAGGCGTGGGGGTTCTCGGCCGTAGAGGGACGGACCACGGGCAGCGAAGACGGGAGCAGCTGTGGCTCAGCTCAAAGACGATGACTTTCCGGCCGTGTGTCACCAAGAGGAACCGTCCACATAAGCTCCCGGTAAAGACGAGGGCCCCATGCATCGTCCCGGCAGCGGTCCCCGGCACCAGCCCACTGAAATCTGTGTAGGCGACTTCTTTGAAGGCAGACTTTTTCAGGCTGGACAGATGGCATTCCCTCGAGATCCATTTACTCATGATCCTCTCCTGATTGAGGCTCAAGAGTCGTGTTATGTTCAGAGGCGTCATGATCTGAAGCACGCTGCTCCACCATCCACCCCTCTTCAACATCCGCATCAACAGCTCACGGTTGAGGCTGGCCAGGAACCACGACCGGCAGGCATGGCGAGCCGCGTTGTAATCTTGCGGGGAGAGGAAGAGGTAGATCTGCTGGAGCGTCTCGTTGGGCAGCTGCATCGAGCCGGGGGGGTCTGTACCATACAAGTCAGCTTGTGCCCGATGTCGACCGACATGGCCTACCGTACTGCCGTTGTCGTTTGCGCCGACACGCTCGCCAGGCCCAGAGCCAATGCACCGGCCGCCGTCCAGAAGCCCCGTGGTCATGGTGAGGTCCCTCCAAGGCTGGGGGGCTTGCTTCGACGAGTTGCCTAATCTCACAGGCAATACTCGGCCGTCCCTCTCTAAAGAAGGCCTCAGGCCGGGTCTCCAGGCATCGGACGTTATAATGATGCGTAGGATGTTCGGAGGGTAGGAATATGGAGCTAAGGTAAGCAGGGCAGAGATGAATCGAGATGGAGGGAGACGACAATCAAGGCAGAGTTGTCACTCGGACTGGAAAATGTCCTCCCATGGTTCCTGCCTCTTGGGCATCTCGACTCGTCCCGTTCAGGTGAGTGACGATCCACAGACATTGCCGTGGAAGCTGTGCTCGGTGCGCGACACAAAAGAAGGAAAGTTAACACCTACGGTCTAGCAATAATCGTAACCAAAACCGAGCGCCGTTCCCATATGTACCCGTCAAGTCCGAACCAAGCCTTCACACATTACGTCCACCGTCGTCTCTCCATACATTTGCCTCGCCTATTCCAAGACTGCTGTCGACGCCGCGAAGAATCGGGGGAGCCCGCTCCGAGCTGGTTTCCGTCGCATCGTCTGCCAAGACCGGTGGCGCATCTTTGTAGATCCAGGCTTGCCGTAGTCTGTCTGCTGATCAGCATGTGCTTGCATCGAATTGCATCATCCATCGACGTCACTTACGGCACCGTCAGGCTTGGGTTGACAAATGCCCAGCCCTTCTCCCTATCCTCATCCAGCGTGCTGCCTCGCCGAATTATCGCCCGGGACGGTCGCTCGTCCTCTTCCTCCGACGCCTCGTCTGACACGGCCTCCTGGTCCGAGTCGGCATTTCCTCTGATGGCCCGGAGTGCAATATACTTTGTGAGGGGCGAAAACCGCTGGCCGATGTAGTGACCGTACCAAATCGTCAGAGGGATGAGTGGTAGGATGGACACCGACTGGACAAAGGCCGAAAGCAACGCAATCTGGCCGAGCATGACCACTTCAAAGACGACGAGTCCGATGATGATCCGGTAGCATATTATACGCCACGCACCACCCGTCGCGTGCTGAGGCTGGTCCATGGCATACAACACCATGTACTTGAAGGTGAAGTACCCAAGCGCGAAGTAGATGGTGCCGATGATGAGAATGACAAATCCGTACGATAGGACGCTATAGATTAGACATAGGTTAAAGACGAGCAATGCCGTCGGCAAGAAAAAGCCGTACTGGAAAACAGGTGGTTGTTTCAGCTCGGAAAAGTCACGCGGAGTCCTCGACGTCATCCACGAGAAAGGGTACAGGAACACGCTTCCGACTTCGAGGATTCGGAAAGGCATGAGACCAATACCCTGCAACATGATGAAGGAGATGTAGAAGACTGACAAGGCGTCCACGTCGCGAGCGATGGCGACGGGGATCTTGCTGGTGTCCTTGAGGAAGTCTTGCAAAACGCTCCAGAAATCCAAACCAGTCCTCGAGATGGCAAAGACGAAAAAGGTGTTGAAGAAGGTGAAGAAGAAGTTCTTGGAGATGACTGACAGCTCAACATCGCCTTGAGATATCATACCCTGACAGTTCGATAGCCAATCGTACAGATAGGGCACCGCAACGTTCAGCAAGGACACTGTCAAGGTAGGGATGCCGTTCTGGAACAACGAGAGCATGATGGCGTGGTTCGCCAGCCAATCGGCAAATCGGGGTAGGAATCGTCTGATGGTGCATATGCTCATAAACGAAGCAAGGAAGGCCGTTGGGAAAATCCAAACCAGGGTAAGCAAGATGATGAAGCTGGTGACGGTCCACGACTTGAGTCTGCGGAGACCACGGGGAGCATATGTGTTTCTCCAAACGAGATCCGAAGGGGCTGGCGTCGGCTTCGTCAACAGCCTGCCAGGGCGTGGATCTATCCTTGCCTGGATGAGCAATTGGCATGAGGCCACCGAGTCCATAGTGACGATGGCCATGTCGGTAGGCGTGTATTTCTTCTTTCGTGCCGAAACAACCTCCGCATCCAGTCTTCTGAGCTTCTCCTCGTAATAGTCGATGGCGTCCATGTTGCGGAACCGGAGTCCAAGGAAGCCGTAGCGAAGTCGGACCCGAGGTCTTCCTTGTTCGTCCCAGCTTGCCTCGTCCTGCTCAGGATCGAGAAGATGACCATTCTCGCCCGCTTCCTCGTCGAGATGCCGTCTTTCCGAATTACTTGAAATCTGGGACGCTGGAAGCGGCTGGCCATTGCTTCTTTTGGCGCCGCCACGTTGAAAGTCGACGTACTGAGCCCACGTGGTTTCCAGTCGTCGCAAGGTCCGGTCTCTCAGTTCCACAAGATCGTCCAGCTTCTTCCAGTCTCGGCAGAGAGTGACAGAATCAACGGTACCAATATCCAACCTTTCAATCAGTGATTTGATCTTTTCTTCCGATCGTAGGTCCAAAGGAATCCCAGTCAGGCGAAAGGTTCGGTCTGTAATGGTAGACTGGGAGCCCAGGTATTCCTGTCGGTACCGAATGATGCGAAACGTCTCCCAGTTGACGAAATAGACGGTCAAGAAGACAAAGAAGTAGGTGAAAACAACAAAAGACCACAGATATTTCTTCTGCATGCTCTTGTCCTCGTCACCGTCCCCTTTAAACAAGTCGACGTCTTCAATGGCGATTGGAAACTGGCTCGGTTCGGAGTAGGAATGCGTGCCGGCGGTTTTCTCGGGTTTACCGTTTCCCCACTCAAGTAAGCAGCCTTGGTAGGAGCAGTTGATTGGAAAAAGCACAACTGTCGCGAAGAAGGCCATGATGGAGAAGAGCCGCCCTGCCATCTTGAAAAAGGCCAAGAACTAAATCCATCAGCATCCTCCGTCAACGGTACGACGGGTCACGCCCAGGACCCAACGTACCACAAAGGCATCAAGACCAGCCGAAGCCAGAACCTGTTCCTCGGTAACCCTATACAGTTGTGGAATCCATCCAAATGCCGAGTTCGAGAGGGGAGGTAGATGGCTAATAGTGTCGAGACGTCTCTTGCGAGCGGCATAGAGCGCGGGCCATCGCGGGCGAAGAACCTCGACGGAGTTAACAAGCGCTCTATGCGAGAATGGCAGAAGAGAGAACGGTGGCGCGACACTGGCACTTACAATAAAGGCGAGAAAGGCTGATGCACCGATGAGCAACGACAGCACGAGCTGGACCTGGAGGTTTTTCTTTTGAGGCGGGATGAAGTGTCTGGGCGAGCAGGGGTCGTCGTCGTCGTCGGGCTTCATTGTGGGAGGCCGCAAGATGGGCGACTCGATCGAGATGGTGTTGCGGATCGACTATGATTAATTGCGAGGCGTTGCTTGATGGAGCTGGAGCTGGAGCTGGACCTTGGCAGCTTGAGCTTGGAGTTGTGACGGCAGGATTCACTGATTAGATGCTTATCGGTAGGCACGCGCACTGTGATTGTGACCAAGTGATGACGTAATTGCGCACAGGCCAGGGGCCGTTTCATCCGTTGGGTCGTGAATGGTTAGCACCGACAATACCTACAGGCCACAAGGATGATAAATGTTAGCTCGAAACTTCCTACCCGCTGTTAGGAAGCAAGAGGAGTGATTGAAGCGCGGATTGGTGGCTTCGTTCCGATTGATCGAATCAGAAGAAAAGATCGGCAGGGCCAAGTCGCGATACTGCAGATCTGGCTATAGAATAGGTGCGAGAGAAGTTGCGATACTTGCCACTCTGTACCGAGCTAACATTTATCATCCTTGTGGCCTGTATTACGTGACTAACGACAGAGCATTCGGTTGGCTTCATCCAGGTAGGATATGCAAGGGAACGGGCACTGGACGGATACTACTAATTAGTACCAAGGTAGCCTCGAAAGCGCAGATACTTGACGCTCTCCCGATCCTCACGCAATGGCCTCACAACCCCACGTCTACCAACTCTGTTGCCCCGCCCCAGTTCTTGCCCAACCCGACCAACCTCTCCGTGTTCCGAACCAAAGTACCTTATTCCGTCATCATGAATAGGCTCGAGTCGGCAAGGCTGAGAATCTAACATCCACTTCGTAAGTCATTCTCCTCCAGATTAATCAAGCTGAGCAAGAAAACACCAGATGAGGCGCAAATGTGACCATGACGGCACAATTTCGCGCCGAGGCAGGAAGAAAGCGGCTCCGCCACGTCACTGCCGCGTTGGCGAACTTCGAGGCGCTTTTTGCTTCCTGCCGTAAAAGTGTTTTCGCAACAATCCGGTATGAAGAGTTAGTCAGCAGGAAGGAGGGATAGACTGACAGTTGCCACGACTTCAATTCAGGCTTCAGCTGAAGCAAATGTTACTTCTATATTTTGACCTTCTTCCCCCCACTGACATGTCAACTCGTCATACTCCGTCGTATTCTTGTCCCTCCAGCCGACGAGACGAGTGCTTTTGCCTACTTTGCAGCAGCCAATCGCAGCTCGGCTTTCAAGGTCTACGAGTCGGAAAACGTAGTCAAGGTACGGTCGTCGGGTCATCGGTGGTTCACGGGAAGGGAAAATCGTCACCATCATGCTTGATGAAGACCTCGTTTCGCCTTCGTTCCCTCTTTCTCATCAGTCAGCGACCCCTCCTCACCATCAGTCATCAGCTCGCTTACATCCCTACCTTAGGCTCGTAAGCGCCCTTGCCGGCCGCCCCCTCCCCCAGATTACCCTCATTCTCACGCGAACCAGGCGACCCAACGACTAGTACCACCATGGACTCGATCGAGAGGCAGTCGGTGGCGAATTACTCGGTCGTCTGTTGCAGAGCTGAACATGAAGCCCGAATCAAGACGCGTGGCCTCCGGTGCATTACCTGGGCGCGTGGATGGTACGTGACATCAAGATGGGAAGAGAGAGCCCAATGATAAGCCATGGTTTTCTATTCGAACAACGAGCTGAGATGAGCCGCAGATTCGGAATCCTCGGTAGCGGCCCAGACGCGTATTCCTCGCTTTATCAAGGCGTGTGCTGACTCAAATAGAGGCTCACTACCGACATGTCACCACCCACAGGCTTAATTCCAACCTCATCGATCGCAAGCGCGCTGCGTACGTGCCTGACGAATCCCCGACGCGCCATCGCTCACGAGGAATTCCCCTCCAGATTGGAACGGAAAACGCCCAGTTAACCTGGGGCTTAAATCTAGGGCTGGCGTTCCATCGACTGTCCACGCCATCCCCGCTTTGCAGTCGTCTTGTCTTACACCCAGCGTGTCAGTGCCTCTGGGTCATGTTTATCCAGAATAGGCTCATGCAAGTGCCCGTCTCTCTCTCAGGACCAGGTGGCACATCTGCGACAACTGGCCTCGTCGCCACCTCCCTACGGGGCTTCGCGCTCCCGCAATTGTGCCTGGCAATCACCGAGCCAGGAATAAACACAAGAGCTGTCAACCTTGTGGCATGAAGAGGACCTGTCGGATGGAGGCTCACAAAAGTCGAGGTTATCTCTCATGCAACTCTCTCATCAGCATGGCAAGGCCGTCACTTCCGCATGGTTGCGTACCCAATTATAGCTCAGTTCGAGGACCCTTCAAACAAGAGGCAATTGTTTTCCCTCCCCGACTCCACACCCGCCCTGCGTGGTTAGGATATTGCATCGGGGCAAGCCTGTCGTTTGATGGTCAGGATCCGCCTTGCTGGTGGCAAGTGGTGTTGGTGTTGGTGTACAAAAGGTGGGCAACTTCCCTATTGTTTCCAAACTATTTCACACAGGACAACACATGGACCTCCTACCTTGTTCATATCTTGCCGCCATTATTGTCTTGGGAACACCCTTTACTGTTTTTGAGCCACCATGACGAACGAAGACACTCGCCCTCGCCGGGATGCCTCGGCCAGATACCAGACTAGACACAACCCCAGCTGGATTCGGGTGCAGCGGCGTCATGAGCCAACCATGAATCCTTCATGGCAATCTCCTCCCCAAGGATCACCGACCTCTGCCGCAGTTCAACAACCCATCGACCCCCGAGATATCGTCGAGTTCGTGCAACAACATAGTCGGAACGACCCATGGGACGGACTCGCCTTCGTGCGGACGCAACCGCCCGCGACAGCCAGCTGGTACAACACTCAGCAGTACGACTACCAGCACCAATCTTACCATGCTCAACACCATCCCTACGGCTTTGGTGATGTCGCATACCAGCAGACACAGGGCGACAATAACACCCACGGCGGCCACGATGCCCCGTCAGCCAGCAGCACCCACGCCCAAGGGGGCAGCCAAGAAGTCCGGCAGGGACGCACATCTCCTCGCCGGGACGAGGGCCGCCGTTCCTGGCAGGAGTCTCACGGACGCCCCGTTGGCAACTCTTACCGCTGAGCACCGGTATCACGAGGACATGTCGTGTCCCCCTCCCTCCGTCTGCACGGCTCAGCTGAACACCCAACGGCCACACAGCGGGCTGAGACCGTTTATGATTCATGAGCAGCACCGAGGGGAGGCCGGCTGCAAAAAGCAATAATGCAGCGCCCCCTGGAAGGAGTTATGCGACGGGGCGGGATGCCTCAGGAACGAAGGGTTGACGTCAGGACCTATCTACCCCTGGACGGGTAGAGCCATGGTCGAAGAGGGGCCTGGCATGGGAGCAGCTTAAACAGTTCCTACATGGTCGCGCACAGAGATAGGCCGTGTGGAAGTGCTTTCCACGTGAAATAATACAACTTAATGTTTTGTTTCTTTGGTTCAGCTCGTTCATGGTTTCATGCCCTAACAACAGCCCTCATCTTCTTATCCCAGCTGCTGAAGCCCCCTAAGAGTCAAGCATTCTAGAACTACCGCCTTCTGGCGGTCACACCCGACAAACGCCCCTCGTCGCAGCCCTCCGGTGTCATATTGGCCCGATCCTCGCGAACCGCTCAACCCCCCGGAAAGGCAAGGTAACCGTGGCCGAACAATTTGTCTCAGAAGCTCCTTTTGTTCGACTGGCTCGTCTGCATCTGTCAATATTTCTCTTCGCCAAAAAAAAAAAAAAAACGAAGCCACTCGCTGCGACCGTTTAGGCGCGGTTATACAACAGCTTCGGATATTACCGACCAGGAGCAACGTGGCGAAAGGAGAGGGTAGTTGAAGGTTTTCTAGACGCGCCTCGGAGCCTGGGGAGTGATGACGCCCTGGTGTCTCCCAGGGCTGCAACGAGATTCCTGGGTAGGTGGGTTGAAGGGGCTTCCGAGTTTTGTGTCCCGCAACACGATGCGACACGATATGAGAGGCACGAGGCGGGCGTTCTCCTTATATCCGGGCTGTAGTCAAATGGAGTTTTCATACGCCGGCCACTCTTTCGGCCTTCCGTCATACAAACAGCTTCCCAGGGTGACTGGCGAGGGTTGTCAACCGAGATGTCCCTCCCAAGACGAGACAGGAAACTCCATGGACCGGCCCGTAACAGCGGCGACTGAAGCGTCTTGGGAACCTCGGCCTTGAGGAAAAGTCCCATGGTCTCTGTGTCATGGAATCCGAACCCTAGGCTCGAACCGTTTTCAACGTTTGGTTCGTGACGCGGTAACACAGTCCAGCATGCGTCGGGCTTCGATGGCCAACCAACGGAATCCGAGGAGCAGCCACACAGCTCTCACTCTCGTGAGACGTCCGAAAGACCGGCTGGGAGACACAACTCCGGTTCTCGTGCCCTAGATATGCGAAGCCAGCGAGACGAGATTCTGCTCGGGCTTTGATCAACAGAATGTTCGTGTCACCACGCTCTGATCGAGTGCAAGTCCCCGCAGGAGAGGTCACAAGATTCGGCCTACCCCAGTCTCGAGGACTATCGTCCCCCTGCTCTCCTAAGCACTCGACAAGTTCTGGGTCTGGATAAGGTTAGAACGGTAACACAGTGTTACCAATGGTTGCGTTGGCAACCCAATAGAAGCCACGAACAGACGGTTCATGTAGCCCTGAGCATGCAATAGTCAACGCTTTCGTCGTGGCAAGTTGTTCGACATGCAGAAATTCAGGGGTGTTCCATGGCCCATTGAGCGTGGTTTTTCTGCATGCGTAGAGCTGTTCATCGTTGAGCGGTTCCCGGGTTGCTGAGGGTGTCGCGACGGTACTGTCCAGGGAGAGACCGAGTGCCAGCTAGAGGCACTCATCGAGTCCAAATCTTCTTTACAAAGTCAGGAAAAACGACTTGCTCTCATTGCTCGACTACAAATTCAAACAGGCCGCAAAATCGGCCTCTTTTGACATGTAGACCAAGGAGGGCTACGTCTCTGGCCACGCGCCCTATCGCCCGGGACAGCTTCAAGCCACGGAGACACAGACCATTCGTTCATGGGCCAGTTCGGCGACTCGGGTATGTTACTCTGAGAGGCGCCATCCTCCCTGTCTGCAGGGAGATGGGAATGCTGCATATTGGTATCTCGCCTGGCATCGATTGGCAAGGACCGAGAAGTCATCTTGTCAGTGAAACTGCCGGAGAGGTTGCAACCGAGTTGAATAGGCCCGATGCGAGGTATAAATGAATGTGGCCCTCTGATCGAGTCGAGCTCGATCCAAGTCGCCCAAGATCATCCTCCTCCCGCATCTTTTCATTGCTTCGGTCAGATTCATCACCATCACCCTATCCAAGTCAGTGCCACCACATTCAACGTCAAGATGTGTGAGAAGCCGTCGCATTCCACTCCTCTCAAGCCGACACGTGGAAATCACGTCGCGCCCACAGCCCAAGTTCAGGGGCGCTTCTCCATGTCAGACTTGGCTGTACACCAAGATAGGTTCGCCTCCTCCCCGCTCGAGACGTGGGCACTCGAGCGATTTCTCTCTGATAGAGACGATCCTTTCACCGGGCTCACTGGAAGTGTACTACGGCGACAGACGGGCGAGACTCGTTGCGAACACAAGACGGTGACCACAGAGACGGCGCATGGGTCAGCTGCCGGAGGCGACGAGGAGCTTGTGCAGTTGAAGGAAGTGAAGAACAAGGCACGGAAGAGGAAGGGCGAGGCTGTGAAGGCGCAGCAAAAGGAGAAGAGGTTGGAAAAGAAGGCCTGAGTCAAGATTCGGTTTTCATCTTCGCATCCGGTTGGTAATTGAAGAGCTTCCCGAATAAAGCTATTTCCTTCCGTCAGTTCCAGTCTAAGAGAATAGCAATGCAACAATAGGTTCTAGTCGAATACCTCCTGCTTGTGTCAATTCGCAAAAGTATGGCTTCATGGTCGAGCCATTCCCAGAAGTTGCCCACACGGTACTATGTAGGAATCGCACTGGCGGTGGTTCATTCCTCGAGATATTTGATGACAATGCCAACTCCTAGGTATCTGGGCAAAAGATTGGCATCTTGGCGATGCGGTTGCAGTCCAGGGGATGGACCACGTACGCATCCATGATGCAGGGGGATGCACAATCCAGCTGACAGACGAAAGTCGTCGTCATTCGATGGATTATTTCCCCACCGCTTGGCAAGGACTTGGCAGGCCGCCCCGGTTGCAGAAGCTGGAGGATGCCGCAGTGCCGCGGGCGACCCCCGTTTTCGGCACCTTTGTGCTTGTTGGCGAGCGGCCTAGTGAAATGGCTTCGTCGTAAGGCGTCTACCTTCGTATTCTTTGATTGTCATTCTCCTTAGCTCCCAGCGAGCGAGGTGGACCGACAGCACAAGGAAACACAAGGAGAATAGGAATAAGGAAAGCGCGGGACCAGCCGGAGGATGCCTCAGATGCCGCCAACAAAGAAGGGATGAAAGAAGTAGAGTGGCAGGAACTCATACTGTACCGTTGAGGACGCGTGTGCATCGAATGGAACGAGCCCATGTGCTGGATAAATTGCCAAGTCCCCGCCAAAACGGTTCCTTCGGGGTCATTCGCTGGCCGGGCATTTTATTCATCCCATGCCTTCAGGTTGAGATGAAAGGCAGATGAGCCTAGAAGGAATGCGGAAACTTGTCCTTCCTTCCCTTTGTATTCCGTACCTGCCGCGACACCATGGTGAGGATCAAACCCGGAAATTGCCACCAGAGAACCCCATCTGGCCAATCATATTTTTAGCCTTCACCCGTCTGATTTTGTGGAACTAGTCAAGCACGCCGTAGGTGCTGTTTCCTCGCAAGGCCTGATGAGAGCATGAGAGCATGAGAGCATCCATCATTCTTTCCTCTGGATACCGACGCGGAAAGAGCACCTCAGCACTAGCTCGGTAATACCTAAGGTATCCGCAAAAGGCCCAGCCCAGATTCTTGGGACTTCAGGAACGCCCTGAAGCTGACAGGTGAGACGGCACTAGCACCTGCGAGCGATGCTGCTCCGGGTACTCCCCCACGAGCGCGCCGCTTGATGATCTCCGGTGGCTCCCGAAAGCGGCGTCGAGTCGCAAACTCACCAGGCTGGGCATTGGGGACTACTGAAGACGGCCACGGGATGCGGTCATGCTGAGCATCTTTGATCTCGCCTCAAGTCACCGAGCAATACCCTAGTAGGCTTGGCAACCTGAAATAGATGCGCCATCTTGTTCGGCAGAGAACTATCCGTAGCCCGTATTCTAGCGGTAGGGATTCAACAAGACCTCACTAACACCTCAGCATGACACAAAAGATGCATATTTGCACCCGAACCGCCGTGGCGGATGCCGCTTCGGCTGCTGGCCCAGACACGAGAAGTTAGCCGCCATGGCGTAGGTAAGCTGGTGGCCTATCCACCGGAGCTTTTGAGAAGAAAGCAGCATTGTTGGTTCTGATGATGCAGCATTCTCAGACATTGGCTCGGAAGGTGGATAAGCATTGGAGTCACACGAGCGACGGGGAGCCAATGGATTGCAGCGGGAAGGGCGCCATGTGTTCTCATCCGTCCCCAGCTGGCCGTGTTGGCCATCTGCACTCTGTCGTTCAAAAGCCCCGCGTCCAAAGCCAGCACCAGCCCGCCGTGTTTCCAAGTTGTTCGCAGAAACATTCAAACCCTGGGCCGGTACCTGCAGCCAAGGTATCCAAGCCACGGCCCTCCTCCATCCGGAGTCCTCTTTGACGCCAAGGTCGCTAGCATGACCTTGCGGTGACGGACTGACGTATCCTGGTCGGTACCGCGTGCACAAGTTCCTCAGCCACCCAATAAAACCTGCACAACTTTTGGAAAATCAGATGCCCTCCTGGGGTTCAGCGTTCTTTTCCTCTCGAAGCGACTGACTGGTGCAGACTTTTCTCTCCAAGTCTTTGTGCTACGTAGCAGAATGAAATGTCACCGACGTTGGCGTTGCAGCCACCGTACGATTCACATGCACCGCCGGCTGTCCGCTGTCCACGACGACGCGGCACAACAGGTAACTCACCTCAGTGAGCGAGTGCAGGTGGATGCAGTGGGCTGGGAAGTCTCGGCTTTGGCTTGGCTGGGACCTGGACGCACCTGCCACCAGAAGATCTCATCCGTCCCCCCCATCGCAATTCTCACCTTTCCTTGCTTTGCTTTGAATCCAGTCCCTTTCGCCTTCCCCACCCCCTTCATTCCTGGCTGCTTACCTGCATTCTTGACTTTTTCTTTTCCGCAATCACAACAAAGTTCCCACGTCCTCCTTTCTCCCTCCCTCTCTACTCCCTCTCCTCCCCCTCTCCTCCCCAACCAACCTCCCGTTGTCGTGCTTCTCTGCTGCCCGTCGCGCTGCTTCCGTCTGCACGCTTTGGGCCATCGCTCCAGTGTCCGAAAAGCCCCATATTTTGGCCCAACCTAAAGTCGCTCGCTCGCACCGCCGACGCTTCCGCACAGCGCAACATCCCCTCGCTTCACGAATAACGCTCGCTACTCGTCTCCGTTTCGCTTGCCGCCCATACGCCGACCAACACGCGCACTTTTCTCAACACTGCCTATCTCACGATCCAGACTCTGACGCACCTCAAACCACCGCTCGAACATTGCTACATCACGACGTCGATTTTTCCGGTGGCTATCATACAGCACCAGATCCCGACTAGGAGGAAGACCCAGACCCAGACTGCGACCACGCCGATCTCGATCTCTGCATCAACTAGCCGGTGACGACACGACTGACTACCAGCAATAACGCTTCCCGACTTGGCCTTTTCTTGACGGCGCACACCACCATCTCGGAGCGCCCACCGCCTACCAGCCCCCGGTGCCGGCACGTCAAACCGACCAAAACTTCGTTTGTCCTCGATTTCGTCTTCAAGCCGCAGCTACTGCTCGGTTCTCTCTCGCACGCTCCCATCACCACACCCTTTTTTTGTTTCATCATCCAGCTAAAACTTGATCATCAAGATGGGTACGTCTTCCCACCATCACCTCCATCTCGAACCATCAAACCATCACCCATCGAACATCTGATACTAACCTCCCTGTTACGAACAGCCGACGCTCCCAGCACGACCATCGTTCCCTTCACCAACACCAAGGTGCTGCCTTCCTGTGCGACGGCGTGCGGTGCTCTCTACGATGCCAATGGTGGATGTGTCCCTCCCGCCGCGAATGTCAATCAAGGCACAACCGCCTACACATCCTGCTTCTGTTCCAACACCAAGGTAGCGCCCTTCTCAACCGCTGCCACTGGAGTGTGTGACGATGCCTGTGCAGGCGAGGGTTTATCTTCGATCGCTTCTTGGTTCCAAAGCATCTGCAGCGTGAATCAAAAGGACACAAACAACGACGGCAACAACGGCGATAATAGCGAAGCATCTGCCACGGCGACGGCAAAGGCATCATCAAACGGTGGAGGTGGTGACTGGTAGGCAACTTTAATGCTTCCTCTTAGGATTGGTTCTAATGGAATTCAGGCTGTCAAACCACTGGCAATGGGTAATCTTCCTGGTCATCATGGTCGTCGCCATCGTTGGTATCTGGGTCGGCGCTTGCATCTGGCGCCGTCGTTACCTCCGCAAGAAGGATCGCCAATTTTCTCTTGGCCAGAAGCACTCTGGGTCCGCCTCCCACCCCTCTTGGGGTCCTGGTGTCGGCCCTGATGCTCCTCCCGGTACCGAGGCCCCCCCGGTCGGTTACGATTCACAGCGCAACTCGCACGCAGTCCTGACTGCAAGCACCGGAGGCGCTCCTATGCCCCCCGCTACTCTCGAATCCGGTACCGCCACGCCAGAAAAGCCATCCAAAGGCAAGAAGCGGTGGATCGTCAAGGAGCGCACCTAACCCTTCCGTCATGGACGATTCACTCTCATTTTCCCACTATTTCGACCCGAACACCAATTCGGAATCTCGTCGAATCGACAACGAACGCATGATGGAACGAAATATCGGGCAAGGGAAGCCCGATTTCCACACATCACGACGACCGCATTTATTTGGCCATCTGCCTCGCTTGCTTTTATCTCGGGAAAATCTACAGCATTGATACGGGGGAAGGACCAATCGTGTTACCTCCCACCATCAAAACGTCTCACGGCACAAAGACGCACGAAATCCTCGTCGACTGGGGAGTTGTTTCATATTGAAGGATCTGGCGCACAGGGGTGACTAGACGGTCGATTTATCGTCTGCGTGGTTGTTTGAGCTTGTTCCTTGACACCATAGTTTGCCGAGGTGGTTTTTGTTTGTTTTCCCTGTTTACGTGGCCAGTGGTTTTTCGTCGTTTTACTATATCCATTTGGGTGGCGTTTGTTTGGGTTTCGGCGTTGACGGGGGGATACCAGCGTTTTGCCCGATGCGGCAGCTGTGAAACATTTGGGATGACACAGATGGATGGGAGTCAAAGAGGAAACTTGGAACATGTGTGTTTTGATCCTCCATCATGATATATACTTGGGGTTATTCTTGTGTATTCCCCCCTGGTCTGGGGGGTAAGAGGAGTCAAATCGTTTTGTCATACAAAAAAGGCGAATCAAGCTTTGTTTATCCGGTCAACTTTTCGTAGTTGAGCCAATCTTGCATCCCCCATGCGTTGCGATATTAGTGAAAACTCCAACCTCTCAAGGGTTTTCTGGCTACAAGGTAAGTTTGTCAGGCCTTGCTGAAAGACAAAGATGGCTTGGACGGATGCATAACGTATTCAATCTCTATGACTTGTGTATAGGATAGGTGGTCCTCTGACTTCCATGTGTATAGGTGCGACAATCGCCAACCAGTATCATGTCCAAGCGATGCTTCGTGTTTTCCAACCATGATTCACATCCCCACGTCTCGTGCCTATTTCCCCTTTCCCTTCTCTTGCTCTTCCATGGCGTCCATGTACAGGTCAATAAGGCAACCAGCCGACCAAGCCTGCGTGGGACTCTGGAAATGTGGTCAGTGCAAGTTCTTCGGTATGCGTGCCAGATATTGACCCAAAAAGGGGCGAAACGTACCGAATCGAAACAAAACTCCCCATTCTTCTGCGTCAGCTCGGCCAAGCCAGCCCAGTCACTCTCCTCCATCATCTTCTTGCACCCAACCAGGCGTCGGGTGACCTGCTGGAAGGCCTCGGTGCGCCCCTCGGGGGTGGTCCGGCGCTTGAGGTCAAACTTGAGCAGGGCGCGGAGGAAGAAGCCGGTCGGCCAGAGCCACTCCGGGCCCTGGTGGTAGTTGCGGCCCTTGCTCGTGGCAAAGTCCTCGCTGTCTTCGCTGTTGCGGTAGTACGGCCGATAGTTGAGGTCGGCCGGGTCGAGCGTCGCCATGCCGGTAGGGCCTCGAAGCACGCCGTCGGCGAGACACAGGGCGTGCATGGCGTGGTCAGGGTCGAACAGGTCTGGAGCAGCCGTCATGGCAATGGTGAAGTTGGGGCGCAGCTGGTAGTCCTCGTACTCCTTGCCGGATTTATACAGGTCCTTGTACATGCCGCGGCGGTTGACAATCTTTGTGTTGACATCGTACTTGGAGTCTTCCTCGGCCGTCAAGGGGACGTAGTAGCACCGTTCAAAGTTGGCCTTCACGAGACCAGCCCAGTCAGCCAGGGAAATGGAGCTCCCGTCCGCCTTCTGCACGCTAGAGTAGGCATAGTCTCCCTTCTTTTGCAGCTCGACAAGCCATGCGAGCGTGCTGTACAGGAGACCGGTGATTTCCACAGCAGCCCCGTCTCGGGGAGTGCCGGGAGCGCCCTTTGAACCAGCCTTTTCGCTCTCGCCCATCTTGTCCATCCAAGTGCCGCAGTTGAACTGGTTGCCGCCAAAGATGATGCCTGTTTCCCAGTCGACCTTGATGACCTGGTTGAAGCCCTCGTCCTTCATCTGGGAGTCAATCTTGTGGCCAGCGTTAGCTTCCCGATACTCCATGCCAGTCGCGTGTCTTTGAAGCGCCTCTTGAATCACATCTTCGATGGTGCTCTCCTGAGAGTAGGCACGAGAATCGTCCGTCGGGAACCACGTATCGTCGTATGGCAAGAACCGGCGCTTGACTTTGGTCTTGAGTATGCCCAAGCCTTCGGGGGCGTAACGCGTGTAGTCCTGGATGCACTGCAGGAAGAACCAAATCGAGTCTCGAGAGTTGTATCTCGGCGCATCGCCACTGCTCAGAAGATTTGGAATCATTCCGTGCTTCAAAACGCTGGCAAAGGCAAGAATGTGTTCCTTGGCCTCTTCAAATCGACCCGTTCCGAGGAAGAGTCCGCGCAGTGAGATGAAAACATCTCGACCCCAACATCTCGCCCATTCCACGCTGAAATGGGGAAGGCCAGCGGACAGAGACGGGACCAGCTTGTTGGGCCAGAGAGACGCCGACTTGACATATCCCGTCATTTGGACGCTGATGAGAGAGAGACTCTGCAAGAACCACTGTCCTTCACGCATGTGCGCGTTCATGAGCTCCAGAGACTGTTCCCAGCTCGCCAGGTAGGCGGTTCGCAAGACTAGGCCAAAGTATCGTGGGAGGAGGAAGTTGGGGATACCTCGGATGGCATCGAACCTCTCCTGGAGCCATTTCGCAGGCCCTGCGAGTCGCTCGTTGCCAGGTGTCTGGCTGATTCGCTTCACGCGTCCGACGATGTAATCCAGCGCCCACTGGCCGTCTCGAAGGTTCTGGCAGAGCGGATGGGCGAGGTTATTGTCTCGAACAATGTCCTTGAGAATACTCCACCAGCCCTGGAGGCCGGCGTAGACGACCTTTCCGTGCCCGGGAATGTCGTAGGTGCCGTCGCGGCCATCGCTTGACGCTCGTTCCTCTGCATCGCACCGGTAGAGCAGGAAGTTGAGGTCGATCAAGTTGAGCTCTTTCCAGGCTGCTTTGGCTCCCGATGTGACATAGTTGTCCAGTCCGGAAGAGTGTTCGGCGGCGGGAATCCACGTCTCAAAGAGTGCAATGCTGCCCGGGGGGAACTTATCGCGGACAGTGATGGTTGTATCGGCCCCCTTGACCTCCATTCTGATTCCAGGAAGATCAAGCACCCGGCTGGGCAGACCGCGCAGGTACTTCTTGTCCTCGAGGACCTTCTCTTTGGCCTCGTCGCTGGTATCGACTTCGAGCATCCAGCTGCCGAGGTGGCGAGCCTTGGTGCCAGTGAGGTGGACGGCACTGAAGGCGCCATTTCCGTTGCCATAGCCCGGAAACGCCGTGTGAGCAATGAGGAAATACCCCTTTCGAGACTCGGGGTGCACTCTATGGACAGTGATGTACTGATCCTCGTGGTGGATGTGAGTTTCATCGTAGCCGTCCTTGCCCATCAGCGTGTGGATTTGGTTCAGCAGCTTCTTGATGCCGCCAATTCCATTCTCGCCGCTTCCAATCTTGACGGGCTTCGAGCTCGACGCAGACGTGTACAGCCTCGTCTCGTTGACCAAGTCAACAAGTTTGGGGTAGATCTCGTCATATCCCATGACGCTTCCCGTAGCGCTGGAGCACATGCTCACGAGCGCAGCGTTGGGCAACGTATCACGAGCGTCTCGTTTCTGCGCCGGCGTTTCGTTGTCGTGCGTACAATCCATGAACAGGGCGTGAACAGGACTGGGCTTGATTCTCCGAATGATCTCTCTCGAAGCGTCTCCATGTCCGTTGACGACTCCGTTCTTGGTCTTCTTTGGACTGGCGGTGGGGGAGCGAATGTCTGACTTTGAAACCTCATCCACCTCGAAGCTACCAATGGGCCGGCCGCCGTGCCTGTGAACGAGCCGGCTGAGCTCTCCAGTGCTCCATGCCTGCATGGCCTCCCGGATGAGCGAACTCAGGCCCAGCCGCTTCACGAAGACGTAGTCCATCTCCTCCGAGCCAGTAAACAGCTCCGCGACCACGTACAGGTCTGGCCTGACCCGACGGGCCTCGTCGAGGATATGCTCGGCAACGTGGATGGGCGTAGAATGGCAGTTGTCGATTCGCAGGCCGGCGAAGTACTTGGCCAGCATCCGAGCATACTTGGTCATGTGTTCCCACAACCAAGGGCTGTCTTCGGGTCCCGAGCCGTATCGAAGCTTGACACAATCGCCCCAAACAATGACTTCTCGACGGAGATAGACCCTCGACTCTGGCCCAGCATTGTCCACGAGGGCGTTTCCACCCCAGACCCATCCGTTGTTGACCAGGACCGTGTCCTCTTTCCTGAGCTTCGACGTTGCCTCGTTGACCGGCAGTCTTGTAAAGTACGGCTCGATCAGAGGGTTCTCCCTGTTGATCGGGCCAATCTTGGGGCCGTTGTCGTCGAGGCGGACGTATTTGATCCTGTTAAATATCTGTTGGAGAATCTCGGCCACCTCGGAATCGTACTCCTTGTAAAAATCAACGTTCAACACATCCAGCAACTCGACAATCTTCTCCCGCCCTGCTGCCCTGTTTCTTTTCTCGAACGGCCCAAGGCAGGCGGTCAAGATGCTCGATGCGGCAGCCGCGTCGAATCTTCGCCTGTGACGCTCGCCCATGCGATCTGTGCCTGTCAAGGCAAACTCGCGGGCAAAGGCAAGGCGCTCTTCTAGAGAAGAGGCGTCGATTTTCTCGAGGGCATCGTGGAATTTCGAGTCCCCTGCATCATGCGTGGTGCCCGTCTCCCACGCCTCCATGGCTGCGTCGGCGTCCCGATCGATATCCAGAGAATAGTACTCCCACAGGCGGATCTTACCAATGACTTTTACCTTGATAGCGTCCATGATGAGCAGCAAATCATCGGTAGATTCCAACTCGGTTGGCAGACCGAGTTCCTCCAGGCGCAACCCGAGCTCCAGAATCTTGGTATCCAGTTCGTAGGCGGACTCTAACCACGGGGCCGTGGTCAAGTTGTAGCCGGCTTCCGGGTGTTCGTGAAGCCATGCACTGTTGTGTGCGGTGTGGTTCAGCACGATGTCTGTCAAGCTCAGCAGCGAATGGTTGGACTCGAGGCTGTCGACCATCTTCTTCACGTCTTTCTCGCCTCCGGGGAAGCAGACCGGGTCCCAGGCGAGCTGATCAAATAGGCTGTAGGGCGAGTTGGACTCCCCTCGAACTTGCAGGGGGGTGAAGTGGATCATGTTGTAGCCACGATCGCTGATGCCTCGCAGATGACGTTCCCAGTCATTGGGATATTTGCCCATGAACTTGCTGATGACGGAGAATATCGACAGGGCGGGCAGCGGCAGAGGCCGGCCCTCGAGCTTGAGCTTGGGAGCCACATCGATGTAGTAGACAGGCGTCTTCTTGAGAGTCTCCCCGTCCGTCGAGGTGGGGTCGTCCAGCTCTTTTTCCAGGTCGGGGAGCTCGGCGAAGGTCGTGTAGAAAGCGTAGGCCCCGGCTTGGTAGATGGGGATGGAGATTTCCAGCGTGCGATTGAAGTCGGGCGTCAGTCTGCATCGCGTCAGTCATGTCTCTTGCATGGCATTGCATATGCATTGCATCGCCTCGCCTCGCCTCGCCCCAATTGATGCGTCATGGCATCAGCCCGTGTGAAAATCATCTTACTTGTACTCGCGAAAGCGATGGCGACTGAAGTCCTCGTCCCGCTGAGGGATGTTGACCCAGAGGCTACCATGACGACAGATGGACGAAGTACCCTCGATGGCGAAACGGATGGTGACGGGATAGTCGTTCTTGGGGGCCAGGTAAATGTACTCGCCCTGGACCTGGGGTGATCCGTCGTCGTTGAGCGGCAGCAGGTAGACTTCGTTGGACGTCATGGTTTGCGGAGGGCTCATGATGCAAAGGAGAAGAGCGAGAGCTTCGTGCCCCGCGCGACGACCCTTCTCTCGTCTCGTCGATGGCCAGCTCCCTTGCTCGTCGGTACTGTACCTGTACCGGTACTTGTGGAGCACTGTCGCCGTGCTAGAGGAGGTGGGGTGAAGGAAGTTGGAAAATCAAGAAAACAAGGTCAGGACAGCTTCCTTTCATTCGTTGCAACGCAATCCCTCCGCCGACGAGGGAGAAGAGGAAGGGGCGGAAAGGGTGACAAAATCAGGTAGGAGAAGAGGCGGAGGCGGAGAGAAGCACAGCAGACACACGAAGGACTGAGAATGGCGGGGGGCGGAGGGAAAGCTGGGAAGCTCGGCGGCTGGCGAGGCTTGCGAGGAGTGGACTAGGAGGTTAGGGAAATACGGAATAGGAAAGCTCGGCGTCAAAGGAGGAATAGCAGAGGTATTCGTGGAGGGTGGGAGAAGCAATGCTGTGGCTTGTCACGTAGCAACGGCAAGGTCAGCGTGAGACACGACGTCTTTTGCGAGCCTGCCTCCTCCTCGCTCTCGCTCTCCCGCCCACTGACATAGCGTCACTATCGTGTCATGTTTGTTGGGCCAAGCCTCCTCCTGCACCTGTGCTGCTACCCTCGAGAGACCAAAAAAAAAAAGGAGAGAACTTGATCGGGAAGACACGAGCAATCGAGAATGCGGAAGGCGGGCAGGCAGGGGTGACGAGTCCCGTTCGCAGTCGTTAGCTCTGTCCGGATGACATCATCATATCATAAGTCAGGAATGACGAGCAATGGGATCCTCAGGAGGTCCTACCACTCGATGCTGCGCAATTTTCTCTCGCGCGCGTCGAGAGCAAACAGCCGGCAAGCCATAAAAGCCACCCCCGCCTTTGTTGCTCGTTCTCGACTGAAGGCTGAAAACCAATGCTCCGTCGTCTCCTCACCGTGTGCTCACCTCAAGGTCTCAGTCTAGCCTTGACCGGCTGGAGCGAGTCAACCCAAGGCCGGAAACTTATTGTTGACCGCCAGGGGCCGCAAACCCTCGTCAATTGGTTCTGGGGTGTCCCGGATGATCATGATTCTTTCTATCGATAAGTGGACAACAGCAGACAATCTTATCTTCCTCCCACTTCATTCACCTGGACAGCTCCATTTACAACACCTACCTACCCTAAACCATGGATCCAAATTCACGACGCGTGGGTTCTTTCTGGCAATGGTAGTTACAAATAACCCCTGCTGGAAGCTCTACTGAACTCTCTCTCTCCTCCATTTCCCCCCTTGGATGCAAGTGGAATGTCACCGTTTCGATGATGTTGATTTGAGACCGTTAGCTTCATCACCGAGGTGTGGTTCGCTGGAGGCGACATTTCCTTCAGCGTTGAGACTTCAATTTCGCCATCATCGCCCGAGTTAAAACAAACCTGACTTGGCCTTCGAGTTGCCCCACGGTTTATTCAAGCATCCTACATGAACAACTCACCCCTACACTCAATGGGATGAGGATGTTTAGCGCCATGGCATCATTGAAGCCATAGTTGCGGCTGAGGTCACCACTATACTGGATATCGTAGGAGTCGAGAATGTGTTATCTATCCGGCTACCTTTTCTTGAATAGCTCAGGGATCCTTGGTGGTCGCTAACTGGAGTTACCTCCCATCCTGAGGCAAGGTAGTGATTTCCTCAGCGAGAAAGCGAGTTAGGCATCGAGGCTGACTTGACAGCTCGCGGTGACCTTCAATCTGGAAGCGCCGGAACCGGAGCTCATTTGATGCGAGCGGGGTTGAGCGACAATAGTGTCATGATAAAACCTCTCCCATGAACAAAAGAGGAATCTCAGTCGATGGTGGAGGTCACGCTTCGACTTTGCAGATAAGGCACGCAGATACCAGCTGCTATGGCCACTCTGCGGGATGTGCTGAATAGACTGAACTCAACGTGCGGGCCATGAGGTGGAAACGTCGACTGGGCCGAACACCCAATTCATCCTTCGCTGATGAAAGTCGGAGTTGCTATTGATTGTCAATTAAACGGACTCGGGATGGACAAAGAGACTCGACTCTCCGCGAGCGGCAGCAGCACAACCAAGGCTCATGCATACAAACTGGGGCGAAAAAGGCAACGAGGCAGTCTCCGACAGTGTCTGCTCCAAACAAGATTAACTCTGTGCCTTGTGCATGCCTAGTAGTCCAGTCGGTTGATGCGCAACTCAGAGTTTAACCCAAGGCCGTTCTCACCTCCCAGAGTAAGTAAGGTCGTTATGAACATGCATGCGTACGAGTCCCAAGGGACCGTTTTGGCCCTGGCATCTAGACCCCGACCAGGAGTCATGACCACGGCCAGGGGCCGGCAGGGGCCAACTTCTCGGGACGGGATCCGCTGCTCATAGATTAGTCCATGTAAGTCGACGTGGCCCGGCTCCTGTTTCCTCCAGCACTACTGCTATCAACGGGATGGTACCATGGCATCAATTTCCCCTTTTCGCTGTATGATCCGACCGGCCGGTCAAGGGAATCGAAAGACGGGGGATCCGGGCCATGTTCGTTTAACCCTCCTTTGGATATGCTTCTGTTGATCAACACTCTTTCTTTGGCTTTTGTTGACAGACGGAAAATAACAAACACAACGCCAATCTGAGGATCTACATCCTAGACTTCACCCGCTTTCCGGGGAAGAGGGTCGATTAAGTTGCTGCATTATTGCCTTGTCGCTGATCAGTCATGAATGTGAAGAGCCGAATGATAGTGGTGATCTCACGGGGATTGCTGATGATGAATGCTTCCATCAGAGACAACCGTCGTTACGTGGCCACGGAGGAGATGGGCCGTTCTCGACTTGACTCTAATAAAGAACCCCTAGAATTACCTGGAATCCGGCTTGCTGGACCATGCAATTTCAACAATCTGGCACCTCGGTTTCTTCGGCCGTCCGTTCTCACACCATAGTCATCTTAAAACCAATAAACCCAACTATATAATACGTACCGAGCAGAAAACGGAGAGGGAGAAAACGCCACACAGAAGGGTTGTGGGGGTTAATTGCAACGTCGGCGGCGGACCGTTTGGTCAGGGGTGACGCCGTTTGTTGCGTTAGAAGCGATGTGGAATGGCAAAAGAAAGAAACGCATGTACGTAAAGCGTCGAAGTTTTAAAGAAGCTCGGTATTGCGTTTTGATCATAGAGACTACCGGAATGGGAAATCTTGGCATGAGGAGTGTCGCGCGACACCCAGAAAGGCCTTCGGTCAAGATCGTGTTGCGACATGTTGGGTGTTAGCCGACCAGATCGGTGACCGAGGCTGTTGAAGAAGCAAATATCGAAACGCCCCCACCATCAAGGGATGGATAGGGCGTTTCCTTTCTCATGTTTCTCAGAGGCCAATAACGAACCCACATGCGTAGATTTGCTTTGTTTGATGCGGCAGACGGAAGACGCAAGACATCATCTGCCCCTTGCGCTTCGTGAGGAGGCGACGGGATGAAAGTTGGTCCCTGGCGAGCTGTGTGTGATGGAGAGACCGAGTCGCGTAGTGGACCCGGGAGGCTGTTAGCGTCGAGAGTCGAACGAGCATTGATGTGGTTCTTAGTTCCAGGCTGTCAGTGAGGTGTAGGGATACAGGTACGTATCTTGAAGTTTTGATCCTTTCCTTCATGGGTCCGGGGAGGGTTGGTCCGGAGCGGAGGTTGGAGACGGGGAGAAGTGAAAGCTGCTTGGCGTTGAAGAAAAAGAAAATACTCCCGTAATTGACCCCCCAATCCCGTCGCCCAGATGAGTGAACGTGGACGCGGGAAGTGGACCTGACGAGGAGGTCGACTCCGCCTTCCTTTGTCGGGTTTGTTACCTTCCACGGCTTCCATTTAGTGCGTAACACGGCCCGGGAGGAGGAGCGAGGCAGGTACTATCAGAAAGACGAGGCAGGTCCTGTCAAGAAGACCGGAACGCAGCAGCTGCATACTAATAGGCAGGAACGGTTCGACGACTCAGGCGTCGACTTCCGTCTGCAGCATCAGGCCAGGGTCATGGATGGCAACACTCCGCTTCTCGCTTCTCTTCAGTGTCTCATCCCAGCCCATGGCATCCCCATTCTCCAGACGGACAAGCGAGTGTCTCTGGAAACGACGATACCGGGACCCCGCGGCCAATCACTATCGAGGCCACGAGACACGCACCTGCGAAAATGAACCCCGCGCTACTCTTTTGCCTTGCCTCGGCCTTCCGCGCTACGCTTTGCGACCTCCCTATCCTGGACCCTGCGCAGTCAACCTTTTGAGCGACGTTTGACACTTTATTACGCTTCGGTGCCTAGCAGCTGCCCGTGACCGGAGTGCCTGATGGGACGCCCGGCTGCTGAGAGCTGCGGAGCGTAAAGTCCTGCATGTACTGTCGCCGGGCTGAGAGTGGAACGCAAGCATGCAGGCTGCCGCAAGCTGAACGGATTCAACCTACCAATGCACTGCCAGCAACTGGGCTATTTGCCAGGCTCACTCATCATCAAGTTGACCAAGGGCTTAACCCCACACTCGCCTCCGAGCCGCCCTATGTACCACGGCGGAAATGAAGCCCTGCAGTGGCCACCAAGATGACCCAGGCAGGTAGTACTTGGAGATACGAAGTCCAAGCTGCGAGAAGAGAGCGAGATAGCCCAGAGATCCAGGTGGGACGAAGCTCACGATAGTATCCACCCATCCATCCCCGAAGCCATGGGTGTCCGCCCATGCCACCCTCATGTCTCGCCGAATCATGGGTCTGCGACGGTTCTTCCCCCCTCGCGTCCATTTTTGGCGTCCCCAGGGCCCTTTCTGATCACTTCAGACCCCTTCTGCGCCTTGCCCGGCGCCTCCTCTGTCTTGCATCCAAGGGCAGAAGCTAGCCTGGTAGTTCCATCTCCAAGGCCGTCGTCGGGTCCACAGCCGGTTGGTTCGCCATCCCCTTCATTGTCCTTGCTTCGGTCCCGGTTCTGTCGTGTGATGTCCCCCCCCGAGTCCCCTTGATGGTGCTGCGAAGATTTGCTGCCACTGTTGTCATTGGTGTCGCCCGCTGCGCCTACTCGCGCATCCTTGTCGTTGCTGCGGCCTCCGCTTATTATTGACTTACACGCCCACTTCCTTTCAGCCCTCTTACTCTTCCCTTCCCTCCTTCATCTTACATCCGACAACAGGCCAGATCAGGCGTACCTGTCCAATACAACCCGACTCGACGAGTCTTGCCGTCGCCGGGAGCAGCTTTCGACTCGAGCCTCTACAGCGCCCATCATGGATGACGTCGCCGAACTCGTCGTGGCGCCCTTCCAGGACATCGTCGAGAAGGGTCGCACCGCCGTCGAGAACGCTGGCGATGCCCAGCCCATGCTCAAGGCTGCCCGGGCTCTCATCAAAGAGGGCGAGCGAGCCCTCAAGAAAATCGAACCGCTGTGTCGCAAGAATCTTGACGACTACGGCTCCAACTTCCTGGACGCCCTCAAGGAGAATGGTAATGAGCCGTCTGCCTAACCTACCCCGCGACGCCGCCTGTTGGACCCATCATGACTGACCTCGACAGACGAAATCGCCAATTTCCGCTCAGAATTGACCGACCTTCTCTGGGAATTCGACGACTACATCGAGGTCGAAGATTTCGAAGCCGACAAGTTCGCCGAGCTACAGGCCCTGTCGCGCAAGGCCGCTCCCGTCATTTATGGCATCTTGGTGCGCATGAAGCTCGAGGTGCCCATGGATCACGATGCCCGATCCATCATGACACGCATGTCGGCCCCCCGATCCCCTCCCATGTCGCCCTCGCCTCCTCCGGTCCCTCCTCTGTTCCCGAATGTCTCAACGGCGGCTACCACTCCAATTGGACCTCCCTCGAACCCTCCCGAGTTTGCCCTCAATGACCAATTGCCGCCCAACGACCCTCCGACGGTTGAGGCGGCCACTGCCCAGCTGAAGCACTTGATGCAGACGCAGGGCGGTCCGGACGAGGGTCTCTACGGCGATTTCCCAGCACCGCCGGCCCCCCCTCCACGCCGGCAACGTACACCTGTCGAGCCACCACCAAGGCCGCCTTCAGCCAACCCTTGGGATGTCAAGACCCCGCCTCCAATTCCCGAAGATCGCATGCAAGACAACTTCACTTTTGAGAGGAGACCTCCCGTCGCACCCATCGACACTCTTGTGGAACCCATCTCACCACCCATCAGCCCAGACTCGCAACCCAGGATGATCTTGTCATCTCGACCTCGGCCTCTGAATGTGGCTCCCTCAGACCGGTCGTCGCAGTATAGCAACGAGTCCAGACTCAGCCCGACAGGACTGGAGACGATGTCCTATGAGCGAACCTACAATGTCTTCCCGAGCCAATCGCCACGGGGCCGATATTCCAACACTACATCCATCATGTCATCGTCGATCCCCGAGGATACTGTATCGGGCCGAGACGGTCAGGGTGGAAGGTTCGCGCAACTCGCATCTCGGGTCCCGGCTTCGTACGACCAGCGCGCGCCACCGTCCCGCCCAGAATCGTTGGAATCCAATCTCAGTTCCGTCTTTGATGGTAATCGCCGGAATGATGGGTCCATCACGCCTCTGACCAACAACGACCATCGTGCATCTAGCGTGTCTGGTCTGCAGAACAGCCCAACCCTCGGCACATCTCTTCCTACCCCGATCTACGTGAAACCCCTACCCTTACCCCCTGTGAAACATGCGGCTCGGTCATCGTCCAAGGGCCCAACCCCTCCACCACAGATGCCTCCTCCGATCCACGAGGAGCAAAACGGTAATGAGCGAGGCGGTTACACGGCACCGGAGGTCGACTATGGTCCTATCCCGGTCGACACAGAGACGGCTGAGCCGGTTCATCCCCCGAACCCGTTTGTTGTGGACTGCAAAATCCACCCCAACAGCTCCTTCTTCCATCATAAGGGATTCTGCGAAGGCGCCCAGGAGGTCCTGAGGGGTGGAGTTGGTGTCAAGAAGACTAAGAAGGCGGTTCGTCAACTCCTCATTCTCCTTCACGAGATAGTTACTGACCAACTTACCTATGTAGGGGTTCGCCACCACGTCTACTATCGGACGATGCACCAACTGTTTCTTTGAGCTCGACTTCAAAGAAATTGAACTGGATATCAACGGAGCCGGTAAGTCACTCACGCCGAGGCCCACGGACATGAGCGCTAATTCTCTGATCAGACCGGGGCAACTTTGTCAAGAACGGAATCGGTTTCCGACTCCGTTTCCTCCAGAAGTGCCATCTTCCAACCCGACGTACCGACGATGTTCTGTACGCATGTCTCTTCTGCATTCAGACGGGTCGGGCCTTGCATGCTAGTGACGCCACCGTCTTTACAAGCCAGAAGGCGTTGTTCGCTCACTTGGGGCGACATCCCCGGCCGTTGCCAGAGGTCCCCGGGATGACTGTTATAGATGCAGAGACTGTGCCGCCCCAGTTCCGAAACAACTACGACATCCACTTCAAGAGCCCCCAGGAGAAGCACCCTGTGATTGAAAAGGCTGACCAAATCGCTCTCCTCCCCACGGGCACCTCCAGGGAGGCTGCTCGGAGAATGTATGGCCAGCGACTGCTCCATGACAAGACGCCGGCGTTGGAGATGGTCCAGGGTGCCAAGATTGTTGGCCTGTACTGGCCGGACAAGTATGTTGGCGAATGGGCCATGGGCTGGAATGACGGCGTCTACGCGTCTCTGCCCATGGAAATCCTGAAGCTTGACCAGCCTCCCGAGGAGGAAATGCAGATGTGGGGAACCAGCCAGATCCAAGTAACGACGAGGTGGAAGTTCAACCCCAAGGATAGGAAGGGCACGAAATGGCTCAAATTCGACAAGGAGGAAGTTCTGAGCAACATTGGCTGTAAGTTCCCGCCTCAACGCACTCAGAAAAGGAAGCATGACTAACTCGTCCTCAGGGTCATACCAAGAACATTGGTGTTGGTCCGGCACAAATGCCAAGGGCACCTGGGGCATCTTCCCGCAGGCGTTTGTCGACGTGGCGACGTTGCGGGATTCGACAAACTTCATGGCTTCCGACAGAGTCAGCATCTTGAGCGAAGAGAAGAAGTCGGGGGGCATGCTGTCCAGATTCGCTACACGCAGGTCGAATAGATCTGGCGGACGACCTGTGAGCAGCGCGGGCTCAATAGGCAGCGGCGAGATACCCCCAACACCAAGCCTATACTAAGGGAATCAACGACTGGGAACATGAAGGAAACAAAAACAAAGGATGGGCAGGGATTTGGATGGGCATCCAAACTACAAGGGTAGCTGACGGGAACGCGGCGTCGGAGTCACGATCGATATACCCCTTCTCTGAGCGAATGGGGTTTCCCATGTACATTATCTTACAAGACGAACTTTCTTATGTGAATTAGATATATTCCTTTGGACGTTGCCCAACGAGACACACGGGACAGGAAACGTGGCGTCCCCAAGTTTGAATTTTCTCCTTGTTCCTCAATTTTTGGCCAATTTTCCCGACGTCGGGACTGCTGCGTTGTCGATGGTGTTCCATTGCCATTATTGTTGCCAATTTTGTACCAACCTCCGTCGCCCGCTCTCCCCGATGGAGCACGATACAAATAGTCTAGGGAAAGGTAACCCAAGCCCCAGGTACCCAGGTACCTACTAAGCCATGTCGTCCTCCCTTCCTTACCGGGCCGATGGTCATCGTGACCTCCTTTGTGTCGGCCGAGACGACGCGGCATAAAGGCCCGCTCCCGTCTGATGCGCAGGATTGCATAAGATGGGTGTGGCTTACGGGCTACGACTGGGAATGAGTAAGAGAGAGACCAACCTCTGGGCCAAGAAAAATCCTGTAAGACGGACGGTGCTATTGGTTTCAGAGCATGCCGTGTGATGCTCATACGTACATGTGCGGCGGCCATGTGACTGGAGGGAGTGGTTTGTTGGTTGGGGTTACCTACGAACACACACAACGGAAAACCAACAAAGTTGGCTGCAAATGTCTGTCAGAATATACGTGTGATTGTGTGCTGGCACGACATGATACATGAATTTTTGTCGATTAATTTTTATTCGATTAATTTTTTGGTCATCTCTCTCCACCGCCGACGGCAAGGTGACGGACGGGAGGTGCGCGAGATGGTCGGCGGCTCCAAAGTGAGGGCAATTTGTTCAGATGCACGTCACTTTTTTCTGAGAACGCGCTTGTTGCTGCTCCGAGTGTCGAGAGTCGCGATGCTTGTAAGCCAATAGAGATGTTCCTCAACGGTAGATGCTAAGCGAGACGGGTGATCTAAGCGTATCTCCGACGAAGGAGTATTAAGCGCCATGCCACACGAATAGCGAGCAACCTTGGTCTATGTCTAAAGAGACAGTGACGCCTTTACGCGCTGAGAAAGTGAGATACCGTACGATACCTCATGGCGATGAGGTTACCATGGTTGATCTGGTGGCGTGTACGAATAGAGCCTCTCGCAACATAAGCCCATTCCCTTCCGGATCGGAGGAGGAGGAGTTGCTGGTTGACGGCGAGAAGACAATAAACAGGCCCAGGTACTCTAGTCCTGCAGACAACCTGGCAGGCATGAACGAATCTCGTATTATTCCAGCTTCATCAATCTTGGCGGGGCGGATGTTACCATCGAGACACCGCTTTGGTTCCTTTCTTGATGCACGGGGGTTTTTTCTTTTAGAATCGGAGAATAACCAACAGCTCCCAAGTTGATTGTGCGCGCATACAGGGATAATGGATGCGGCGGCGCCTGGGCTCCTGTCTTGAATAGACAGTATCCGTATTCTTGGAGAACGAGCTGCCGAGCCCTAGGGGACTTTTCATCAACATGATACCTGCCGGGGGGGCTTGTCGGTTGCTCGCGACCAACGACAAGGGGGAAAAAGAGGGGAGGGCGAATAAGGCCAAACGCGGAAGTCATGACGGCGCGCATGGTGTTGGTTGAACATGATGATGATGCGCGGTGACGTTCCTCAACGAAAACTGGCCACGGGACGACGGAGAAGGACGATGTCATGGGGCACAGCAACTCGGAGGAGCAGTGATTGATGCGTTGGCTGAAGGATTTATTGCCAAGGGCACGACGTTGAAGATCCGTCGACCTGGGCCGTGGCTGGGAACACAAGGCGGAGGTGGTGGAGGAGGAGACGGAGGAAGCAGAAGAACCTGTTGTGCAGGGAGGGTTTGTGGCACGCAGCAGCAGCAGCAGCACCTGCATCCCATAAACAAAAAGTTTCCACGACTCTTTCTGCGGCCGGGATCACAGGCCCAGGAACCAATCGGTGGACCGAATATAGAAACACCGGACTCCTCCACGATGGCGGGATCCCTGGCCGGAGGCGCTTGGGCAATGGGCAGTCGGATCATCGACCAGGGCGTTTCCCTACGGCCTAGGGTTCCCGAGAGACGCCGTGTTTCGACAGGACAAGGCTCTGCGAGATCGGTTGCCGTCCATCTTCGCGCGGAAGAAGCAATAAAAATAAAATAAAAAAAGGCGTCAGAGACGGCGGCCGAGGATAGAGGAGGGCACATACTGTGCGTGAGGTGCTTTGCTGAAGCTGAGCATGCGCGTGCGGAGCACCTTGTTCAACATGTCGCATCATTGACTTGATTGTGTGCGTCTGCCTGCTTGTTCAACAAGAGCAGGAAGAGAGGCGGTGATGGGACGACCCCAACTATCAGCATTGTTGCGTCGACGATGCATCCATCCCAAGCTTGTGCGGATGGAAATGCAACCTCGAGCTGGCAAAATCGGTTGGTCAATGAAACGAGACCCTGGTTCACAAAAGACAGCACATTGAACAAGAGCCAGCACAGCATAAGAAGCGTTGCTATAAGTCGGCATAAATACCTGTAAGGCTATGCACTAGGATGCTCCAGGATGCTCTAGGATGCGCATGATGATGGAATCTCGGTCTACGTGCCATCAAGGCGACTCGCTGGCAGGGGTGGCGTGGCACTATTGTTAGCAGCGCCAAACATTGGGACTTGGAGGAATCGCGTCTCTGTATCTGTTTGTATCTGTACGACGCTGGGCAAACAGAAGAGGGAATATGGAACCTCGGATCTCTTGGCTCTGCGCAGCATCCCGCCTCGTCATGGGTTCTCGCAGTTTCCATGGCGGTGGTGCCCCGAGGGAAGTGTTTGCGAAGAAAATAGGGTCCGTCTGGCAGGAGTTTGCTGCTCCTGGACGAGGGATCAACCTTGGGACTTAAGAGGCGGGAGGAGGGAGAGCGGCAGCCGCATTCCCGACGCCCATCAGTTTGCGCTCAGTTTGCGCCGTGAAGAAGAGGAAGAAGAGCAACTTGAAGTCTCAGGTTCAGGGACCATCGTCCGTGGAAGGCACGTGGCACAGGCCGTCACGGCGAGTTCGGTTAGCGCCGATACACTGAGCAGCCGCGGACGGGAGGCTCCTTCCATGATTCGACGGTGCCCCCGCCGCCATTTAGTGAGCCACAGCGAGCCACAGCGAGCCACAGCACCCGTGGACCTCACCTGCACCTGCCGGCGGAGGGAGCTAGAGGGGCACACAGGCCTGGAGGCAAAAAATAGCTGCATGCATCCACTATCGCCAAGCGGAGCGTCGACAGGCACCGGGTTCTCGAGCATGACAACTCAATCTCCTGGGTCCTGAAACACCACACAGCCAACATGTCGTCGTCCACCACCGCATCCCGCCCGCAGCCTCTTTGTGCTCTCGGCGCGTCGCATCCTCTGCCATCGCCAATCAACTCCCGCGCCGCCCTGCCCTGAAGCTCCACCGCCGCCATGGGGGGCTCCCCCTGGCTGCCCGCCATGTCGAGGGCATCACTATCTACAGCTCTGCCTCTCCCCACGGTAGCGTCCGTGGCCACGTCGGGGAGGGACTGGGAGGGGCAGAACAGCTCAATGCCGGACCATGGACCTGGACCTCCCCCGTCTTGACATGGAAGCCCAGCTTCCGACCATGCTCCCGGCCCAAGGAGCTTGCTGCTCACATCTACACCCCAGATCATGTTTTCGCCTTGTGCTTGTATAATAACTCCCTTCCGCTCCCCTTCTTCTGTCCTCCTGACCATCGGCATCGGCTCTGATTCAGTCACATCAAACGAAGCATATAAAACGCTTTGCCATTGTTTCCTCTCTCACTGTCTCCGTTTCCGACAGTCCTCCCCTCCTACCTCCCTCCTACCTCCTCCCTCCTCCCTTCCCCCAACCTCTTTCAAAGCCAAACCTCCTATCCTACCTACTACATCACATATCCAACATGTTGCACGACTTCTCCTGGGGAGGCCTCGCTGCCCGCGCAAGCTTCATCGTCTCGAGTCAACCTCGAGCCACTTCCACACAGACCTATGTTGACCACGCCTCCACCGCTATCGAACGACTGAACGCCGACTGGTATAATGCTGCCACCGGCGTCTGGGACAATGCCTGGTGGAACAGTGCCAACGCTCTGACTACCTTGGCCGACTTCACCACGCTCCGCCTCAACGAGGCCAACGAGCTCAACATTGGCGGCATCATGCTCAACACTTACACCAACGCCCAGAAGACTCAGGTCCAGACCATCAAGACCATGAACCAGGGCCTTGTCAGCTCTTCCTACTGCATTGACCGAGACACGGGATGCATGGCGAAGCGCGACTTCCTCGAGAAGCGTGGCTTTGACGACTTCGAGAACGAGTACTACGACGACGAGGGCTGGTGGGCGCTCGCCTGGATCCGCTCCTACGATGCTGCCGGTGACGAAAAGTATCTCCAGATGGCCCAGAACATCTTTGAGGACATGGAGACTGGAAAAGGAACCAGCTGCGGCGGCGGCATCTACTGGAGCAAGGACCGCGAGTATGTCAATGCCATTGCCAACGAGCTGTATCTGGCCGTGGCGGCCTCCCTGGCTAGACGAACGGGCAAGGATTCATTCCTGAAGATTGCCAAGAGTCAGTGGGAGTGGTTCAGAAACAGCGGCATGATCAACGATGACAACCTCATCAACGACGGTCTCACCTCAAAATGCAAGAACAACGGCCTTCAAACGTGGAGCTACAACCAGGGCGTCATCCTCGGGGCCCTCGTCGAGCTCTCGCTTGCGACTTCTGACACGGGCTACCTCTCGAGCGCGACCAAGATTGCCAAGGCTGCCATCAAGCACCTCGCAAACGACGACGGCATCCTGGTCGAGACCGACGACTGCGAGCTCAAGGACGGCCATTGCGGCTCGGACGGTCAGCAGTTCAAGGGCGTCTTCATTCGAAACCTGCGCTACCTCAACACGGTCGCGCCCGACGATGACTTCAAGAAGTTCATTGTCAAGAATGCCGACTCCATCTGGAAGAACGACCGCAACTCGAAGAACCGCCTGGGCGTCGCCTGGACCGGCCCCTACGTTCCGGCCTCTGGCCCTTCGCAAAGCAGCGCCTTGGATGCCCTTGTGGCCGCCATTGCTGTTTCTTCTTAAGCTTCTCTTCTTTGGCGGACCTTTCCCCCCCTCCCTATTTGGTTTACACCTTTATGATTCTTACCCTCTTTTAATTATGGGTTAGAATGGGCATTCACGGACACATTACTAGAATGATGCATCATCGGCTTGGGCATCGGGGACATGGCGAATTTTGGAGTTCACACATGATGATGGATGTGGAATCTGCTTTGGGAGGCCTCTGCAGACGTGGTTTAATTTTTGATACCCTTTTTCCCGAGGATATGCTGCTAGGTACCCTCCTACCTGAGGATGACTTGTTACAATGAAGCTCTTGAGTTATTCATGCCAACGAGTGTCTCCTTTTTGCATGTGGTTAAGAATCAGGGTTGTGATGCTAAAAACAGGACGACGGGATTTAATCAACGAGCCCGTACCTCCAAGACGAAAAACCCATGAGCATAACGATGCAACATTATGCCGTGCCCTCCAATCTGAGTGCCATCGTCGACAAGGGTTCGCGGAGTTGATCCTTGTTTCAGGTTTTTAGGAGAATTCTCCTTGACTGGACGGGGGGTTGCTGGACAGTGTGACACGGTGTCGGAGCACACTGGCCTGGACTGTGCACTAGCAATCATACCCACCGTGCATCTGGTGAGGGGAGGCTCTGCAAAGTGAACGACGCAACATGGTGAGAATGCTTTTGTCGAGGCAATGAAGGGGAATTTTTTGTTTCCATACGCTTAGTCCATCTTCTTGTCCCGAATCCCTCCCCCTCTCTCAAACGTCTCGTTGCTGCCTGAGGTAGCTCCACGCTCTCAGACACACCAGACCATCCATCCGTATTCTCGCTCACGGATCTCTTCCTCAACAATACGTCCCGCCCGCCCCGAACGCTCCCGAAACCCTTAGGATCGCCTCCTGCAGCATCCAACAATGGACGCGCCCGAGGCCGACGTCGACGTCAAGCTGCAAAAGATCTCGGCCGATCTCCTCGACGACTTTGACCGCTCTCTCCACAATTTCCTGTGGAAGTTGGACGGCCATGGCGGCTCAAGGGTTCGCTCGCGCGTCCGAGCCAAGGAGCTTTTCCGACTGACTTCGACTGTGCGTTGGTCTAGATTGTTTCTCGTATTTGCCGTGTTTCCGCTCCGTTGGCTGACTTGAGAGGGGGGGGACCCGGCCTTCCTCGTCAATAGCTCCTCGATCCCTTCCAGGAACTGCCACAGCTGCTCGATGCGCATCTGCCGACGTGGATTCCCAAGCTGGCAGAGGCCTTCCTCAAGAACCTGCAGACTCGACGCCGTGAGAAGGCGCTCTCGTCGCGGTCCAAGCTGCTCGTGTCGGTCGAGTTCGCCATCTGCAAGATCCTGTACACCTTCTGCAAGATCAGGGGGGAAAAGGTCATCGTCCGCTTCCTCAACGTCGAGACCAAGTACCTGGAGCTGCTGCTCCTCGCCATTGAAGAGTCCGAGCAGGCCTCGGCGGACGAGGACTCTCTGGCCAAGTGGTCCTGGGAAGAGCGCTACGTCGTCCTGCTCTGGCTTTCGCACCTGCTGCTCGCGCCGTTTGACCTCTCCACCATATCGTCGGTGGACTGGCAAGATGTCGCGGCCCCGGAGATCCAGGGCTTCAAGTGGCCCGAGAACCTCCCCGGCATCACCGCGAGGATGATTCCGCTCGCCATCAAGTACCTGGGAACCCCGGGCAAAGAGAGAGACGCCGCCAAGGCGCTGCTGGTGAGGATGGCCACCCGCCGAGACATGCAGCAGCTGGGCGTCCTGGAGAGTCTCGTGCGCTGGTCTTTGGCCACTCTGAAGCCTCGAAGCGAGTCGGCTCCCGGGACGACCTACTTTTATCTCGGCGTGCTGTCGTTCATTGCCGGCGTGTTGCGCGCCTCGTCCGACACGTCCGACATGAACCCGTACTTGGCTTCCATCTTCTACGCCGTCCACACCATCTCGACGAGCGAGGACAAGTTTTCGAAGGCCATTGTGTCCTTTGCTCTGGCGAGGAAGACGATTCTCAAGGTCATCCGCACCGTCGTCGTCTTGCTCCTGCGACAGACACCGCAGGACATGACGAGCACGGAGCTCACCGAGACGGCCATCGGATATCTCCTCGAGTCCGTCGCCGACAGCGACACGCCGGTCCGGTTCGCCGCCAGCAAGGCGCTGAGCATCATCACGCTGAAGCTCGATCCCGACATGGCGTCGCAGGTCGTCGAGGCCGTTCTCGAGTCGCTGAACCGAAACGTCCTCTGGTCCAAATCGTCGGGCGCCAAACCCGTCCGAGACCTGTCCGCCGTCAGCCATCTCGAATGGCACGGCCTGGTGCTGACTCTATCCCATCTGCTGTACCGGCGATCACCCCCTGCCAGACAGCTCTCAGACATTGTCCAAGCCCTCCTCCTGGGCTTGTCGTTTGAGCAACGCAGCCTCTCCGGAGGCAGCATCGGATCCAACGTGCGCGACGCGGCGTGCTTTGGCATCTGGGCTCTGGCCCGCCGCTACTCGACCCAGGAGCTCGTCGCCATCCCGACGCAGTCCGTCATCGCAGCCAAGGCGCACCCGGCCTCCAGCTCCATCCTGCAGGTCCTGGGCACCGAGCTCGTAGTGACGGCGTCGCTGGACCCCGCGGGCAACATCCGCCGCGGCGCATCCGCCGCCCTGCAGGAGCTCATCGGCCGCCATCCCGACACCGTCGAGCAGGGCATCTGGGTCGTCCAGGCCGTCGACTACCACGCCGTGGCGCGCCGGTCGCGAGCCATCGAGGAAGTCGCCGTCGGCGCGGCGCGGCTGGCCGGCCGGTACGGTGAGGCGGCCATGGACGCGATCCTCGGCTGGAGGGGAATCGGGGATCTCGACGCGCCTTCTCGGCGGGTCTGCGGCTCGACGTTTGGCGTCCTGACGCTCGAGCGCTCCAAGTCGGACGCCCGCGATCCTCTCGCCCGCTTCCGGGACTCTATCGAGCAGGTCGAGGCTCACTTGAAGACCCTGCAGTCTCGACAGGTGGAGGAGCGCCATGGGCTGTTGCTCTGTCTGGCAGCGACGCTGGACAAGTTTCCTTCGTTCGTGAACCCCCCAGAGACCGGCATGGATGTCTCCCTGATCCACCAAATCCTCGCGTCCGTCATGGCCGTCTTGGACGACCTCCAGTCCACGCCCTACCGCCGAATGGAGCTCCTCGCCGAAGCAGCGAGTCGCCTCGTGGTCTCCTCGCTCCCCATTCTCCAAGTCGCAGTTCTCGGTCCGCCGTCAGAACGCCTCCCCACCGGCCACGAGCTTCTCTCTCTCCAGGATGAGTCTGGCTACCTCGCCCTCGTGTCCGCCCTCGACTCGGCCGACAAGTCCAGCGACGCGGTGGCCCGCTTCGTGTCCTCGCTGCGCGCCGTCGTTCCGACGTGGCTGAACCGCAACGAGGCAGAAACCATCGAGCCCGCCGCGGAAGCGGGCTTGGCCCTCCTCATCTTCTCCCGGCCGGACGATCGAAGGGCCATCCTGGGAGAGTGGGCGGACAAGGTGCAGAGGCAACCGACCAGCCGCACAAAGACCCACGGCGACGGCTACTTTTCCGCCTTGACCATCGCGCAGCCCCTTGCTGCCTCGTCCGACGACGTCGCTCGCAGAGCCATCCTGGAACGTTGGGACTGGGACAAGTACGTCGATACGAGGGTGGCCATCCTGCAGAGCCTCACGCAGAGCCGCATTCTTCACAGCAAGCCCATGGACTTTTTGGGTTTGGTTGCGGATGGCTTAAACGACTATACTACGAACGCGCGTGGCGATGTCGGTTCTCACGTCCGCGTCCAGGCCCTCAGGGCCGTCAAGACCCTCTGGGAGAATCTGGACAAGGCTGCGACTACGGACGAATGGGTAGGGGCATCGTTTCGTGCCCTCTTCTTTAGCACGCTGCGGCTCTCGGCGGAGAAGCTCGACCGCGTGCGTCCAGAGGCGCAAGCCGCCGTGGCGCTCGTCCTCGAAGACCGGTTCGTCCACCAGGAACCACCGTTCGCTAATATGACCATTCACGTTTGCTAACGCCGGGACACAGCCATGCCTCGCGCTTTCGGCAGCTCACCTTCTCCTCCAAGACGTACTTCGATACGCTCCTCCGCCTCCATTCCCTCGACTATCTGCGACCCCTGCTGCGCGACCTCGCCGCCTCGGACCCGGACGCCTGGACGGCGGAGCTCCTCGCCGGCTTCGTCACGTCGGCCGACACGGGCAACGAGGATCTGGTCATCGCCAGCCGAGCCGCCCTCTCCGAGTTCTGCGAGGAGAGCCCCAAGAACCTGGACCTGGTCTGCCGGACGCTGCTGCAGAACCTCAAGGCGAGGGAGGGCCAGGATCGCGTCCTGGTTCCGACGCTCGAGATTGTCGCCTTTCTGTTCCACGTGGGCTGCTTCCAGAAAAGCCAAGTCGGTTTCCGCACCCTGTGCCTGAGGACGCAAAAGGCGGCTTACAAGACGGGCAACGTGCGCAAGCTCGAGGCGTGCATCAAGGTCTACGCCGGCGTCGCGTCGAGGGGAGACGAAGAAGGCGCCCAAGAGGCTCGGAAGCGACTCGGGGCCCTGCTCTACCACCCGTGGCCCCGAGTCCGGAGCATCGTCGTCGACGCGCTCTGGGTCCTGCTGGGAAACGAAGAATTCGCCCAGCGGCTAAAGGGGGTCGACTGGGCGCTGGCGAAGAAGCCTCAGATCAAGGCCGCCGTGGAGGATCTACGGCTGGGATGACGTGGGAGCGACGGCTTATGCGGGAGAGATAGTGGCGAGCAAGGTTGCAAAGTACGTGCCCGAGGTATCAAAGACATGCTCATAGTACCGCACTTCATCCGTGATCGCCGACGGTGCCGGCTAAGCGACGAACACCACCTCGCTGAGGGACCGATCGTGGGAAGTGCAGCCACCAACACGGGGGAGGTGTGTGTCCCCAACGGGAAGGTGAAGAAAACCAGGCAACTTGGCCGCGCCCGCACTCAAACCGCGTGCGTTTCGACGGCGAACCTTAGTTATCGCGAGTGTGGGATAATCAAGGCGAGTGGGGGACAGAGGCTGTGAATCCTTGAGAGCACCGTCGGTGTGCGGACATCTCGCCGGGTTAAGATCGAGATAGGTTCAGATCCAACGCACCCATGAATTAGGCATTGGGCTTGATGACGACGATTTGACATGGAAGATTTGAGTTCAGTAGCGCCCGTTCAGTTCTCGTCCAATCTACCCAAGCCTCGAGTCGGCAAGGATGGAGAAGAAACCGTTGACACGCCGATTCGAAGGTAGCCAAGAAGTCAGCGTGGCGCCGTGGCCGAATTAGGAATCTGGGAAGAAGGTTTGATTGCCTTCTACAGGCCAACCGCCCAGCCCCCCTGAGATTCTTGAGTCGTGTTGGTCGTGTTGGTCCATGACGGTGTTGCAGCCAAGGAGCGCCCGGCCTTACATCGAATAAGCCTTGTTAGGGACCGGCACGAAATGTGCGGGGGAATCGACGTGGCTGGCTCCGTTGGTTTCGACCTAGAAGGCTTCTAGATGGAAATGGCGAGGGTGGTGTTGAGACCAATCTCACTACCACCTCATGTGCTGGGAACAACCTCACAGAGTGTCGAAGCGCCGTCCGTCCTTTAGTGATGGTCATTTTAGCTTCCATGAGTATGCCTAGCATAGTAGTAGCCGGGCGTGAAAACTGGTTGAATCACCTCAACGAGTCAGCCTCGAACCCCGATTAGTGAATGTTTCGGTCAGAGGGCTGGGGCTGGATGCATCAGCTGAACAAGCAGCAGAGGCCCAGGCCTAGGCCGCACAGTGACCCTTCCAAAGGCTGACTGGAGAGAGCTCCAGTGGATGCCATATGCCGGCGTGTGGCGGAGACAAACAACTGTGACTGTGAGCCGAAGTGCAGGGCGACATGGGAGCTTGGCACTTGGGCTGCATGAATGTACGGATGCAGTAGTTTCGTGCCAACTAGCATGGCAAGAAGCAAGCGCCTCATTTGATTTTCAAGCCTTTGTTTGCTGATGCAACATGGCATCACGGGACAAGCACTCATCAGACCTCGGCTGATGCAAGACGAGGAGGGGACCCCGGCACCGGACAATCAGCGAACAAATTTCGTCAGAAAGATGACACCAGGTGAATTCAAATCTGATGGTCGAATGCGTCGAGGACAGAGGCCTTTACAATCAAAATTGGGCCCGAAGCTGTAGGATCCTGATCAACGTTCGCAGCAACCACGGAATATTACTGTAGTCTATGTAGTCGGCCCGCGGGGTGGCGATCTCGAAGCTTTGGTCGTTGGAGAGCTGGAGAGCTCTGGATACCACATGGCATCGTCCTTGTCAGCTGGGACTGCAGTGGAGGTTGGCGCCATGGCGTGCCACCACGGGCGGATCTCACTTCTACAAGCGATGACAGCAGTTGGGACGCGTCCGAGTCGTCCGTTCCGAAGGCTGGCAGGAGACACAGGGCATCATGACGTGAATCGAGAGCGAGGGTCTCCCTGGTCGTGGCCGTCGCAGCCGGGAGATGCTCTCATTCTTCATATTGGAGCAGATACGTGGTAGTCTTGGCTGTGAGCCCCTGAGTCTGCCTTGAGCCTCTCCTGCGGGTGGATGCTTACAGTACATGCAGAGAGGTGCGGTCGGTCATGCTCAGCGGCGGCAGCCGAAGTGAATCTCCTGCCGGTCGTTTCCCGCCGTCACGACCACTCTGCATCCGTAAAGTGTTTCGGCGGGGACAGGCCCCTTCACAGGCGAGGAGATAAGGCAAGGGAGTGGGGAGCAAAGGTGGGATAGATATTCTCTCTCAGACTCTCAGTCATACGTACGTACGATGCTGATAAGGAACGTGGGCTGTGGCGGAGCTGGCAGTGAGGGGTGGGAGTCGATTAATTAAGCGAATAATGACTTCTGATGGGTGCGAGAACCGGGGGGGTTGTCGTCTACCGGGATAATTAATGAGAGGAGGAACGTCGCAATGGACGGATATTATTTTGACAGGCGGCCCTGATGAATTGATGGTTTGCAAGACTGCAACAGTGTTGGATTGGACCTGGGAGGTGACAGGGCCAGTTCCAGTCTGTGCCAAGAGCCTGGGACGGGTGGGGGCTGCCACTGCAGCACACTTGGTAATTGCTCCTGCCTTACGGCCTGGAATTCACATCTCGAAGGCCAGCCGCAACTTCCTTCTTGAAGGAGGGGAAATGCCATTGGATCGCTGATGAGAAGCAAGAGGAGCACAGGCAGGTGCGGGCGAGAATCGGAGAGGCACAACTCCAGGCTGGCAGGCACGGCGGGTAGAACCTCCACCTGATGCCTCACGGCTTGGACAACCTCCCGTCAAGTTGTTACCAAGCACCAGTGCGGCCACGCCAGAGTCAGTGTTGCCCTGACACACGCCACTGTCAGCACCTACGCGCCGTGACAGTTTATTGTACGCCGCCACCACATGCCGAAATTCAAACTCCTCTCAACCCGTTAGATCCCGTCCCAGCAGAACGGGCAGACGAGGGTTGGAACAAGGGACCTGACGCCTCGAGCAGCCACTCGGGACCTGACGCGGGCCAGCCTTGAGGAGTGTCGACAGACGAGTTGCTGGATCAAGGAGCAAGGGCACCTTTCGGCTGGGGAAGCTTGCGGGTTGCGAGGCCGCAAAATTGACGAGCAAAAGTCCAGACCTCTAGGCGACCAGTCTATGCAAAGGAAAAGAGGCTGCCTGCTGGGATCTGCTGGGCCCAGCTGGGCAGCATACGACATTGTCGCGTGATGTGCGACGGCCGTCGCAAGGATCCCTGATGGTGGGACGCCAGAATGGGATGGACAAGGACATCGGTCCCGGCCAGTATGCACAGTTTGCCAGACCTGGGGAGCGAAACGACGGTCCAGATTGGAGCCAAAATCTCTGCGAAATGCACCAGGGCTTGCGTGGGCCTTGCGGCCCTGGCTCCCATCAACGCCAACCGACTCCAGCAAGCCCGAATCCCCAGCCATTCCAGCTATCGAACCAGGAGAGCGTGCACACCCTCTCTCCACTCGCAGTTGCACGTTGCAGCAAAGAGTCTCAAAACTCTGTTTTCGCCTGACCGCGCGAGGGGCCGTTCAAGGAGGGTCCGGTCCAATGTCGATACGGAGGACAGACCAACAAACAACATGGAAATCATCACCGTTGCCGAGAACACGCTTTCCAACAAACTGCAGAATATGCAAATGGCCAAATGGCTCTCCCGATCTTGATCACTGCACACCCGATCCGGTGGGGTGCCCTGTGATCTTTGTGAGAAGATCCCTGACTCGGTGAGCAGACTGGTCGTGGTGCTGATATTCTGCATGTTGTCTGCGCCTCCCTGCTTCATGTTGAATCTTGGAACGGCTCTTGCCAAAGCCAAGCCCGCCAGCACCGCCATTGCCGTCCAACCACCACGTCTTCCAAGAGTTCAAGTTGGCGTGATTACCCGACACGGGCAGCCAGATGCAGGTAACCTTGGCCGAGTCATCTGCGCACACGGATACCTCTTCAAGTCTTATCGGCCATCGCAGATGCAGCTCTCTGGTTGGCCAGAGCTCAGCATACCTACTCGTACTCTGCTGTGCGACCCTGGTTGACTCCCTGAGAGGTTCGTTGGCGAGCCTGTGGTAACTTACAAATACGGTTGACACTATCACGACGAGCTGCAGGGCCAGGACGCCACCAAAATGCGCGGCTCGCTGACTGCCAAGGACGAAATACCTACATCACGGCCCCCCGGTTGATGTCCAGCAAAAGGCCTCCTTAAATTTGGGAGGACGATTTGCCTCGCTGGTGGACCAATCCCCAGCTTCCCAAAGCAAACCCCGGCCAGTGCTATCTCTCGGCATCCGGGGATGAGGGTACGGAACCGCAGCAAACCCACCAGCTGAGCAGTGAAAATTGATCTGGTCCTCTCTGGGCCTTAGGCACAATGGAGACAGCAGATCCAAGTGGCATTTCCCATCACGCACTCGACCGATTTCCTGAGCGGAGCCCTACCCACGAATTCGTAGGTAGGGCGAAACCATTCGGCCTCTCGCCTGCGCCCCGAGGGCTCCCGCCGCATTTACGAAGGGCTGCGTCAAAAGGCGGTACGGGATAATTATTGCTGGAACGCGTGCGACCGAGTCTCGACGGGGCAGTTCTGTCCATCTATCGGGCCTGCTCCACTGGGCTGCATTGCCGGCAGTGCCTGTGGCCGACTGTCGGGCAGCTGTTTCTCTCTGCGACGCCCACAGCCCACATCCCGCATGCATCGACTCGTTCAGCTCACAGAGCTTGGATTACTGCGCTGCGCGGGATGAGATCAACACTGGCCGTTATTATTAGAATTTTTCCTTTTTTCTTCGTTTCGTCCATCACCCCGAATTTGGTGCGAATGGCATCAGCTGCACATCAGCACCATTCCGCCGGGTCGTTAGTCCCGTTGCTTCCCGCTCAGGCGATGGAACATGGTTAGGACTTCGCAGGGAAGCTTCTTTATCCGCCAAAACCGCCCCTGCCCGCCCTCACGGCTGAAGCTAAGGGCTGGCGAAGTGGCGGCGAAGGGTGCTGGCCATGCGCTTCTTCCTCGCCAGAGGCAGTCTCAGGGCGAGCAGGTGAGGCTCTCGGGCGTTCTGCTTGGCGTTGAAAGGCCCGGCTGAAGGCTTCGGTCCGGGGCGCAATTCTACATACCGGTACTCAAAACATGGGTCAGACAGCATTTAGAGTTGGGCATTTGTTGGTGAACGGATATACATCAGCTGGCTCTTGGTGACACCAAGGCGAGCTTAGCATCCAGGTATTCAGTTGTCGGTCCGGGGTTGCTCATTGCTCTAATGTCACAGCCGTCACACAGAACCGGGCACAGAGGACAAAGAGCACAGCAGGGCCAAATCGTGATGTGCGTCGTCGCCATCTTGCCCGCTACAACGAACGTTCCGCAGCAAAGGCAAGCCAACAACGACTCAGGCTAGCGTCGCTGCCCCTCCAGCCCATTGCCAAAAAGTCGACTGCCCCGAAGCCGTCTGGCGTGCGCCCCAGCCTATCTTGGCTCCCTCGAGGCCACGCTAAATCATCGTCTTGTCGGTGGAGCCGTTGAAGGTCCCTCATCCTTGGCCCCTGGCTTGCCTCATCCTTCTGGGGCCACACCCCCCCAAGACGACACCGCCGAGGAGTCCCCCCCCAATGGCCTCCTCCAGGCCGGGGCTACAGCTTTTGGGGCGACGGAGGACGGGCGCTGCAGTGTGTGCGACTCGACGACTCGACGCTCCGGACGTACGAAGCATCCAGACCGGATACGCTGCCCCGGGGCCTCGATTCGCCCACACCCACGACCATGTCCACGACCTCGCCTCCGCAATATCTTGCGACCAGCCGCACCTTGTCTGCATCCACCCTCTGACACTCAGTCTCACTCATACGCACCTGAAGAGACTTCTTCCTACCTCTACCGATCTCGCTCGTTGTATATGCATCGATTGTCCTCCAGCTCGAGTTGCTGAATCACCGCAGCAGCCGTCACCTACACAGCCTTTTCGCACTCGCTTCCACTCGACGCCTTCCACTCACGCAGCATTGGATGTGTTCCTGGCTCGCAATCACTCGCCTACCCCCCGTCTCAATCTCCGACTCCAACTTCCCAGCTTAGGCCAGCTCTCTCCCTCTCCTCTCTGGTCGTTGGCCTCCGACTCGCCTCAGCCGCTCATCTTGGTCTATTTGATGGTGTTTGACTATCGCCTTTGGCCGCTGCTTTAATGCATCCGACGTTTGCTCTGCCGCTCCCGCTTCCGCTCTTACCCCAGTGCCACCGCCGGCCGCCTCATGCCTGTCTGAATATCCAAGACATCCCAGGCACAACACCACAACGTCGGCTTCGGCCTCCTGCGTTTTATGCGCTGTGAGTGCAGACGATACCCAAGGCCGAACTCGTTCCACACACCTCGCTCGTCGGGCCCTCCGCGGAGCACGACGAGCGTGGAGCACGACCACCGTCGACATGACGCTCTATTCAGATCCTCCCGCTCTCCGCGAATTCAAATACGACAAGCCCACCCTCTTGGTGTGTTGGTGGGCAACCTCCTTCTGCACTCTAATCATCCTCTTGCGACTCGCCGGTCGCTTCATCCGAACCGAACGACTCTTTACCGAAGACCGCGTCGCCGCCCTCGCCCTGATCCCATTGTACCTGCGCATGGGCTGCGTCCATTACGTTCTCCTCTACGGTACCAACAATGCCAATTTCGATGGCGTCGAACTCACCGACGAAGAAATACGCAGAAAGGAAATCGCCAGTGGCCTTGTATTGGCCAGCCGGATTTTCTATGCCGCGACGTATGTGGCGTGCCAATCCCTGCCGCATTTTGACCATGAGAAACGGTTTGAGCTAACTTTGACTGAACGGCAGGATATGGATTCTCAAGGCTGCCATTCTCGAGTTCCTTTGTCGATTGACTCTCACGACTTGGGAGCATGCTTGGCAAACCACCCTACGCGTCATTCGCATCATTCTTGCCGTCACCTTTGTCGCCGTTCTTATAAGCGATCTTGTCGAATGCCAGCCCTTCAACCACTACTGGCAGGTTTTACCCGACCCCGGCGCCCAATGTCGCCAGGGCTACGTACAGCTCATTACCATGGCAGTTTGCAATGTCTTCACCGACTTGCTACTTGTCGTCTTCCCAGTTCCCATCATTGTAACCAGCTCAATGACGGTCAAGAGAAAGATTCAGCTCGTGCTGCTCTTCTCCCTCAGCCTGTCCGTGGTCGGCGTCACGTTTTACCGAGTTCCCAACATCATTCGCGAAGACGGCCGACAACAGTATCGATCGCTCTTGGCTTCGGTAGAAATCTTATTCGCAACCGCTTCGGCCAATTCTTTGGTATTGGGTTCATTCATGCGAGACCGGGGCTTGAAGAAGCAAAAGTTCCGCCGAGTTTCCATCGCCGAGTCGTTTGATCCATCCCTCCATCCCCGAAGGCCAACGCTGCACCGCCACTGGGGCAGTGATGAAGATCTCGTCCGAGACGTCGGCATCAATGTCGATCCTGAACTACGAAACGAGCCCGACAGCCCCGAAGAGGGCAGTCGGCAGTTTACGCCCGCGCCCGTTGTCAGGAAGCTGGATCAGGATCTTGAACGATGGCAGTTCCCACAACGCCAGCGTAGCAACGCCGAGCGAAGCGACGACTCCTTACTTCCCCACGACCCTCTAACGCAATCGAGGAGTGATTCTCTCAACACACCGAGACGCGTCTCGTTTTTCGATGTAGGAGGACTCTTGGATCCTCCCCGAGAAAGCAATGGGAGCCTACGGCCAGGAAGTTATACATCCTCGAACGGCGATTTGGGACCGTCCCACGTCACTCCCGCACCTTCTGTGACAGCCGGCAATGGGGGCTTGCGTCGTGGCTCAACAGCGTTGCTTCAGGATCTTGGTGGCCTTCTCAGCCCTCTCAACACCAGGTCATCAAGAGCCAGAAATCGAAGCTCAGGAACGGAACTGCAAACCATACCCCAGTCTCAACCCGATCTGAGACTGAACCTACACGGCAAACACGAGCCAGAGTTGCGAGACCCGGGTGGGCTCTTGTCCTAGGACACATTCACCCCAAATAATCCGATGTGGAAAATGACCGCCACAACAACAAACACATACACACATCACGCACACGCGCACACATATTATCCCACGACATGTATAATGACGGATGCAGGACGATTAGGATTCGGACTCTGCTTTCCTTTTTCTTGGGCCATGTTTTAGGCGGCAATAGATGTATCAGACGTCCGGTTGGCGTTTTTTTGCATGGCGTCGCCGGTCCATACATCAGGCGATTTGGAGCAATGGGGGTTATTACGATGGTACGAAGCCTAGCAAGAAGAAGGCTCTCTGGGTGTTGAGGAGTCGGCTGACGGAAGGGTGTTTGATTATTCTCGGGATGGGTTTTGGTTAACTCTTTTGTGTTTTTATATGGGTCGCCTGCGGTCAAGCAGGCATGGAATGTTGGTTGGAAACTCGATTATACCCCGGCTGGAAGGCCAAGTTACGATGGATGATTTAGGTGGATGGGAGACGGAGAGGGGAGCGGGAGTACATAGTGATTGCGGGCTTTGGGATGGATATCACTAAAGAAGAATTCATTGTTTCAAGCCCAATCGTCCGCGTCTCCTTGTCTGAAACCATTGGGAAGCAAGCCCATGGCCGGTTGAGGCCAGTGTTCGGATTTTGCATATCTCTATCATGAGCAGCAAGTCCCGTAAAGGAATCTTTCAAGTTTGAAGAACTCGGGATGAAATCACCCCATGCACGCCATTAGTGTTTAGAATGAATCAGTTGATTGATATGTTGTCACCCCTTCGAATCAGCGGCTGCATGTGCAATTGGTCAAATGGTTCGGAAGAGACAGGATCAATTCCTCGAGGCCTGGTTTCAAAAGACTCACAATGATGCAAAGTAAACTCACACATGTGCATATAGTTGGTTGGTCAATAACTCTTGGTGGGCTCTGCTACGGCATCGCACATTATACATAAGAACCCCCTGGAACGCCAGCTTTTTTGAACCTGAAGTGCAGATCGACGCCTCCATCCTCATATCGGATTTCCCTTCCTTCTTGATCTCATCCAACCACTCCCCAAACCCCCGCAATCCAGTCTTTGACCGCGTCGCCGCCTATTCGTTATACAGCGCTCTCCATTCCCGCGGCAGGGAAGCTCAGACGCATAGTCTGTAACTGGCGTATCGACCGGCCGTCTCGCTGTTTCGGATAATCTTGACGACCTGGCCTCTCCTCAGACCAAGGTAGCGAGCCACGGGGTCCTTCTGCAGGATTCGGGGCAGCTGCGTCTCCTTGAGGCGGTAGCGCTTGAGCAGGGCCGTCTTCTCCTCGCGGGACAGCAGCACGTGCTTGGGGACCAGCTCGTGGTGGGTGATGTTGACGAGCAGGTCGTCCTCGAGGAAGCACTCGATCTTGGCGAGGGGCTCGACGCTGATGAGGGCCTTGCGCGCGGCGGGGGACAGCGGCACATGGGTGACCATGATGCCCGTCGTGTACTTGTTGTGGATGACGTACTGCGCGAACTGGCGGATCTGGCCCACGCCGAACTGCTTTTCCTTGAGGAACTCGACCCAGACCGGGCCGCAGGTGGCCTCGGGGCTGGGGTCGGGGTCGGATTCCGTCGCGGGCGGCGTGCACTTCTTGATCATGGCCGCGCTCGGTCGCGCGCTGAACTGGAGTTTGGATCGGCTGTGGGGAGAAGGGAAGTCGCTGTCAGTTGGCTTTGCTCTTCTTCTCTTGACACCTCCTCGGTCAAGGAGGAAAATGGGGGGTCAGAATCTCACTTGAGGGTGCCATCAGCCTGGACGGTGCTGCAGTACTGATCGCGGAAGCGATCCAGAGAGATCCTGACTTCGTCCTCGGCGAGCTCGTAATCCTAAAACGGCAGCATTAGCAACACGCGATCGGGTGCGGCGGCCAAGCGAACGAGGCATCGTGGCGGGCGAGAGCGGAATTGCGCCTCCAGGCAGAACGTACGCGGTCGGCAATCATCTCGTGGACGGTCCTCCAGGCGCGCCAGAGTCTGACGACCTCCTTGGACCCGACATCCGTGGGCACATTGTCGATATCCATGGTTTGCGTAAGCTCGCGGCTCGGGTCGGCGGGAGGAGAGAAGGGCGGTCGTTCGTTGCAAGAAAGTTTGAAGAAATGGCAAAAGAAAGGACCCTCTCAAAAAGTTTCGCGCAGCCTTGCATGAAGCCTACCTACAAAGAGAGAACAGTCCGGGCGGGTCAGAGCGCCCAATTGAGTCATGTGATGAGAACCTCCAGCCACAGTACGCGCCACAGGGGGCCTTGCAGCCACAGGCACTCGACGCGGTGCCACAGCAGGTGCACGAACCAAGAGCTAGGGTAGGCACCAAGCGGCAGGAAGGCGGGCTGTCAAGGACCCCTGGGCGCCCCTGGAATTGGAAGCGTCAATTGTCAAAAGCAAATCGTGGCAGCCGCTAAGGGTAAGACCACTCCCGCGGAGGGCGGGCACTTTTTGGCCGAGGCAGCGAGGTGGTTGACCTTGCCTGCCAGCCACGCTCATCCTGGAGACTGCACTGTTATGGCAAACCTAAGTCTCGTAAGGGGCTCCCATGAAGCGAGTTGATCTTCCGACAAGACTGTCCTGTGGCCCCATGCAATGGAGGGTTTCCAGCCGAACGGACACCTATGAAATCACCCATCCAGTGGAGGCAGGGATTTTCCAGGCGTCTCCCCGGTGGATCCCCGCTCGACTTACAGAGGGCCGGGCAGGTCAATTCGGGCGCGCACAGACCCGGACCTGCTCACAATCGCGGGACGAAAAAGGTACTTCGCAGAAAGACACGGGGCACTCTGAAAGTGGTGGAATTTCCATGTCAATTTCGAAACCTTTTGGCTTGGGCCTTTGATTTTTTCTCTTACAACCTTTTCCTTCACCATCTTTTTTTATACCCACGTTGTCTCGACCACCACGTGTGTCGATCTCTTCTCGAATTATCCCGCTCTGCTCGAGCTGTCCGCTTCGGCTCCGACAGTCTCTTCGCTCACTCTGCCTCCTGTCGATTCCCCCTTGGTCTGTGTGAACCCATCGCAATGGCTGAAGCTGCGACTGCCACCGCCCCTGCGGCAGACAAGTCCACCACCACCACGCGCCCTACTAAGCCCGACGAGAATGTCTTTAAGCAGGACCTCGCAGCGGCCGACAAGGCTCACAAGGCGGCCATGGACCGATTGGTACGATCTCAATGCCTCTCCCGTTCGAACCGCACCCGCCATCTGCCCAACTGAATCATCCGTGGCCTCATCTCGCCTCGACTAACTTGCTCGCCCCTTAGAACGCTGTCAAGGCCAAGATCGATATTGCCCAGCCCAACAAGAACAAGGATCAGCCCAGCCCTACCCAGCAACGACGACAGGAGCTCATTGCTCAAGCCAACGAGATCCGCCAGAAGCAAGCCGGTGGCAAGAGCGCCCGCTCCAGCAAACTCGATCAGATCAAGCGTCTCGACGAGCAAGTCCGCAGCCGCATCAACGAGCAGAAGACCGCCAAGAGCAAGGTCCCGTTTAAGAGCCTCGAAGATGTCGATCGCCAGATTGCCAGTCTCGACAAGCAGGTCAGCTCGGGTACCATGAAGCTCGTCGACGAGAAGAAGGCCCTCAGCGACATTTCCAGCTTGCGCAAGATCCGCAAGAACTTTGGCCAGTTCGAGGACTCCCAGAAGCAGATCGACGACTTGCGCGCCAAGATCAAGGAGATCAAGGACACCATGGACGACCCCGAGCAAAAGGCCCTGTCCGAGAAGTACTCGACGATCCAGACCGAGCTCGACGCCATCAAGGCCGAGCAAGACGAGGCTTACAAGTCCCTGTCGTCCCTGCGTGATGAACGAACCAAGCTCCACGCCGAGCAACAGGAGACGTACGCTGCTATTCGCAAGATCAAGGACGACTACTACGGTCAGAAGAAGGCTTTTGCCGCACATGAGCGCGAGGCCCGTGAGCGATACCGTGAGAAGAAGCAGGCCGAGCACGACCGCTTCGTCAACGAGCGCAAGAAGGCCGATGCCGAGCGCCGCCTCGCTGAGGCCAGCGACCCCGCCTACTTGGATGAGATCCGTCGCGCCAACAGCCTGCTCCAGTTCCTAGACCCCAACCACAAGGTCGAGAAGGGTCCCCTGGTGGCCGATACCGGTCTCGGCGCTGAGGCTCAGCGAACTGTTGACGAAGCCGGTCTGAAGGGTACCAAGCTCGTCCGCAAGGAGGATCGCGAGGAGGACTACTTTGTTCCCGTCAAGAAGGGCAAGAAGGGCAAGAAGGGTGGTGCCGGCGGCGCCGCTTCCAAGTTCTTCAACTGCCCTCCCTCGGTTGTTGAGGACTGCGCCGCCATGGGAATTGACCCTCCCATGAGCGCCCTCGACGTCCCTGCCGTCACCGAGAAGGTCCGCGCCAAGCTCGATTTCTGGAAGAACGGCCAGGAGGCCCAGACCAAGCACGTGAGTTACCCCTACCCAGTTCCGACTCGGCGCAACGTGTCGTACTAATAAACATGTGTCCAGAACATCGAAGAGGCGAAGCGCAAGATTGCCGAGATCGAGGCTGCCGAGGCCAACGGCGACAAGGTCGAAGAGACTACCGCCAAGCTCGAGGAGACTGCCATCTCCGAGAAGCAAGAGTCGTAACCCACGACCATCTCATAATGCACAACGCCTCGGCGCCGTCCTCGACATCTTCGGCGCCGAGCTCCTTCAATCCGTATACGTTTCCGTCTCCTCGCCACTACCCCCACAAATCTCCTCGCCATCTCCGCAGTCTGCTCGTGACGCTCCTCCCACACGACCGATCTTCGAGAAAAAAAAACCAGAATTTCTCTACCTTCCAACCCTGGGGGAAACTCTTCATCTATGGGGCCGGCTTAAATGGTGCATTGTTTCTCCTTGCGCTGATGCGCCGCTCACCCAGCTCTCCTCCTTGTCCCCCCCTCCCCCCCCCCCCCTCCTCGATTTGAAAGCGCTTTCGGTGCTGTTTGTAATTAGGCGCTGTCTCCAACGGAAGAGCTTCGTAAAAGAAAAGATGTCCTATTATTCAAATGCGAAAAATGTGTCAATTGTCCTTCCAAGCGCCATTTAGTTCCAATGCGCCCGTCGCTTTGTAGACGTCATTGCAACCCAACAGACTCGAGACCACCCGAGGTTGCTCGGGCACACACGCATGAGGCCTTCTGTTCAAGCTTCTTGCATGCATGCCTCCTCATCCATCGAGTCCAATGCGGACATGCGTGTGCCTTCTTACCACAGCTGGGGAAGAAAACAACGCCAGCAAGCCACGCTGTCACGGGGGACGACGGCCGACGACGAGCTAGCACCGACTAGCTCGAATCCTTCTCCCTGAAGAACTTCAGCCCCCGAAGGCTTCCCCCCCGCCATGAGGAATGTCTCCCCCACCCGCACACCATGATCCCAACATGATCCCGTTCGAGCTGTGTTTCCGGCATTGGCTTGCAGAGAGTTTGTCCTTGATGGTTTTGACATTTTATTTCAATTATTTTCACATACACATAACTGAAAACGACCAACCTAAATACTCCGAAACGTACCTGAACAGATATTTTCTAAATCCAAAAAAACCGGGGGATATTCAACCCAAACTGTAAACCCCAATCATAGTCCCACGCCGGTTCTGTTCTTCCGGTTGTACTCCACGCACCAATTATGCGATGGTCGTGATTCTCATAGAAATCATAATAAGTATCGAATCGTGTCCATGTCGGCAGAGGCGGTAAGCGTTTTGTCGGGCTCTCTCAGCCCATAAAGCCAGGAGGGCCGTAGTATGAGCCAGCGGGGCCGGGAGGAGGGGGCGGGGGATAGTTGACCCCTCGTCTGTCTCGAGGACCTGGGGTGCGCTGGCCCATACGAGGCATGGCCATGGGAGGAGGCGGCGTTCGGGATGGGAGTGCCTGTTGTTGCTCGTGATATCCAACAGCTGCAACGGCAGCCGAGCCACCAGAGGCGCCATTCGAGCCGCTCCGTCGATTGGCCTTTCGATACCCGTTGAGCGCGCTGAGCGGCGGATCCTTAACAGCCGTCTCGTCCTCGGCGGGGAGGGTGAGCTCAACAAGACCAAAAAAGTATTCCAAAACCTCGGGGTAACGCTGCACGCTGGATTGCCAGTCTTCGTCGATTCCGCGCTTCAGGGAGGCCTGAGCCTCCGTGATCTGGTTGGGATGGGGTGGCGCATGATAGTAGTGGTAGGCGTGGGCAGTAATACGATCCATGTGAGCGGCGTGGGCGGTTTTTCGGCGTTCCGTGAGCAGTCGGAAATACTCTAGAATGTAATCCTGTGCGTGGGCGCGCACCCAAGTACTACGTTTCACTCGATCAGTCACGTTGGTTGAAGAGGTTGGAGGTGGTCGGGCTCTCGAACCGTATGTCCGTGTAGATGGACCGCATCATGCGATCCTCTGCCTGCTTGATGGCCGACTCAAGCCCCTTGGCCTCGCAATCGCAAGCCATGGTAGCTGGAGCGTGGCATAAGGCGCAGTCGGGGTCCATCCTGACGATGGTTTTTCGAAAACGGTAGTCTCTATTATACATTTTAGCAATGCGTCGACGACCGGGATGGCATGGGCGTCTCGACAGCCGCGGCGGAGGGGGGAGGCGAAGGAGGAGAGCAAAAGAGTACAAAAAATGCGGTCCGGGGAGCTATCAAGTCATGACAACGACGTAAATGACGATTGAGCCTCTCCCTCTCACCCTACTAGCAAGTTTCATGAGGCAAAAACGCAGCAAGGCCGGGCAGGGAGACGAAGGAGGGTGGACAATGGTGGCCGGGGACGGGGGCCGGGGACGGGAAGATGGGAAGGAAGGGAAGAGTAGGTAGGCAACTGACCTAGACAGGACGACGGCTACTGGAGGAGAGTAGGTAGGTGGTAGGTGGTAGGCAAGCAGGCAGGAGGCTCGGGCGTGGCGGTAAGGAGATAACAAGACCGAATGGGAAAGTGGTATGGTATGTCCGTTGACGAGCTTGAGCAGCAGACAGGCAAGAAGACAGCTGTTTCGCTGGAGGCAGGATGTGTCCTGCAAGCAAGCAGCAGCTTTCAGGGAGGGACTCGAGGGAGAAACTGAGGAGCGAGATGGACGAAGTCGCGTGGGGAACCGAGGGAAGCTATGTGGAGAGATCGAATGAGGAGAGCCGGTCCACGTCCTCTGTCGTGGCTCGAATGCGGGACCACGGAGCGTATGCAAGCTGACCCTAGGGAGGGGGCGTCTGGGCGGCGAACCGTCGTTGGGCAATGCGGCTGCTCAGGTGCTTTTCCTTGGTCGCAGCCGACGGTGACGAGCAGCAGTAGCACGACAAAAGGTTGGAGGGGGGGATGGAACGTGGACAGGAGGAATTGGGACGAGAAGTAAGTTGGGTCCGGCGAGATGGAGGGGGGAGCGGTAGCTGCTCGACGGACTAGTCTTGGGAGAATGGTCAGCCCAGCGAACAGCAAAGGGAAGAAAGATGGCCAGGTTCCATACAGATGAGAGAAGTCAAAAGAACCCAAGCAAGCTGACGAGTTTCGGATTGAACTAATTGGTGAGGAGCCAGGGGACAAAATTGCCGAATGCTGAACATGGACATGGGAGACTGTGGCGGGAATGACCAACGGGGTTCGGTCGGAGAGGGGCGAGGGGGCCGAGAGAGCTCAAAGCACGCTGCGGCTGGCCGATTCACCGCATTTTGGCATCAGTAGGCTGATTGTCACTCTTCTCTCAGATTCCAGCGCCGCTGCTGCTGCTGCACAGTCCCATCCCCATTCCGGGCTGCCTGCAGATGATGACGGGCCCGCAAGGCGAACTGCCAGGGAAGGACAAGACGTTCGTGATTGGTACCATGGTGAAGGGCAGACACGCAGTGAAGGCTGAGAGGACGAATGGCAGCGCGACTCGGATGGCTAAGGTAGGTATCGAATGCGAGACATAACATCCATGGACGAATACCGTGTTGTACTTGTCACGACCAGGCCGGTAGAACGGTCGGCCGTGATCTGTATGGCAAAGAGGTATCGCCGTATCGGAACCCGCAGGTTAGCCGTCGGTGCTTAGTGGAGGGGCGTCTCCCGTTCGATGCAAGCGTTCGGTCGGCGTCTGGATTCGAGGTGATGATGAGGATGAAAGAAGAAAAAAGCAACGGTTTGGAAAACAACACATCTGCGATGGTGGTTCCTTAAGAAGCAAGTCACAGCCTCAATCACAAGTACCTCTAGGACTATGGTGCCTTCCCCCATCAGCGCGTTCCTCAGGCATGGGTTGACTGGGTCGGTCGTGGTTGCCTGTTGCTCACGAGGCACTCTTTCCTTTCCAGGGCATAATTTTGGTGCTGATGAGGTGCGTCCATGGATCCCTCATGTGCCGCTTCTGTGCCACTTCTGCCACTGAGCAGTGGATGCCGCCCACTCGCAGCACCTGCTTATCTTATCGGCGAGAACCCTCAGCACGATTTTTAGGTCGCAAGGTCAAGACAGCTTCGCCATCCTCGACATCAATTCGAGCCCAATTAGGGCCACCACTGCAGCAAGCAATGGCTCCTCGGTGTCCCGGCCCATCTCCGACACTTCTCCCCTTCCTCTACCCGTCGCTTCTTTCGCATCGCTGCTCCCTCGCCGCCACCGCCCGCCTCCAACAACGACGATGCAAGTCGACGATTATCAACGATCTACCCGAATCACGCCTCAACCCGGCGCCCGATGACTACGCCTCTCCCACTTTCGCCGACAAAGCCCTCTTGACACTATATGCTGGAAGGGGGGGCAACGGCTGCATCTCCTTTTTGCGGGAGGCTTACCTTGCCGAAGGACCTCCCAACGGCGGAGACGGCGGCCATGGTGGCAACGTCTACATCCAAGCGGCTCACGGTGAGACATCGCTGCACAAGCTCGCCCGAAAGAGGTTCGTTCACGCTGGCCGGGGAAAGAATGGACAGGGCAGCGCAAAGAGCGGCACGAGAGGCGAGGATGTCATCATCACCGTGCCCGTCGGTACCGTAATTCGCGAACTTGAACGGGAGGATCCCGTTGCCGACGAAGAGATGGACATGCGTCTTTGGCGCGCCCAGGAGAAACAACGAAATCGCGAGAGGCATTTCGCTGAGCTCGAAAGGAAGAGATTAGCTAAAGAAAGGGCAATTGTGGAGGGCGAGGAGGGCGAGGAAGTCGAGGAGGAGGAGGAGGAGGAGGAAAGCCATCGCCGAAGAAGGCGAACAGAGGAAGATGAGGAACCGAATGAGGAAGAGGAGGAAGAGGATGAGAATCCAGAGCGACGCAAGTGGCTACTCTATCCTGGTCTGTCCAAGACTGATGTCAAGGAAACCGTCTTCCCACGCCTCCCCAAACGCCATCGCATGCTCAAGCAGCCCCCTCCCACGATCCATCTTGACCTGTCCCGCCCGACTCCCAACCCTATCCTCCTGGCCACCGGCGGCATCGGCGGCCTGGGCAACCCTCACTTCACTTCTCGGGAGCACCCGCGGCCCATGTTCGCCACAAAGGGCGAGAGTCCCGTGACCATGGAGATTGAGCTCGAACTCAAGCTCCTCGCCGATGTTGGCCTCGTCGGCCTGCCAAACGCCGGCAAGAGCACCCTCCTCCGCGCCATCACCAACAGTCGCACCCGCGTCGGGAACTGGGCCTTCACCACGCTGCAGCCCAACATCGGTACCGTCGTGCTCGACAAGTACTCTGGCCGTCCCACCATCAAGAGCTACCGCCGCTATCCCGCCCAGCTGGGCTTGCCCGAAGCGGTGGACACGGAGCCGCGAACCCGCTTCAGCGTCGCCGACATCCCCGGCCTCATCGAGGGAGCCCATCTCGACCGGGGCCTGGGCATCGCCTTCCTGCGCCACGTCGAGCGCGCGGGCGTCCTCGCCTTCGTCATCGACCTGTCCGCCGGCAACGCCGTCGAGGCCCTCGATGCGCTGTGGCGCGAGGTCGGCCTTTACGCCAAGATGCGCGACGAGGAGGAGCACGACCGCGAGGCGGAGAGACGCATCGACTGGGACATGTCGCAGGACAGCAGCCCCATCAACTACAGCGACGACTTCGCCGTTGCCTCGCAGGCGCCGGATGCGCCCCCGGGGATCCAGATTGCCGGCAAGCCCTGGTTCGTCGTGGCCACCAAGGCCGACCTCCCCGGCACGCAGGAGAACTTCAGGGACCTCAAGAGCTATCTCGACAGCATCATGAGGGGGGAGAAGCCTCACCCCAGCGGAGCGGAGCAGGCCTGGGTCAAGAATTGCGCTGCGATTCCCGTGAGTGCCATTAACAACCAGGGGATGGATAGGATCGTTCACTGGACCGTTGGTTTGCTGGATGAGTGAGCAACTATGCCAGACGTCCCATGTATTATACAAATGTACCAACAGTTCATTCCAGATCTGTATTGAAAAAACTGTGTAGCAGACAGAACTTATAATCAATTACTCCTACACCCCAAGTCTAAATCATGCGTTCTCGACAACCTCTTTTACTTCAACATCTTTTGATTCCTCAACCTCTCCCTTCACTTCACCATTGGCAGCTCCGTCGGCGTCATCGGCCTTCTTAGCCTCCTCGGCTGTCTCCGTAACCTCCTTGGGAGTGTTCTGGTCAGGGGTCTGCTTTGACAAGCTGATATTGATGAGGGGGGAGGTATCGTTGAAGACGCGCAGCAACATGGCCGAGCGATCCTCCTTGGGAAGCATGAGGTTGAGCGAGTGGATGCTCTTCCACAGAGGCAAGGCCATGCGCTCGTTAAAGTCGGGATCAGACCCGTCGGGCTCGATGCGCAGGACGCAGCATCCCATGCCAATGTCGCGCACGCGCTCGCCAATCTCGTCAAACCTCTCCCAGTTGTTGTCCGAAATTCGAGGGAACATCTCAATGAGGAGCTTGTGGAACGTCTCCTTGTTGCGCAGGTGGATGACGCGAGGTTCGCCGACGTAGCCCTGGAGGATGGGCATGCCCTCGGCCTGGATACGCCAGCGGCAGACCTCTGCCGAGGGGGCGTCCTGCTTCATGTACATGCGGACACCGCCGTGGATGAACTTGATGCCTCGGCCCTCGTTCTCCTTGAGAATGTCGCGCATCAGGGCACTGGTATAGTAGATGGCCTTGGCGGGCTCGCCCATCGCGTTACGGACCATGTATCGGTCGTCGGGGAAGCGGGTCGAGATGTGATAGAACTCCTTGATGTTGGAGATGATGGGGTGTGAGGGATCGAGATACTTGAAGGGCTCCTCGATGGGCCCGTTTCGCTTGGCCTTCCCGCCATTCTCCTGCTTGGGCTGCGAGACCGGCGTCGCAGCGGCCGAGGGCTCTGATTCTTCAACCTTGACCTTTTCAGCCGATTGCTCCTCGGGCTTATCGGCCTCTGAGGACTTCTTGTTCTCGGTAGAGTCGTCGGTCATGGCAACATCCTCTTGCTTTGTCTGAGGAGCGTCAGCTGACGGCTCGGACTCATCCGTCTTGACCTTCTTCGGAGGCTGCTCCTCGGTCTCCTCGGTCTCCAGAGGCCTCTTATTCCCGTTGGTAGAGTCGTCGGGCACTGCGACATCTCCCTGCTTGGTCTCGGTGGTGGCAGAAGCAGCGGCGGGGGTCGCCTTAGCTTCGTTCTCGTTCTTCGCCTTGAACTCGGCCTTCTTCTGAAGCACGGTAATAAAGAAACCGCCAGTATCCTGCATGTGCGCATAGACTCTCATGCAGCGTTCCAGGGGCAGGTTCGCACACTGGGCACCCTCGAGCCTGGGGAACATGGTCTCGACGACCCGTCCAGGAGTCACGCCCTCGTTGTGTTCCTTCGCGTAGTCTTCAACCTCCTTCCATGAGCTCCAGATCTTGGCAGTCTTGTCCATGATCTTCCACGACTTCATACCAGGGTTTCGCTTCAACTCCTTCAACTCGTCGGTGCAGTCGACGATTTCGACGTTATCAGGGCCACCGCATCTCTCGATGGCAGACGCCACAACGGCCTCGTTCTCGACAGGGTTCATGCTGCAAGTGGAGAAGACGACGCGGCCGCCGACCTTGAGCAATTGGAGAGATCGCACCAGGATTCTAATCTGGGTGGTGTGAAGGCCAAGAGCGCTACCTGGCTGCCAGTCCTTCCAAAGATTGGCATTCTTTCGGAGGGTTCCGTCACCGGAACAGGGAACATCGGCCAGGATTCGGTCGAACTTGAGGTACTTGGCCTTTGTCGAGTTGGGATCCGAAGGCAGTTTGATGGAGGGGAATTGAGTCGCGTCATGGTTAGTAACAATGAGGTTGGGCGATGAGAGTCGCTTGAGCTGGTGAACAAGCATGTGGCCTCGCTTGTAGTCGGCATCGTTGGCGATGAGCAGACCAGTGGCTCGTCCAGCATCGGTAGGGTCGGCGTCGAGATCGGCGTCAATCTCGTCCTGGGTCTCGGCGCCAAGGTCAAGTCCATCCTGCTGGGCAAATGCACGCAGCGTCTTGCGGACTCGAGCCTCTTCTCCCACATGAATCATCTCGAGGAGCTGGGCTGCCTTGCTTCCGGGGGCAGCACACATGTCCAGGACAGTCATGCCAGGGCGAAGATCCATCAATAGCGGAGGGATCATACTGACAACCTCCTGCCGGCTGATGTTTCCGACACACGTCTCGGAGACGAGGAACTTCTGGAAGGCGGCGAATGGAGGAAACTTGCGAATGACGTTCTTGGGTGTGGTCATCCACCAAGCCAGCTCGTCGGGATACCAGGGAACGGCTTGCGGGGGCGCGACGGGAGTACCATCTTGGTGCTCGATCTTGACGATTTCGGGGATGTATCTGTCCTTGAGGAGTCTCTTGACGTTGATGGCATGGCTGGCGCAAGCGGGTTAGCGACGGATTTCTCGTTACCATGAGAGAGCGACATACCCCTTTGAACCGCAGAATCGAAAACTGTTGGGGAGTTCGCGCCTCAGGGCTTCCCAGTATGCCTTCTTCTCCTCGTCGTCTAGCTGCAGGAGCGTGTCGTAGAAACGCTGGAACTTCTCGTTCTCCTTGGGGATGGCCGGGTAGTCTCTCCAGCCGCCTCCAGGCTGACCGCCGCCGCGACCGCCACCTCGACCGCCGCCTCGTCGGTTCTTGCCCTAGAATGACTCGTCAGCAGGGCGCATGCGCGATTGGGGGGGGAATTGGGGGTGCGCACGCGGAAATTCTTCTTGCCCATGATTGCGATTGTTTTGCAGAGCAGAGAAGTTGCGACGGAAAATTTACAAGGCTGGCTGGGGAAGAAAAATCAAGCCCCGCCACAGTAACTCGCCGCCCGCCTTTGGCACCCCGCGAAGGCGCTAATGCGGGCCTCGCCTTGAACCCACGAGCATTCACTTCACCAAAAGATGACCACCAGTGGTCGTACTACTTTCGGCAGACGGGAGGTAGGCAGAGACCACGGTATTATCCGACTGTTGTAGTATTCCCCTTGAAGACTTCTCTTCGAGACTGAAAGTAATGTGTTCGTATATCAGGTATAAACTTAAAAACGTCAGCTTCCATGCTCCAGGGTAATTCGGCGCGAGGCAGAGCTTGAGTGCGATGCCCGCATTGTGAGTCTTCTTTCTAGCAATAGTAACGTATTCGGCTTGTTACTGAGTTGGGGTAGCTTGGTACTTAGGTATTGATGATCCCTTGCTGGTCGCTTTTGGTTTTTTAAGGTAGGTAAACACAAGTACGTGGGTATTAATAAATCGTGGATGGGTCTTTCTTAAAAGATATCTTGACATCTGAGTATCTCCGCACCTACTTACCTAGACCGAACATGCCTAGATTCAACCCGACCGACAAGAAGATATGTCCCCCTGAAAGAAAACAGACATGCAATTGCAGTATAGCCTACCTAAAGTACAGCATAGGAAAGAAGCCTCGGGTCTTCACACCTCTAATATTAGGTTAGGATGTAGCTTCAACATAAGTGGCTCGTCGTTTCCGTCCCTCAACTGCAGCTGCGCTCAGATATTAGCTCCGACCAAACAACCGACGGAGAGGTCTCGAATGAAGGAGATGACATACAGCGTCCAGTCATTGGATGGGAAAAAGTCGGAAATTTCCAATCGCAAGTTTGTTTTCCTATCTTGGGCTCCTATCCAGAGATATCGTTCGCGCGTTTGCTCAAACGCGCCCTCATCACCACCCTTACTTCCAGGCTGTGTACGCCTTTTCAAGGAAGCAATCTCTAGCCCCCCCCAACAACATCTGCAAATCCTCACCATCCGCCAGAGACTCTCACCTTTATCTTCCCGAACCTCAGCATCCGCCCCCAGAAGTCATCAACCCGCACCGAGGACATGGATATCTGGGAGGGATACCCTCAATACAGAGGACCCAAAAAGGGTGCCGAAGCTCGATGGTATGCCCTCGCAGAAGACATGTGGCGACAATGGGGACATAGGCTGGACGAGCAACAGAAACAGGATTGGTTCAAGGCTGTGACTTGCTTGAAGCACAACGAGCCCCATGGAGTGTGGGAGCATCACGAACTCGCCCGAGCCAGAGAGAACATGACATGGATCCAGTGGACGTTTTTGAGGATCATGTTTCAGTTCACGCCGGGCTCAATGCTCAAGACCCTGGCGGCAATCTGGGTACAGACCAACTATCCCTCGGCCGATCTGACGAGCTGGGAGCCCAACGACGAGGGTCCAACTACGCATGGTCACTTCAGAGAGTCCATCTGGTACCCCAGGCTCCCAGATACAATCAAAGGGGAGATAGACAAGAGGCTGCCACAACTGAGGTCGAGGCGTTCGCCCAACACCGCCCAAAACAACACTTCGAGGACCAGTAAGCGGTCGGACACTAGTAAAGAGGAAGAGGTTTCGCTAGCGAAGAACCTTCCGGCTCCCGCCACCCAGTCACTCAATGGTACCTACCTACGGAACACACGAACCCGAATAACGAGATGCTAACCGGACCCGACAGTCAAACCAGCTCCGAAGCGCGACGCGACGCCGCCAGCAAGCGCCCCAAAGAGAGTCAAGAGGGAGCCCAACCTCCCGGACATGCTCTCGAGCATTCTGGAGCAGATGAACCAACCGGACTCAGGCTCCCCGGCAGACGAGGAAGCCGGGACCGATGACCTGCTCGCGAAGTTGGAGTTTGTCGTTTCCGACATGCGAAAGAAGCAGCACACGGAGCTCCGATCCGAAGTCGTCGGTCTCAAAGAACAAGTCCGCAGCCTGCAACAGCAACTGAACAAAGCAGTGGCACGCATCGCGGCGCTAGAAACTGCTCGAGACAGCCAGGACAGGGAGCGACAAGCGCTCTGCACTGCGCTCTCCCAGGCGATGGGAACGTAGCGATGCCGGAGGGGGAATGGTCTGCCCTGCTTTGATATGAGAGTTGAGTTTCATCTTGTTCTACTATCTACTGAAGGTACCTAAGGGCTTCCACAAGGGTTTCGGAATGGCATGGGTCATAAGGTACTACTTACTTACGAATACCTACGAAGTACTCCGTACAGTAGGGAGCACTGGCTGTTTGAAGGAGCGTGGAATCTTTCACCATTGACATGGATGTAGATGGACACCAAGTGCTTAGTAAGGTAGTCAAGCTAAGGCACGTGGAATATCTGCCAGAAATCAACTTCAAGCTGCTCTCCGTTGATCCTGAAAACACCGGATTCCGACTCGGAGACCATGCCATTGCTCCTCGGGCCCGAGCCGCAAAGGCGAGCGTTCTTTCCTGTCGCGTTCCGTTGCGGCTGACGGCAGGCGCAAGCAGGGACCAACTGCTGCCTGCTGCTGCCTGAGGTGCCCGCTTGGCCGCCTGCACCTGCCTCCAAAGGACCCAAAGCCCACAGGCAATTTCCGCGCGCCGCCTGAAAGGAAATGAGGGCCCCACCGCCGACTCAATCAGCGCTGCGTGCACGGCCCTCTCTCAGGGTATATAATGCCAGCTTCCCTCCCAGCTTTTCAGTCTTTTTTCTTCTTTTCTTCTTCATACTTACCTTGTTCCGAACTTCCCAGATCATGAATTGGGAGTTTCAGCCTGGAAGGCCTGCATTGCACATCGCGGTGTCGTTCTTGGCTCCATTGTCCTTCGGGGCCATGGGGGGCGCAATTTTTGATTTACTCCTCGTTTTCATTGTGTTGCTCAGCTTCATGCTGGGCCACGAAGAAGATGCACTTGTTACAGAATCCCTCTTGATGAAATTAAACAGACCCTCTGTCCCTCCGCTGCCTGGCTGTCTGGTTTGTTGCGCCAGCAATGCGCCTCTGCTACTGCTTGATGGTTGTCTGGGAGTTGTCGCCACTGACGGCGCTCTACCCTCGTGCCTACAGCTTGGGTTGAACCAAATCGAGGAGCCTTCTCCACCGCGTATTCCCAACGCGCACGAACATCACAACAAAATCACGGCGATCCAAGGCCGGCTCCTTGATCGACTCTTCCACCAGGCGTGCTTTGCTGATCTCTCCACCTTAGGTCTCAACTCTCTCCCCTCTCTCCAACCTCGAAGCCGTCCCTTCTCCACATCGCCTTCTTCATTCCCAGGAGGAGTGCTTCTTCAACGCGTCGCGCAACTTCCTAGAGCTCCCACAATGTTTCATGCCAGGCAGGATAACGTCACAACGCACACCCTACCAAACTTTGGCCTCCTTGAGCCGTGAGCTCCGCAACGGCGAGGTTGACTTTGCTGTCCTTTGTCCATCCTCGAGCACTTCCGCGTGGACTTGCCAACGATGGCCGTTTAGGACCAACATAAGTCGGCGTTGGTCAATGGCAACCCCTGATCGAGTTTGCCTACCTACCTTAGGTAGGTCTTATATAGCAATCCTCTCGACCTCAACCTTCTGACTGAGGGCATAACTGCGTGTGTTTCTGTACGACGCCGTTCCCTAGATAGCCCTGGACTGTAGACCAAGGGACTACAGTAGATGCTCACTTTCGTGTCATGACAAGTAATAACATCATTTCCATTTATTACATCAGATTTGTTGCCACATCCTATTCCTTGAATCCCGTGCACACTCCTCCCTTGGCCATCAAAACTCCCAAACCCAGCGTCGTTTTTTCGTTCATATTCCCATCTTGACCGTATCCGTTATCCGACCGAAACCAACTTCTTACTTCTTCAGGTTCCCCGCGTCCTCGACGCCCTTTGACACGCTCTTCAAGCCGTCCTCGACGCCGGAGCCGAGGTTGCCCAGGCCGTCGCCCAGGGGACGGCCCAGGTCGCCGGTGACGCTCGTGACGGTGTCGCCGACGCCCCGGGTCGCGGCGCCCGTCACGCCGCCGAGGGTGCGCCCCACGCCGCCGACGGTGTTGCCGAGGGTGCTGGTGAGGAAGTTGACGGCGCCGGTGGCGGTCTCGGTGGCGTTGTTCTTGTTCTTGTCGTTGGTGTTCATTGTGGCGGTGGGTGGTGGTGGGAGGGAGGTTGTGTTGTTTGTATTGTTGTGCTTGTTCGAGCTTGAAGAAAGTAAAGGACTTGTGATGCTTGATGTGTATCACACAGAGACAATCATCTCTGACATGTCGGGCTCTGCCCTTATTTAAGCCCGTCATGACTTGAGGAGCACAAGGCCCGGAGAGAACCATCATCGCGACGCCCCCGTCATGACGTCAACCCACTCAGTCGGCAGGCAGGGTCACCTACACCAAGCCATTGGAACCATCTTGCATGCCAATCCCCCTGCACCCCCCTGCACATGGACGAAATGACGTCCTGGTGTAGGTAATAGATTGCGCATTTCCGTCAACCAGTTGTCCTGAGACGTCACACTCCCACGCTCCTGACCTTGCCATGTCGTCAGAGGAGAGAGCCCATGATGCCAAAGTCCCACGGGCTAGAGACGGTGAAGCAGCCAAGGGGAATTCGTCCCGTCTCTGATGCAACCCTCTGGGCTTGTCCAAGAGTTCTCTGGAATCCATGATGATGTCAGCCACGCTGTGAAGGATGCTCTGTTGCATCACGACGCTGCTGGGCGAGGAGACAATATTGAAATGTTGCCACCCATGAGGACTCGAGAGAAGGACACTAAGCAGGGCCATATCATTCTTTCTTCATATTCTGCTTCTCTATCCAGGCTGAATACGCTACCCCATTTTCCGCGGGAAATCAAAAGCACGAGAAACAGATGTTATCATATCAAAACTCCATATCCATCCCTTTTAGCCAATGTTAAACTCGTCCGCCGGCAAATTCATCATCATCATGCTCTTCTTCCTGATGATGTCGCGAGCCGCCCTTTCATCGCTGGGCTTCTCCTCCTCGTCGTCCCTGCCGTTGCCCCTGCCTCTGCCCGAGTCCTTGTGAGCCCGCTTCTTGGTCTTCCTTCCCGCCCCCCCTCCGATGCCGCCCGGTGCTTCTCTCAAACCGTAGCTCTTCGCCGTGTGTCCCAGATGGAGTTCCGTAATGTCAAAGTGCGCCCGCTCCTCTTTGGTGTGGGTGGCGTACGCTCGAATGTGGGATTTGAAGCCGTTTCGTGCAAGGTCCAGTCGCCTGGTGTCTTCGAGAAGACGTTGCTCGATGTGTAGCTGGAGACTCTCGGCCTTGTCGTGGAATGATTGGCCGTCTTCGGGAGTTGCCGACGTCTTGACTGGGAACTCGAGTTTGGTCATCATGCCATTCTGGAGGATCGAATCGTAAGATTGCGGCGTTGGGGGCGTCGAGGCTTTGAGGAGCTCGATGTAGCCCTCCTCGGTACCAGGTAATAAGAACAGAAGAGCGTCGCCCGGTCGTCCAGCACGAGCCGTTCGGCCAACTCGATGGATGTGATCCGCAAAGCTGAAGGCGGGGTCATACTCGATAACCAGATCGACCGAGGGAATATCGAGGCCTCGAGAGGAAACATCCGTGGTGATGAGAAGAGACGGTGATTTGGTGGCCGAGAACGACTTGAGCGTTGCCGTTCGAATGGGCTGAGATAGTGAACCATGCATCCTATGGATGACCACCTCTGGGCTGGCTGGCGACGTAATGTACGCGGCATTCGAGACTGTCTTGGATACAGACTCGGCATCTTTGGACGAAGACGCCGGCGCATCATCTTTGTTGGGGTCTCTCAGGAGCTCGTAGTGAAAATCGACAGAGTCAGCACAGGACATGAAGACGATTGCCTTCATTGTGCGTCCGCGGCGAGAAAAGGTAGACTTGAGGAAAGAAATGAGCGTGACGAGTCGAAGCTTGGCGGGGACAATCGTGTAGGACTGATGCAGTTGCGCCGGTGCCTTCATCTTGTCGTCGTCGACCTTGATATCCTCCGTCTCGGCGGCCAAGAATGTCGCATCGGCCAAACTCATTTCTCCAAGCTTCTGCACGTTCATCTTCATTGTCGCAGAGCAAAGAACTGTAACTCGTCGCTTGGGGATGGTCCTCAACGGGGTTCCGTCAGGAAGCTTGTCGGAGACGTCAACCTTTTTCAGAGCATCGATGGTCTTCTTCAGGTCGTCCTCGAAGCCCAGGTCCATCAGACGATCACCTTCGTCCATGATGAGCCATCTGACGGTGCCGAAGCCGAGCGCTTTCGTGTTGTCGATGTGGTCCGCCAGTCGTCCGGGGGTTGCAACGAGGAAGTTGACTCCCTTGCGTATGCGCGCCTTCTCGGCCTTTTTCGATTCTCCTCCAGTGATTGCCGTAGAAACAAGCCACGGGAAGGGTCTGATGAGCTGTTCCAGAACCGTGTGTGTTTGCTTGGCGAGTTCTCGGGTGGGCGCAACAATAATGGCAAAGACTCCAGAGTCTCGGTGTATCTGTGCCCCTCCCTTCTCGCTCAAGGATAGGACTCGATGGAGAATCGGGAGAAGATATGAGTACGTTTTTCCGGATCCAGTCTCTGCCTGCACAAAAGCATCCGAATCGCTGGTCAACATGTGCGGGATGACTTTGTTCTGGATCAGTGTTGGGCGTTCCAATCCCATCTTCTTCAATTCCTCCACAAGACGGGCGGCAATGGTCAAGGAACCAAAACTGGCAACACCAGACACCGGAGCGTTGGTCGCTTCAGGAGCAGTCCATTCCTTGGCATCTTCGTCCAAAACCGTCTTTTGTGTCGGGTTGAAAGAAAAGAGCTTTGAGATGACGGGCCGGTCACCTTTACCAGAACCACCCTGGTGATTTCGAAACTGGCCTTTCGAACCTTCACCACCGAAACCCCTGTCTCGAGGGCCATATCTTGAAGATGAGCTGTAGTCGAACCCCTCGTTGTATCCCTCATTGTCTATCCTCTGTCGTTTGGATGACCTCTGTTCAAATCCATCCTCTCTGGCTGATTTGGTCCCCGTGGATTGGCCTGAAGCGCGCTTCGCCGTGTTCTCAGCGTGCTTCCTGTCCCGCCAGCGACCGCCCTTGAACTTGACCTGAGGTTTTATCGGCCCGGAGCCTATCTCAAAGTTGAGGAGCATGCCATCGTCTGCCATGATGCCGATTTCTCGCAATGAAAGAAAGATGCTGTTGAAGTTGGGTGGGGCTTGAATTTCGAGCGACATGGAAAAAGTCCTAAACTTTTTTTCAGCCACTTATCGATAAGAGACTATCTAAATCTTATCTAATCGCCAACACAGCCGTTGGGCTCTTGAATCGGATCCGATGTCTGATCCGTGGATGGATAGCTCAACTGTGGCTCAACACGTGAGACTTTTGTCTCTTTCTAAGCACATTATTAATTATATTATCACAGCATGAATTAAGGACTTCAATTTCATTGGTATGCAGTTTTAAGGTGATCCTCGATTGGGAACACTATTTCCTGAAGATTGACTCAAGCTGGGACCTAGGAATGCACTCTCGAGGAGTTGGTTCCTCTGGACTCATCCCCTGGTCCAGTGACGTTTATCTCGGGAATCACCGCCAAAGCAATGACTGTCTAGGGAATAAAGATCTCGATCTCCGGATTTAGATCCTGCATTAGATAATGACCGAGGTGGAGGAAGCCTCGTGTCTGTCCGCGAGGCATATTCCCATCCCGAACAATTTCGAGCCCCGGATTCTCGCGCATAAGCGCGAATGGACGCGTCCAGGTGCATGATGATGCAAAGACGTTTCGAGGTACTGGAGTTCGTCGAGCTGAGGGTGGGTGACGACACTGGATTGTGTCGTCTTGTCCCATAACACCCTCCGAGCGATGAACTGGTGGCGGGCTGGAGTGAACACTTGTTCTTCTAGTTGACCGGGATGGCCGGCCTGGACGCGCAATGGACTTGCCGGTTCAAGCGAATAATACGTATCAGGGAGAACGAATAGTGGCAGCCTAGTTTCTCATGTATGCCTCATATCCCTTGTGGCTCATCTCTGAAGTAATCACCGAGCCTGTAATTCAACAAGCCGAGCTGCATCGTTGAAGCGCAGCGCATGGCGCATGCATCGCTGGTGGGAGTCGGGGGCGGGTCGAGGTTGAAACCCGACGCGGCAGTCAAGTCCGCTCGGGCTCGGAGGAAGCCTCAGGAACACAGAGCTACAAGGGATATGTCAGCCAAGCGGTCGGTCTGGAGCTCCGTCGCATCCGGTAACAAGACGGGACTTTTTCGTCGGCCTGCCATGTGACGGATCGAAAACCGTAGCCCTGCGATTTCCCCCATATTTTCCACCCCGTTCTCGACGCCTCTGGGCTAAAGCTGGCTAAGCTGGCTGGTGCTGACGTTTCGCCGCACGCTGCCTGGCGGCTTTGGAGTCTTCAATATTTTTTCTAATTTTTGACTCTGTGGCTCATTGAAATGCAGGGCAACCTTCAGAGCGGTGGGGACGCCGGGAAGGTTTGGGACGCCGGGACGAGGGAATGCCGTTCCTGTGGCTCCCGATGAAGGGCATCACGGGGTTGGCGATCTGATTCGAAGAGTCACAGCTTTGGTGTTTTGTGGTCCTTTCGTATACTTCGTGTTGACCTCGCCGCCGACTGTCCACGACAGGGAAATTCCCCTTCACCGAGGAAAACACTTGGGATAACCGAGGGAGTTAGAAGTATTGCTTTTTTGAACGGGCCAATCCCAGATCCACAGCCATGTCCACCCTTGAACGCAGGGAGAGCTGGAGAGCTGAGGGCAGGGCGGACGAAGACAAATAAAAGACGGTGACCGCGAAAAAACTTCACAAAAGTCTCACTGGCGATTCACCTCCCTCCCCTCCCTCCCCTCCCGGTTGGTATGCATTCGTCCCTAGCACCGTCCGGCGTCGAAGAGCAAAAGCAAATTCGGGGCAAGCTGGGCGCGACCCGACAGGCTGGCTTCGAAAGCTGGCTTGAGCTACGCTATGGATTCCGGCTTCTCCCTTGGTTCCACTCGGGGACGGGAGGCGAGGCGAGGGAAATGGATGCATGGCTGGCAGGGATGGATAACGGGCACCGGTTTGTTCTCGCCCGTGACCACCACACTCTTGGGCGTCCTTCAGTGCCCTCCAAGAGTCGAAACCCCTGGATCAGCGTCGCACATTCGTTCCGTCCGACCGCGAGTGCGTGCAATCCTTCTAATTAGTGTTGTGCGTAAATTGTCGTCATTTACGCGCATGCCCGTGTTGTGGCCTTGGAGGGTCGCGTGCGATGCAAACCCGCGAGTGAGCAATCAACAATGTTTTCTTTTTCGGTCTGGGATCGACACTGGACGATAGAGGGATATGGATCCCAATGATTTGAAATCCCTCGGCTGGCAGGCAAAAAAACGTAGGCCGGTGGAGAGAAGGTCAGACTTGTCCATCGATAGCCAATGCTTGGAGGTTTGCTGTCTGTTGGCATTGGCCATGAGAACAAAAGAAAGAAGTTGGCCCGGCCCAGAGGCGATTTCCACCGGGACGGTTCCCTGAGAGCTGGGATGGCAGAGACGGTGACAGGGAAGCCGAGGCCAGGGCCCTACCGGCTTCCAGCAGCTTCTCTCTCCGTGGCCCAGGCGTTTTCTCCATGTTGTCTCTTTGCTCGTGTGGGTGGATGCGCATTGGCGAGAAACAAGAATCAAGTCGACTGTGAGTGGGCGACTTTTCATTGCATCTGGCGGAGTGCAGTACAGTACCCGCGGATATGCGTCCCCGCGGACTGGCGCCCTCGCCGGGGCCCAAGGATCTTCTGCCTCACAGGCTTGCGAGTGAGGAGGGCAAAGGCGCGAAAGGCCGAGATGGAAGTGCTCACAGAAAGCCACAGTGGGAAACGGCAGGGAGCAAGGACGGGGGCTTGAGTCATTCCAGAACCCGTGTCCACTGAGAGGCCAAGCCCGCTCCGAGTCCACCCTGCACCACACCCACAACCGCGGCCACCTCGCACTAAACTCCGCGTCCGAAAGCCGCGCAGAGCGTCCGGCTGGCTGAACGGTGAGCTTCCCAAGTACCGCGAGCTGCGAATCTTGCTGCAGCCGGTACCCGCAACTGATAACCGGCCCCCAGAGACCGACCAGTTCGACCAGTTGGACCTCCCTTCTTCCCTCCCCCCCACAGAGCAATGCCTCCATCCATCTCTTCTTGAGCTCCCTCCCTTCCCTGACGCATGGATCGTTGGTGAATCCCTCACCTCGACAGGCCCTGCAAACTGCCACCCAGAAAAGATACGTACCGGCGCGTCCCCACCTCAGGCAAAGAAAAAAAACCTGCCTTCCCCCCGTCCAACGTCCCCGGCCACGCTTCACCCATCCTCGTCTCTTCCATCCAGGGAAAAAAAACCCACTTCACCAACAACCCCAGACCAGAGATTCTTCTCGAGTCCAGCCTTTTCTTTCCTCTTGTTCCCTCTTGTTTTGTAGATTCCTCCTTCTTCCCCTCACTATTCCTTCCCTAATCTGGCCTGCGCGTTTGTTTGACGGCTCTACTGCTGTCAAATGAACCTGCAACTGTTTCCCCTTCTCTTCTCCCATGTAAGTCGCTCTTCTGCTCTTCACCATTGGTCCACTCTCCACCACACCACCAAGAGATCTCGTGGCCCGACCGCGATCTCACTCCCATTGTCATCCGACAAGTCCTTCTCCAACAATGGCTTGTCCTGAGGCACGACAAACTCAACTCGGCCCTGATGCGATCCGTCCTCCCTCTATCGGGCTGCTGATACTGACCGAGACCCCTCTCTAGTCCTTCCCCCACTAGGCTCGTTCTAAATGCCTACTATCTACTCTTCTCTTTACTCGAATTTCGTCCGTCAAGGATCAACATTCGCAAAGTCCATCACCACCCACGGCTACGCCCAGTCCGTAGTCGCCGCCGCTCACCCTCACGTCCTCAACTCCCAGAACCGACCCGCCTTCACCCGACGAACCACAAAGTCCCGACTTGGGCGCCTCTCGAGCCTCCAGCTTCACTCCGCCTTTCACACCGAGAGGGTTCCCACTGTCAGCCTTCACGACCATCGACAAGTCCAAAACCATGGAGGTCTAGACGACTATTTCGAGGCTCTGCGAGAGAGGCAGGCCTCGGGTGAACTCGATCCCGAATGGACACAATTCGAGTTTCCCAAGCCTCTCGAGTGGAAGCCGAGCCCGGCCTCCATTCTCACCAAGGAGAATGTCACCGCCCTTGACAATGAGTGTGCCATTATCGATGAAGAGGACCTCGACTCGGCCCTCTCGTTTGAGGACCAAGCCGTCCTCGCGCACATCGATGCCGCTCTGGAAAGGGAGATTGAGGTACGGAGTCTGCGAGAAGCCGCTGAAAATGCGTCTCTTAATGGCTCTGCTCAGGGTCGATCGCCCGTTGTCTCTCGGTCGCGGACTCCGGCAAGCGTGGCTCGAAGTGCCACTCCTCCGGTAGACCCCCAGTCTCAGTCTTATGCGGACCATCTCCATAAGCTTTCGGAGAGCAGCCGCTACACCGAGATTCCGGCCGTCTTCGAGGCCATGCTGGCGACTGGCGTCAAGCCAATTGCCAGTGCGTACAATGCTCTGCTCGTGGCTGCTATTCACATCCCCAGCAAGAAGATTGAGATTGTCTCCAAGGCCCTCGATGTCTATGCCGACATGCTCCGACGCAGAGTGTCTCCTGACTCTGACACCTACAACATCTTGGTCGGCCTGCTGGCTTCCCGATGCCTGGAGGTCACTGAGCTCAAGGCTGCCCTGGAGGACAAGCGCATGCGGTTTGGTGGCATGGACGAGCCTGGCAAGTTCATGCTTGCCTCTCACGAGCTTGAACATGCCATTCTCTGCGAGGACGACCGACTTGACCTTGCCGTCCAGCTGTTTGACACTTCTGTCGACAGGAACACCGCCATGTACTCGGCCGAAACGTACCACCAGTTGATTTCTGCCTGCGCACAGGCTGGACGAACTGGTGACATGCTTCGACTATTTGAGCACATGGAAGCCAACCAAGTCGTGCCCTTTGCAGCCGTTTTCCCGACAATGATCACCACGTTCGCCGGTTCTGGCGACCTGATCAGCGCCGTGGAGTGCTACAACGAGTACCGCAGCTTGGCCATTGCTCACGACGAGGGTCAGGCTACGCTGAATGACCGATTGGATGCCGATGTTTACGCTGCCGTCATCAATGCTTACGTTATTACCGACAAGATTGAGGGCGCCATGAAGTTCTTCAAGAAGATCATCAACGAGTATGGTGTCCGAGCTGCCGATATCAAGGACGCCCTGGTTGCCACCGGCTTTGTCAAGGGCTTCATTTCCCGAGGCATTTACCAGGAGGCCTTCCACTGGGCCCAGGCCGTCGAGGCCGAGGCTCGTGCCAAGGCCATGGGCAAGATTGCCACGGTGGCTGCGGACAAGGATGACAAGGCCACCGCTGTTGCTGCCTTCTCCAGCATCCCAGCCCACTTTGAGGATTTGGCTACCCCTGCCACATCCCTCCTCGCTATGAGCGTTCGAGAGGGCGATGTCGCAGCCGCCGCCAAGTACTGGAGTGTCTTGACCAGCCCCGAGACCCGGGCCACCGTCTCCTTCATCGAGCCCACTGCCATGTATGCCATCGCCTTGATTGGCTCTGGCCAGGTGGCCGAGGGTCTCGCCCAGTCGGAGATGATGTTCCAGCGAATCCGCACCACGGAGTCCGATGCCCGAACTCATCTTGCCGAGGAGATTGACGAAGGTGTCGAGGTTGTCAGCCGATACATGGAGACTCGAGGTATTGCCGATCCCCGTGAGATGGCATCCCAGGTCTCCAGCTTCCAGCAGCCGACTACGTCTCCTTTCGTGTCAAACTCGAGTGTTTCCAGCTTCGAGGACACCTTCGACCCCTACGCCCACAACACCGACTTTAAGGGATCTTCCCTGATTGCCGATGACCTTGAGGGCAGCCATGGCCGCAAGGGACCTCGATTGTCTGATGCTCTGAACCGATTCCGAAACATGCGACGCGCTGGCCGACACCCCCGCTACATCACCTACGCCAAACTGATTTCTGCTGCCGCCCGCGAGAGCAAGATGGATCTGTGCCACGACGTTCTCGCCATGGCCCGCACTGATATGCCTCTCATGCCCCAGTACGCCGTTGTCCGTTACGGTTGGTCCAGCATTCTTGATGCGATGGTCGGTGCTTGCCTGACCATGGGCAACCGTGGACGGGCTGAGCAGTTCCATCAAGAGCTTCTGGAGATGGGCGCTACTCCCACTGCCAACACCTTCGGTCTGTACATCACTACGCTCAAGGACTCGACCAAGACTTTCGACGAAGCCTCGGAGGCTGTACGCATCTTCCACCGTGCCAAGGCTGAGGGCGTTGAGCCCAGCTCTTTCCTGTACAACGCTCTCATTGGTAAACTCGGTAAGGCTCGACGAATTGACGACTGCCTCTTCTACTTTGCCGAGATGCGCGCTCTGGGTATCAAGCCCACGTCTGTCACCTATGGAACCATTGTCAACGCCCTGTGCCGAGTCAGCGACGAGAAGTTTGCCGAAGAGCTGTTCGACGAGATGGAGGCGATGCCCAACTACAAGGCTCGCCCGGCTCCCTACAACAGCATGATGCAGTTCTTCTTGACCACCAAGCGAGACAAGGCCAAGGTCCTCGGTTACTACGAGCGCATGAAGACGAAGGGCATTGCTCCTACGGCCCACACCTACAAGCTTCTCGTCGACACGCACGCTACTTTGGAACCCGTTGACATGACTGCCGCCGAGGAGGTTTTGAGCGCGATCCGTGCCTCCGGGCAACGTGTCGAGCCCGTTCACTACGCCTCGCTGATTCACGCTCGTGGCTGTGTCATGCACGACATGGATGGCGCCCGGGCGATGTTCGACTCGATTGTCAAGGATTCTCTGGTTCCCGTCAACGCCAGCTTGTATCAGGCTCTGTTCGAGGCCATGGTTGCCAACCACCAGGTCGCCGCTACCGAGCCAGTCCTGCAGCAGATGCGAAAGCAGCGGGTGGAACTGACGCCCTACATTGCAAACACGCTGATTCACGGCTGGGCTTCTGAGAAGAAGATTGGGAAGGCGCAACGGATTTACGATGCTGTTGGCCGAGATAAGCGCGAGCCTAGCACCTACGAAGCCATGACGCGGGCTTTCCTGGCTGTTGAGCAGCGGGATCAGGCCAAGGGCGTCGTGGGAGAGATGCTCACCCGCGGTTATCCCAGTGCCGTTGTCAACAAGGTTCTTGAGCTTCTCGGCGGCGGCCAGGAAGCTGCTGCCGAGTAGAGCTCGTTGCGTGCCTGGTTGTCTGTCGGCGTCGTTGATTGAGGTTTTGGGATTTTTCTTTGTTCGCAGGCGCAATCTGTTTGATACCCCGTTGTATATTTGTTGGAACCGTGGTCGTTTACGGGGTTACATGGGATTTCGAGAGGCGGAGGCCCTCGAGTCCTTTCAGGGACGGCGTTTGGGAGATACAAAATGGGATTTGGGGATATTACCAGGCGGCGGCAGGGATTCGGGGATTCCTCGACAGACAACACACCACTCCAACTAAGGAAAAGAAGATATTTCACGCAGCATACAGGGTCCGGGAAAGGAAGGGGACATGTTGGGAGGCCAAGCAGAGAATGGGCCTGCTGCCTGTACGACGGAAATGAAATAAAAATAATTATAAGTTTACTATTTAACAATGATGCCGGACAATGTCGTTGTCGTGGAATGACGTGAGTCGACCATCATGCTGACTGACCATCATGTCAATTCCCAGAACAGCATCATGGTGGACACAGTGCGAAAAATGGAGGATGCCTCAGGACCGGCACTGTACGAAGCTGGCGATGAGCCCCGCAACGAGCGCTCCATCACGATTCCTCCCGGTCGGTTGATTCAAGCTCAATGACCTCACCCCTCTTCCATTCCCACCGGCCGGACCTTTCCAATCGTCTCGGTCACGCGTCGGCGAATTTCCCACCAGGTCAATTAAAGCGCCGCGGCCCCTCGTCGCGTCCAATTGAGCTTCCCAGTCCTTCCCATACTCCTCCTCCTCCTCTCCATCCCCCAAAACGAAAAGATGCCGTCCAGGAACCCCACGGTGGCGCTGTCGGCGCCGGGCAAGGTGCTCCTCGCGGGCGGCTACCTGGTGCTCGACCGGCAGCACGCGGGCTTCGTCTTTGGGCTCGACGCGCGCATCAGCGTCGTGGCGAGCTCGATTCACACCAAGACGGCGGGCGTGCAGCTGACGGAGATTGTCGTCGACAGCCCGCAGTTCCTCGAGGCGCAGTGGCGGTACGGATATCGCCTGGCCGAGGCGGGCGGCGGCATTCAGGTGACGCAATTGCACGTGTGAGTTTGCTGGGATATCAGAGAGAAAACCCTTCCTCGGTGGCCCGTTCTGTCACTCACTGCCGCAGCGGAAGCACAATCAGCCCCAATCCCTTCGTGGAGACGACGCTCAGCTACGCCCTCAGCTACGTCGACCGCGTGGCCGGGCAGGAGCCGAGCCATAGCATGACGCCGGCGCGCCTCGTCATCCTGGCCGACAACGACTACTACTCCAACGCGGGCACCTCCGAGGGCGGCGACCGCTTCGCCCGGTTCCCCGTGACGCTGGCCGGCGCCCACAAGACGGGCCTGGGCTCGTCGGCGGCCCTCGTCACGTCGCTCACGGCCGCGCTGCTGGCCCACTACCTGCCGCGGGAGCTGTTCGACGTGGGCTCGGCGGCGGGCCGGCGGACGCTGCACAACCTGGCGCAGGCGGCGCACTGCGCGGCGCAGGGCAAGGTCGGGTCGGGCTTCGACGTGGCGGCGGCCGTCTTCGGGTCCTGCCGGTACCGGCGCTTCTCGCCGGGGACGCTCGACGGCGTGCCCGAGCCGGGGAGCCCGGGCTTCGCCGACGCGCTGGTGCGGCTCGTCGACGGCGGCGGGGCGGCGTGGGACGTCGAGGTGGCCAAGGACGACGTGTCGATGCCCGCCGGCGTGGCGCTGCGCATGTGCGACGTCGACTGCGGCAGCAAGACGGTGGGCATGGTCAAGCAGGTGCTGGCGTGGCGGGCCGCCGACCCGGCGGGCTCCCGGGAGCTCTGGGACCGGCTGCAGCGGCGCAACGAGGAGCTGGCGGCGGCGCTCGCGCGCGGCGACGTCGAATCGCTGCCCGGGCGGCTGGCGGCGGTGCGGGCGCTCGTCCGGGACATGGGGGCGGCCAGCGGCGTGCCCATCGAGCCGGCGAGCCAGACGGAGCTGCTGGACGGGCTCGGCGGCGTCGAGGGCGTCTACGGCGGCGTGGTGCCCGGGGCCGGCGGCTTCGACGCGCTGGCACTGCTGGTGAAGGACGACGCCGCCACCGAGGCCGGCGTCGAGGCCTTCCTGAGCGAGTGGGCGGCGGCAAAGGGCACAAAGGTCAAGCTGCTGGGCGTCAAGGGCGAGATGGAGGGCGTGCGTCGGGAGGAGCTGCGTGTGTACGAGGGTTGGATCTGACCATGGGGCTGCGTGTGTGTGTGTGTGTGTGTGTACGAGGGCTGGATCTGACCACGAAGCCACGTAACACTCTCAAAAACGGACATTTTGGAATCAATCGAAACATGGGACGCTCTCACTTCGTACTCGCTCTTCCATCTATCCCAATCAACGAACAATGATGACAACAAAACATTTCTACCCAGTTTTTTTTTCATCTCTCGCCCCCCCCTTTTTCCCAAATGCAAGTCCAATGCAATGCAATGCAGTCCAAGTCCCAAGTGCAGTCCAATCCAGAGCCAGTTCAGTCCGTTTTCCCATGTTCCCTTTCCCTTCCATTCCAGAATATCCCAGACAGATTCCCCACAAGATGCATCCGTATTCCCAAACCCCGATAAACAAGCAAAGCCCAAAAAAAAGAAGGCCGATTGGATCCCCGAGGACTGTAGGGGTGACCCTACTGCTGCTCCTCGTATAGAACAACAACAACAACAACAACGCAACAACGAACCCCCCGCCCTTGGGCTAAGGCAGGCTCTCGGTGGACGTGGTGGCGTGGCCCGTCAGGACCGACACGGGCGGCGGAGGGCGGAACGGGTGCGAGAACAGGCTCGACGTCGAGTAGGGAGACCGCGGCGTGGGCGTGTGCGGCGGCACGAGCGGAGGCGTGGCCGGGTCTGCGATGCCGATGCGGCTGGCGGCTGCTTTGTCCCGGAGCATGGCGATCCTAGAAACATTGGTCAATGTTGAAGGGGGGGGGGGGGGGGGGGGGGGGGGGGGAGGGAANNGGGGGGCGGGGGGGGAAGTGAACCAAACTTACTCGTCCTCGGAGATGCCCGGCAGCGACACGGGTTCGCGCTTGAGATTGAAGGGAGCGCTCTAGTCGAATGGGTTAGTTTCGCGAAGAAGGCAGCTGTCTCGATATATCGGAAACGTTACAATTTGCACCGGCGCCCGCTGCTTGTCCTTGCGGCGTCGGGGGCGGATAAGGGTCTGTACGCGCGAGCAGAGGGTGCGCACGTTGGTCGAGAGCTGCATCGTCGCCCGGGCGCTCGAGCATCGGAGCTGGGCCAAGGGGGGAGGAGGAGCCGGTTTCATTGAGGTCGAGGAGGAAGAGGAGGAGGACGAAGAGGAGGAGGACGAAGAGGAAGACATGGAAAATGGTTTGACGAGGATGTGAAACGAGACCGAAGTGGTATGGTGGAGGAGGGGAGGAGGAGGAGGAGGACCGCGAGGAGGATGAAGGAGGTGGCTCTTCTTCTTCTTCTTCTTCTCTCGACAATAAGTAGGGGCCCAGAAGAGAAAGACGCAGATGACCCCCAAGAGGCGGGATCTTTAGTCGAGGGGGGGGAATGTGCCTTCGTATGTCTTGAGCCGTAGTCGCTGCTGCTAGAGAAGCACGTCTCAAACAAGTGGCACGTCGGCGTGAGGCGGTGGTGAAACAGGTTCCGTACCGGCGAAGGCGGCGGTGAAGAGAGAGACGAGTCAGATGGGGAAAATAAGAAGGAAAAAAGAAGGAAAGACAGATGGAGGGGAAAAGAAAGAAAGAAATAAACGATGAGAAGGGGGAAAATTACAAAGAATGCACGCGGGAGGAGGAGGAGGAGGTGGAGGGGGAGAACAGAGAGAAGAGGCAAAAAAAAAAAAGATGGGATGACGGGCTCCCGACGAGACAAGGCGAACCAAGAGGAAAATAAATAAGATAGGTTTGAGAAAAGGTATCCGTATGGACAATAAATAAGAATAGAAATAAATCGAATAAAAATGGGGGAAAAGAAAAGGCGACGGGCTCCGTTCCTGGCAGAAGAAGCTGAGAGCCGTAGCTGAGCTGAGCTGCGAAAGCACGCGCGTTTGAGGGAGAGAGGGAAGGAAGGAAAAGTGAGGCAAAAGAGACAAAAGGAGTGGAACCGCCTCTGATGGTCCCGACTGATTGAACGAGGGAGAGAGAGGGAGAGAGAAAAAAAAAGGGAAGAAATGGGACGAGGACGGGGAGAGGAAGACGGGAGAAGAGGAGAGAGAGGAGGAGGAGGGGAGTGAGTTGTCGAGGTTGATGAAAGAAAATGGCCACTCCCTTCCTTATTCACTCTTGGAAATAGACTGTATATACCATCTAAGTATACACGGCCGTTCTCTCTCACCATCTACCTATCTAGTACACCTCTCACAATGGCAGAAATTCACAATCACAGCAGACACACGACGCACATTGAACAACACAACACGTAGCCAGAAACCTCCCACCACAGCAACACACAACACACACACCTCTCTTTCTCCCACCCCCCCTTCTATTACCATCCTCTCCCTTTTGTCCATTTCTCCCTCTTCTCCCATTTCTCCCTTTCGCAACGTAATTAAAAAAACGAAATGTCTTGGAATCCCTCAGAGGCTGTGTGCCCCCCCTTCTGGAATGAAGGCGATGCCTATCTCTCGCAGATGCTCCTCTCCGCTCTTCCCTCCCTTGCAGCGAAAAGTTTGGTTCTTGGTACGCTTGCGTCGGGTCATGTGAATGAAGGAAAAAACAATTAGAAGAAAAAAAAAAGAAAGGAAAGCGAGAATGTCTCACATTTAGAGACACTCCCTCTCCCTCTCCCTCCATTCACGACCGTGGCGGTCAGTGAGACTGTGTCGGTCGCTTCATGACGGATCCGTCCAGAGACAAGGGTCTCTCTCATCGATCAAAAAGTCAATCTAGAATACCTTGGAAACAGATTCCCCCCCGTGTGAATATTCTCACGCTCCAAATGAAACTGCGTGAAAAGGCCCTCCCTCCGTTTCCCGGCGGCCAAAGGGGGGCCGGTCGTGTAAGTGGGGAGATATTTTGTTGTTCAGTCCCAACAAGAACGCAAGGGAGGCGATGCGAGCGGCAGCAGCAACAACAAAAACAAAACACGCATGTACAAAGTAAAACGCGGGCCTCTCTTGGCTGCATGCAAAGCAATCGCGTTGGCTTTGCTTTGGGCATCGAAGAAGGGGGGGGCGGGTCGTGAGCCATTGGTGTCTTCTTGTGCGGTGGCTGTCGTGGCACCGAGAGAGGCGGGAAAAGCGTGGGACAGACAAAGGGAGACCGGTCAGGTACACTCGTCGCCGTCTGTGTGCCTGTGCCTGTTCCTGTTCCTGCCCGTGCCTGTGCCTGTACCCGGGCGTCGTCGACAAAGAATCCCCCCCTCGTGCCTGGAGGGGGCCGGAGACTGGCGCTCCCGAAAGAGCTACGTCGTCTACATCCGGCACTCGCCTCGCCTCTCCAAACCGATGCCGTCCTCCGCGCCGTCTGTGCCATGTCGAGTTGTGAAATGGAATATGCTCCCGGAGGAGGCGTCGTCGAGGCGAACCGAGACCACGGGCACATTCTGCCCGCCGCCGACGGCAAGGACACTCACGTTGCATCTCGTGGCCGGGTGCGCGTCGGCAACATTGCATTCATCATTGCACTCGTCTGCTACTCTAGCCCCAATCGCCGTCGCCGCCCCCCCCCCCCTATTTCGGGTAGTCCTTGAGGTGGTAGCTCTTGAGCTTGACAAACTGGTCGTATCCGAACTTGCTGAGCGTCTGGCCCTTGCCCGAGTTCTTCCACCCAGTCCACGCCAAATCCTGCAACAGTCGGTCAGCAAACCCATCTTCGCACGCGGGACAACCGCGGCTGTACGTACCGGGCTCGGGTAGTCGCATCGGTTGACAAAGACGGTGCCCGCCTCCACGTCGTCGGCGAGCTCGTATCCCCTGTCCGTGTCCTTGGTCCAGATGCTGGCCGTGAGGCCAAACTCGCTGTCGTTCATGAGCTTGACCGCCTCGGCGTCGTCCTTGACTCTCTGTACTGCCACCACCGGCCCGAACGTCTCCTCCGTCATGACCCGCATCGTGTGGTTGACGTCGACGAGCAGCGTGGGTTTCACAAAGTTGCCCTTTGTCGGCGGGTTGCTGAACGTCTCGTTCTCGGGCGTCACGTCTATGGCGCCCTTGGCCACGGCGTCCTTGATGTGCTCCTCGATGGCCTCCTTGGACCTCTTTGACACCACGGGGCCGACGTGCGTGCCCTTTTCAAAGGGGCTGCCCAGCTTGTAGCCCTTGAGCACCTTTTGCACCGCCGCCACGAAGTCGTCGTGGACCGTTTCGTCGACGTAGACGCGCTCAATGGAGCAGCAGCTCTGGCCCGAGTTGAAGACGGCGCCGTCGACAATCTCCTCGGCCGCCCACGCAATGTCGACATCGGACCGGACGTAGGCGGGGTCCTTGCCGCCGAGCTCGAGGCCGACGCCGACGATGCGGTCCGACGCCGCCTTCTGCACCGCCAGGCCGCCGGCGACGGAGCCGGTGAAGCAGACGAGCGAGACGAGGGGGTTGCGCACAATCGTCTCCACCACGCTGGGCGTGCCCGAGTGGAAGTACTGCAGGACGCCTTCGGGGAGCCCGGCCTCGGAGAAGAGCTTGGCGGCCTGCTCGACCACGGTGGGCGTCTGAGGGGAGCCCTTGAGGATGACCGTGTTGCCGGAAAGGAGAGCTGGGATGAGCGAGTTTACAAGGATGAGGTAGGGGTACTGAGACGGATTAGCCGGCAGTGTCATTGACTAGAGCGCCGCCGAGTACGTACGTTCCAAGCAAAGATGACCAGAACAGGACCGACAGGCACCTTTCTGATGAAGCGCTTGAAGCCCTTCTCGGCTTCGCCGTCGGTGTCCTTGAGTGCCTCGTCGCTGATCTTGAGGAGATACTCGCCGCGCTTGACGGCAGTGGCCACCTCGCCGGGCGTGTAGTTGATGGGACGTCCCATCTGAGTCGTCAGCTCCTCCCCGAGCGCATCCTTGTTGGCGGACAGGCCGTCGAGGAACTTTCGAACGACGGCCTGGCGGGCCTTGAGCGGCGACTTGCTCCACGTCTTGAAGGCTTCAGTGGCGACCTTGGGGAGGAGCTCCAGGTCGGCGACCGAGGCGCCGGTCCGGGTGAGGATGGCCTCGTTGGTGCTGGGGGAGATGGTGGTGATGGTTTCGACGGACATGGCGGGCGGTGCGGAGGAATTGGCATAAAGGTTTGCAGGACTGAAGGGGACGCTGCAAGATATCTTCTTCCGAGCGTCGTGTTGGGATGGTGGAGTCGTCGCAGATGACGAACGAGAACATCAAGATTCGCTCCTGCCCCACGTAACCCGAGATCCCGACGTCGGCCACATGACGAAGTACCCCGCCATTCGCAGATAAGTGCCGAACTACGAATACATCAGCGCGGCTATCGTGAACATCTCTGAGCGCGGTTAACTTGCAGTGTGAGGGTACGTCGAAAGCGCGGCTACGCTATCGTGGGCACTATGATCCTAGTGCAGTCAACTCTGGCCGAGTGCGGTTTATACCATTCTGTCTCGCTGGCGCACCGAGCATTCGTACTTGTTAGGCGAGGATTGATGTCTTGTGCGAGAGGGCGGACCGGTATCTCTGCTGGCAAAAGCAAATAACGACTTTGCCGAGTTTAGCTGCCTTATCTTGTCGGTGTCTCAGTCTCGATTGTCAACTCGGAGTTATGCCTTGAGCCAGCTTCACTCAACTGCTCCATTATCCATACCCTGGAGAATACGTCAGCTTCACGCCAAGAACAGGCTCCTAGAATTGGCCTACTTCGAGAATACTTGACCATAGTACGGAGTAGTTCCATATGACGGGTACTGGTGGATGAGTCGGATTGATAGATACCGAGGTCCTAGAAAGCCAATTGCTCATGGACTCAATATCGAACCCATCCCAATAGTATCTTCACTCCTGCAAGTGCCTTCTCCCCATCAACCACTCCTCGAAGCTGGATGCCCCGCGGGCTCAAGTATCCCATTGTCTCGCCATCTGACATCGAAGCGTGATTGGTTTAGTGGTAAAATTCTCCGTTGCCATTCGAGTAACGTCGGGGAGCCCTGGGTTCGATTCCCAGATCACGCATTGGTTTGAGCCTCAATGATGTTGAGAATTTTCTTTTTGCCTGTCTTCGCGATTCTATCCATCGCGGTGCCGATGCTGTTCTACCCTGGTAGACGACGTCCTGACATCACAAGCGTGATTGGTTTAGTGGTAAAATTCTCCGTTGCCATTCGTGCAGCGTCGGGGAGCCCTGGGTTCGATTCCCAGATCACGCATCAGTTCGAGCCTCATGGTGTTGAGGAATTCCTTTTTGCTGGTCGCAGTTGTGGGTTGGATTTGCGTTACTTCGTGATACTCCTCCCCTGCACGTGATTGGCCGTCGACGTCCAAGCGGACCCCAGCCGATAACTTAGAAGCTTATCTTATCGACCACTTTTTTTTTTTGAGCCTCCAGTTCCCATTGAATCCAGACGAAGCAAAGCTTGACGGCACGCGACAACCACCACCATGGCACCCGAAAAGAAGAACGAATTCCTCGATGTCGCGGACAGCGAAGACGAGAGCGATGTCGGCTACAATTCCGAGGACGATGACGTGAGGAAGGGCGGCCGAAGCGCCAAGCGGAGAAGAATCGACGAAGACGAAGACGACCTCGGCAGCGACCTTGGTGCCAGCGACGATGAAGACGACGGAGGCGCAGACCTCGAGGGCGAATCAGACGGCGACGAGCCCCAAGAGCAAGAAACGCCCCAAAAGACGAAACGAAAGTCCAAAGACGAGGACCTCGGAGCCCTCCCCGACATCACCCGCCCGTTGACCAGGAAGAACCTCGTGGCGACCGACGCCGCCATCAAGAAGTCGGGCGTCGTCTACCTCTCGCGGATACCCCCCTTCATGAAGCCGCAGAAGCTGCGGTCCCTCCTGGAGCCCTACGGCGCCATCAACCGCATCTTCCTCGCGCCCGAGGACCCGACGGCGCACTCGCGGCGCGTGCGCGCGGGCGGCAACAAGAAGCGCACCTACACCGAGGGCTGGGTCGAGTTCGTGCGCAAGCGCGAGGCCAAGGCGGCGTGCGAGCTGCTCAACGCGCGCACCATTGGCGGCAAGAAGGGCAGCTACTACCGCGACGACCTGTGGAACCTGCTGTACCTCCGGGGCTTCAAGTGGCACAACCTGACGGAGCAGATCGCGGCCGAGAACGCCGAGCGCACCAGCCGCATGCGCGCCGAGATCAGCAAGACGACGAGGGAGAACAAGGAGTTTGTCAAGAACGTGGAGCGCGCAAAGATGCTCGACGGCATGCAGGCCAAGGCCAAGGCGAAGAAGAGGAAGGCCGGCGCCGAGGGGGAGACGGAGGCGGAGGTGAAGGCGGAGGCTCCCCGGGGCGGGAGGTCGTTCCAGCAGGTGCCCATGGCCAAGAAGAGGAAGGAAGTGGAGGAACAGTCTGCCGACGTGTCGAGAGTCTTGAGCAAGATCTTTTAACGAGCTTCATGTTATTAGTTTCCGTTTCTGTTGATTCCCCGGATCATTAAAAGAATGATATCAGTTTATACTGGTAATTACTACTCGAGTCTACTACTAGTAGGTACTAGACTACATCTTCAGACCCTTGACTTTAGTGGACCCGGCTTCCGCACTTGCCCCGGGCGAGAAAAAATAATCAAGCCGATAAGCTCTCTCTTTGGCTTATCAAGCAGCGGGGCAAATAATTTTCCCACTTCTGGTTGTTTTGCAGCGAGAGTCACGCACTGCGTTCACACAACACCAACTTCAATTCCCAAGGACCCAGCGATATTTTCATTCAACATGTCGATGGATCTTGATGACCAGCCGGTGTCCATCGTGCCGTCGGCGCAGCAGAGCGTTGCAACGTAAGTGCGATGCCGGGATGCGAACCCCGCATTAGGCCCTGCTCGTCTTGTCTGCGTTTTTGCTAACACGAGCCCCCAGCATCCTGTGCTGCAACTGCGGCGCCCCCATCGATGGAACCCAGGCCACGGGCGCCCTCTGCTACGACTGCGTGAAGCTCACCGTCGACATCTCCCAGGGCGTCCAGCGCGAAGCGACGCTCAACTTCTGCCGAGACTGCGACCGATGGCTCATGCCCCCCACCAGCTGGGTCGTGGCGTCGCCCGAATCCCGCGAACTGCTCGCCCTCTGCCTCAAGAAGCTGAGGGGCCTTAACAAAGTCCGAGTCGTCGACGCCAGCTTCGTCTGGACGGAGCCCCACTCGCGACGAATCAAGGTCAAGCTGACCATCCAGGACGACGTCCAGGACGGCATGCTCCTCCAGCAGAGCTTCGAGGTGCTCTACGTGGTGGCGTACCAGCAGTGCCCCGAGTGCGCCAAGTCATACACGGCCAACGTCTGGCGAGCTGTCGTGCAGGTCCGCCAAAAGGTCCTCCACAAGCGAACCTTTTTGTTCCTCGAGCAGCTCATCATGAAGCACGGCGCCCACCGAGATACCCTCAACATCAAGGAGGCCAGGGACGGCATCGACTTCTTCTTCTCGCAGAAGAACCAGGCGGAAAAGTTTGTCGACTTTCTCAACTCTGTTGTGCCGGTCAAGGTGAAGACGTCGTCCGAGCTCATCTCCATGGACACGCACACATCCAAGCGATCCTACAAATTCACATATTCGGCCGAGTTGGTACCGGTATGTAAAGACGATCTGGTTGCATTGCCCATCAAATCGGCAAAGGCGAGCGGCAACATTACTCCCCTCCTCTTGTGCCACAAGATCGGCACCTCGGTCTATCTTTTGGACCCCCAGACCCTCCAGACTGCCGACATCAGCGCGGCAATCTACTGGCGTGCTCCTTTCTACTCCCTATCAGACACAAAGGAACTCGTCGAGTTTATTGTGATGGATATCGAGCTCACAGGTACCCAAAAAGGCAAGTGGTTGCTGGCCGAGGCGACTGTTGCCCGGGCCTCGGACCTGGGAGCCAACGACAGGACCTATTTCACCCGCACACATCTCGGCAGAATCCTGCAACCGGGAGACTCGGCAATGGGTTATCTCCTTTCCGGGGCGAATTTCAACAACACCGAGTACGAGAAGATTGAAGAGTCCAATGTGTACTCGTCCATGATTCCCGACGTAGTGTTGATCAAGAAACACTACCCCCGCCGCCGTAAGAACCGCAAGAGAAACTGGCAGCTCAAACGCATGGGCAAGGAAGAGGGCGACCTTCTGCCCAAGAAGTCGGACCAGGACCGCATGGAGCAGGAGTACGAGCAATTCTTGCGCGATGTCGAAGAGGACGAGGAGCTCCGTGCCACGCTTGCTCTGTACAAGGCCAAGAAGCAGGAAGCCGACGCGATGAGCGTGGCGGAGACGGAGGAGGACGATGAGGCGCCCAAGGTCGATCTGGATGAGTTGCTGGACGACTTTGATGAGCTAACAATGCAAGATGCGTAAATGATGGCATGGCTTACAATGAAAAGAAATGATTTATCCTCATCAGTGCCGTCCCTCCCAAGTGACCATGTTGCATATTTCGATGCTTCTGCCATTGTGCTGCTCACATGAACGAGGGGATGTTGTCTGGAGAGGGCTCCTTGCGTGGCGCCTTGTGCTCAACCTTGCGGAACTGTTCTCTCGATTGTTGTCGCTGTATCCTTCGCTTCTTGATCCCAAAGAGGTCATCGTCGTCATCATCATCATCATCATTCTCGTCACCACCCCGTCTCGACGAGGCCGCAGCCCGTGTAGCCCTAGGCCTGATGGGGGTAACATCAGTTCGAGCTGCCGTTGGCGTAGGCCGCGGGCTGTTGCTCGTTGGACTCGAGACGGCTGCGCGAGGCGTACTGAGCGACCAGGCTGTCGTTGATCGGGACGTGACTGATGACGGGACCCGCGCCGGCCTCGTCGGGGGGCGAGCGGGCGTCGAGAGATCATCGTCGCTCCCTTCGGTGGCCTCGTCATCCGCCACTACGACCTCCAACCGACGCTTTCTAGACGACGCCGGCGGCCCAGGCGAGCGTCGCGGCCTCGGCGGACTCGACAAATTCGCACCGTGCCCGGCAGCAGCGCGCGTCGCGGCGGTCCCGGCGGCGCCGGCGGAAATCCACTTGGCCTCCTTCCGGGGGCTCTCCAGCAGCCCGCGCAGGCCCGTCTCGGGGCGCGGCGGCGGGTCGGCCTCGTCGCCGCGGAAGCCCCGGCCGCGCTGCTGCTGCCGCTGCTGCCCGGCGACGCGGCGGGCCCTATCGCGGCGCTGGCGGGCGAGCAGGGTGGGGGCGCCGACGACGGGCCGCTCAATCTCCCGGATGGTGGCGGCGTTTTGGGCCTTTGCCAGGTTCTTGAGGCGGTTGTACTCGGCGCGGTGGAGGTGCACGGTGAACCGGTGGGCGACGCCGAGGAACTCGTCCTCGACCATGCGGTACCGGTCGTCGTGGAGGAGACCGGGGATCATGAAGCTGGGGGCCCTGTGTCAGTGGGCGCGAATGAGCAGGTGAGGACAAAGGGCGTACCGTTGGACGGGAGGTTCTGGAGGCGGCGAGGTGGAAGGACTCCTGAGCCTTTCTATCCAAGCGCGTTAGCGACCCGGTGGGGGAGGGGGGATGAGGCAAGGAGGCCGTCGTCGCATACCACCTGGATCGACGACGTCGCGTTCCCGGAGCGCGTTCTTGGGCGTCCTGGGAGAATGGACGGCCGGCAGACGAGGGGTTCCGGCCTTGGCCTCTCGTTTGACGGGAGCCGGGCTGGCGGGGGATGCGGGGGTCGTCTTCCATGGGAGGCGGCGTGGCATTTCGTTGATGGTGGGAGGTGGGAGGTGAGGTTGAGTGAGATGGGAGGTGAGTGAGGTTTGTGAGCGCGAAAGCGTGAAAGCCCCGCTAGGCAGCGAACTCGCGGGTCTTTGGAGTGGAGGGCAACGACTGCGAGCTGCCTGCCAAAGGACCTGCCCTTTAATGATAATTGATGGCAATAAGAGTATCTGGATTCAAGTTGACGAGCAATAAATTATAATATCGTTGTGTATTCATGACGGGCTATATTCAATATTGCATTAGCATGGACTCCATAAAGGTATCCATGATAGGACTGTTGCACACTTACACCATTGAGCGAGCCTGCTCAACATCTCACCAGAGCTTTGGCTATAAGAATGAATCAAAACGTAGTGATGAGAATATGCAATCCCATATCAACATTAATCCGTAGTCAATAGCCAAAAACCAACCGCCATGTTTACCGAGCATCGTCAAAACAGGGCGTCCAGCTTCAATGACGACATGCAACCTCCCCGATCGTCCATCGACACCCGCCCCCACAGGCCCAACATGAACAAAACCATCAAGATTCAACTCCCAAACGCCCCCCTTCGGCAGTTCACGGGCAGCACTGCAGCAGCGGGAAACACGGCCCGGGGTAAACCAAATTCCCCACAGAAGGGGGGGAAATCACCAACTTGCCATGACAAAGTTGTTTCTTCTGCAGCTTTTTTTGGCTCCCCCTTTCTCCAGAATGTCTCTTCTCCCCCTCCCCTGTCCTCCCCGGTCAAAGAAGACATCGGGACGCCGAGACACGGAACCTCGCGAGATTTCACGGCGAAAGGCCCCGGGACGGAGAATCCGTTACCCCTAAGCCAGTTCCGGGGGGGGGCAACAAGATTCGCCCAGTTTCTCGGGGGACCTAAATCCGACCTCTCTCTCTGCCATTTTGGCGTTTCCCGGCCCGCAGGACGCACGGCGGCGCGGCTGGGCTGGGCTGGGCTGGGCTGGGAAAGGGGGCTTTTCGTGGCGGGACCTCCGGGGGGGGGGGGGGGGGGGGGGGGGGGGGGGGGGGGGGGTAACGAGGTGTTTTGTGCCTTTTGTTGACGTGATGGAAATGCGGGTGTGATTTTCCTGCTTTTCGCCAGGTTTTTATGTAATAGACTCGTCGTCGTGAGCCACTCGGCGCACGTATATATATCCCTGAAACTTCTAAAGACTTGGGTTGGTCGCCCGCATATTCGAGACGGCTAGGCTGCGTATCCGAAAATGGAAACTTGTCACGATACCTTCATGTCGCATTATCTGCCAAAAAGGACAAAACGGCATCTGACTTTTCCTACCTATTCACAGCGGGTTTCATCCTCTAAGCGTCCCAATAGCCGTAGTCCGATTATCTGTAGTTAATGCGGGGAGATGGTGTTATCGACGGAAGTGTTTTTGAAGACCATTTCTGCCCCCCTCGACATCATGAACTTTCACGTCGTCGATAATAATAACGCTGCCCGCCCAAAGGTGGCTTGATGCTTCCTCCTCCCCCCCCCCCGTCCTGGAGCCAACCTTGACCGTCCACGTGGAATGCCATGCAAGCGGTCACACTTCCCATCATCATTCATCACCATCAGCCATTCACTCCCCGTCTTATCAACACACACACACACACGCCTTGTGCCCAGATTCTGAGATAAGCGTCCGCCTCGTCCCCTCTCCCGTTCCCACACCCTCCTGCACATCCCTTCTTCATGGTCAAGCTTTTGTCTCAGTTCTCCCTTGCTTCGTCCTGACGTCTCTTCTCCCCCTCCCAATGCAAGGCACCGGTTTCTTATCGCACAACCACACTTTGCAAACTGCACCTCGTTTTTAATATACGCCACACAACTGGCCAGCTGACCGGCTTCAGCACTAGCAAACCGTCGTTCCCAAAGACGGTCGCCTGGGCCCCAACCCATCGCCAATGAGGTAGCCGCGTCGGAGGGGTGTGCATCTTCCAAACTGTGGTCGGTACCATCCAAAACGGTCCGCCTGCCTTAACCTTGGAGGGGCACACCCCCCGGCGCTCCGGTCATCGGAGCCGCATCGCAAGCTCCAGCTGTGCGCAAGGGGAAAGGAACAAAAGCACACTCCCCCCGTTTCCGTCCTTGTGATCGGCTTACTCACCGTTGACCCCGTCGACCAGGTGGAGACAAGGTGTGCGTTTTTTACGATTCCATCACGGGCTTTCACCGATTCTCCCGCCCGCAGACGCAGACGAAAGGCCCCCCCGTCTTTCGGCGAGCGTTGGTCTCTTTTCGGGTCATTCAGGGGGTTCCCCCCTTTTTATCAGGATTTGATTTTTTTCCTGGGGTTTGGGGGATGATGGCCTGGGGGAGGGAAGGGACAGCTTCGATACCCGAACCGTTTTCTGCTCGATGGAAGGGGGGGAGGAAGTTGGCGAACCTGGGGTTTTAGTCTGAACGTGTCGTTCGGGTGCCGGTGTGGCCACCTTACCGACTGAGACGACACCTGGCGTCGGCCTCGTCTCTCTATCCTTCACCTGTCCTTCCGGGCACTTTGGCCTGGAAACACCCCAAAACAGACCCCGTCGCGTTCCCAACTTATCATGCCATTCTCGAGATAACTGGCAACATCCCGCCCCCTTTTGCCTGAACCCCAACTCGGGGCAGTACCGAAGCGTGAAGTGAAGCGAGCAGAGGAAGAAAGGCGAAAGCAAGACAGAGAGCCATCCTCACTTATCTCAAACCCACACTTCGGATCCGCGCCCATCTCACCATTCCCATGAATCCATCCATCATGGTCCATTTGATCCCCACACCCTTTGACAATCTCCCTTCAACCGGTAGAAGGGGAAAAAAAAACCCACGATCCCTTCCTCTCCTCCACCGCCCGCAGGTTGACCGGGGGGTCAAGACTCATCGTCAGCTCTCGCAGAGGCGAGGAAGGACGGGCGGATGTGGGACCTATGACTGCGTCCGATCTCGAGGAACTCGTCCCTTCTGAGTCAGAAAACCATTCGAGTAAAGCCGAGTATCTAAGAAGAGATACGGGCTGGGAGTAGGTAAGCCCAACCTGTCGTCCACTGTCACTCCTGTGCGGGGGACCTGACGACGGGTTGGAAGACTGGATGGCAGACTATCCAAAAAACCAGAAGAAAAAAAAAGGCGGGAAGCCCACCGAGTCACCGACAAAGCGCCCAAAGCTGCCCTGGCCATGCGGGGGTGGGCTTCTTTCCCTTCCCTCGCCGACGGGCGCTCCTTCCCAAAATGTGGGGGAAATTCCCCAGACACACGCTTTCTTCGCTTGCCGCTGCCGCTGCCGCTCGCTGGGCCTCCTCCCCAGGCTCCTTCCATCATTCTCATCCCCAAAAAAATTTGGGGTTCGGGGCTTCACACCGTCCCGTCACGAGCAAGCTCTGCCCGTTTACCTTGGACGCCCTTTGGACGAAGAGGGCAATAAAACCCGAAACTGCGAGATTTCGCCGAACTTTGAAAGGGAAGCTCACGCAATGGCGCAACGACTGCAAAGAGTAAAATGTGACAACAACAACAACAACAACAAAAAAGGCATTGTTTCGGGATTGCCAATGCGAAGCCCCTCCGCGCCATCCCCCCCTCCCCTGTGCATCTCGCTGTGCAGATGATACCCTGAGAAAAGAGAGCCCCCGAGCATGCAAACCGCCAAACTAGGCCGATTTGCTTTATCGGCGTCCCAGGCTCCAGACCCCGCGCGACCTTTTTTTCCCAGGCTCCAGGACTCAAACTTGGAGCGAAATCGGACGCGACCCAATCGGGAGAGCTCCACACCCGTTCATGCTCGAGTCCAGAGTGCAGAGTGGCGCGCCAAGGTAATGCAGAGCGGTCCGGTACGGGTGCTTGGGATGGATTGTTTTTTCTCCCTGGGAACAGCTGGGGACACTTGCTGCCAGCCATCGTGTTGCCGCGCGAGTCAGAGGGGCCAGGGTCGAGGCACCTTAGTATTTGGGATGGAATGAGAACTTCAAAGACAAAACACATCAAAGTCAACGGCAGAGAACAGAGCAGGGCTGAAAACCACATCGGGGTATGTATATTAATAGAGCATCGTCCCAAGACTTTTCGTCGAGACCCCGCAGGTGTGAAATGATTTGTTTCCCAAACGCCAGACCGGGGTCATGTAAGTGACCTCCTCATGACTTCATGCTACAAGCGCTCCAAACACGCATTTGCTCTACTCTGAAACTTCGCGGACGACCTTGTCGACGGCCTTGGCAAAGTACTCGACGTTGCTGTCGTTGAGGCCGGCCATGCTGATGCGGCCGTTCTTGGTCATGTACACGTGGGCCTCTTCCCGCAGCTTCATGACCTGGGCCTCGCTCAGGCCGGTGAAGCTGAACATGCCAATCTGCTCCGTGATGTGGCTCCACGAGCCGGGCGTCTCGAGCTCCTCGAGCTTGGCCCGCAACACGTCGCGCATGGCGATGATGCGGCCCGACATGGTCCGCAGGTTCTCCTCCCACTCGGCAAACAGGTCGGGCGAGTTGAGGACGGTGCTGACGATGCGGGCGCCGTAGAGGGGAGGGTTGGAGATTTCGGATCGCTGGAGGATGGCCAATTGGGAGCCGATGCGCGCAATGGTTTCTGAGGCGTCGTCGGCGGGGGAGGTGACGGCGTGGAAGCAACCGGCGCGCTCGCCGTAGAGGCCAAAGTTCTTGGCGAAGCTCTGAGCGACGACGAGCTCGAAGCCCTCCTCGACGAAGTGGTGGACGGCCCAGGCGTCGCGGGCGAGGTTGCCAGAGGCGAAGCCCTGGTAGGCGCAATCGAAGAAGGGGAAGTGGCTCTTCTCCTTCATGATGGTGGCGATCTCGGTCCACTGCTCCTGGGTCGGGTCGACGCCGGTGGGGTTGTGGGCACAGGCGTGCAGCACGAAGATGGAGTGGTCGGGGGCGTTCAGGAGCGTCTCCTTCATGCCGTCAAAGTCGAGGCCCTTTGTCTCCTTGTGGAAGTAGGGATACGTCTCGACCGGGAGGCCGACATTCTTGAAGATTTGGTGGTGGTTGCCCCAGGTAGGGTTCGACACGTAGACGGTGCGGTTGCCCTGGAAGAACTTGGCCAGGAACAGGGCGCCCAGGTGGACGGCGCCGGTGCCCGAGATGGATTGCAGCGACGTCGAGCGCTTCTCGGCGATGGCGGGGGAGTCGGCGCCGAGGATCAGCTCGGCAGCCTTGGAGGTGAAGCTGTCGATGCCGGCAATGGGGCCGTACTCGTGGTTGAGCTCGGGGTTGTTGCGGAGGATCTCATCAGCCTGTAGACATGCGGGGTCAGCTTTCCAGTTCGTCGACGTTCTTGAGCATCGCGGCGGGGCGCGGCGCTGGGTGACTGGGTCGCTTCAAGGTTGGGACGAGGCCGACGTGGGCCACTTTCGTGTGCACGACCACATGACTCGAAGCTCGACGAGGAAAGCTCACGAGCAGCTCGCTCGGGGACCCCGTGTGCGCGGAAAGTCCCAGAGGGCGGTGCGCCGGGTGTATTTGGAGTCGCAAGGGGCAAGAATAAGAGCTTGCCGCGTAGGACAGGGGACGTGGTGGTAATGCGACGTGCGGTATGCGACAATGCGACACACACAGAGTGGAGGAGGAGGTTGAGAGGACGATTCATACCTTGTGTACTACGGGAAGCACCCAGGGCTTAGCATGCTCGTCTCTGTAAGCGCCGATTCCCTAGAGCAGGAGAAAAGAGTCGAGGTTAGCTTCGTGTTGACGACGACAAGTAAACAAGAATGCGACGGGAAGGCGGTAGCTCACAAGATCGACTTTGTAAGGGCTCTCATCAGCTCGGTACTCCCTGGCGAGACCGAAGAGAGGATCCTCGGGGGCCTGGGGCACGAGAGTGGCGGGGAAGCTGGAGGTAGTTGGAGGGGAAGACATGTTGGGCTTGAGGTGACGAGAGATTTGGTTGAGACGAGAGGAAGAGGGAGAAGACGAAGACGAAATCGATGGCATTTTATTATCAGTCGACCTCGAGCTGGGCAAGGCGACTTGGACGCTCGAGCTTGTACCTCTGCGACTCTGACGGGGCTCGCTGGACGACGGTGTCATAGTGGGCTGCGGCCCTGTGGACTTGGGTCCGTCGGGGGGCGATTTAGGGGGGTGTAGGGGCCCTGGGAGCGCCGTGTCCGGTGGTCTGGGTGGGGAGTGATGGAAGGCCCGGGGAGGAAGGGGAAGGGGAAGGGGAAGCAAGGCCCAAGGGGAGGGGAGGGGAGGGGGAGGGGTAGGGGCGTGTACAGGTAATCCTGAAGGCCGGAGGGAAAAAAGGTACAAGAGGAGGGGTGTGTGTACAGGTGTCCAGGCGAGCTGTTGGTTCAGCAGGTACCCCGACAAGTACCTCCAAGTTGTGCTGCTAAGGTGAAGATACCTGCAACCTGACCTGCGAGGTGTATCTTTGAGGCGGTGGCAGGTGAGCAAACAAGGCGCATCAACCTGGGAGAAGAATCTGCAGCTTGCAGCGACTTGCAGCGACGTGCAGCAACCCCAGCCAGCAAGTCCTGCAAGACAAAGCCACGCGCTGCAACAACGGGTACGAAGAAAAAAAGTAAGAAAAAAAAGGAGCTGAGCTCACACTCTCTCTCCTCCTCTCCTGCCCGGTCCCTCGCCCTTCGTCCAGAGCAACCGAATATCAAACACCCTTTTCGCGGCCGGAGCTGGCAGCTGCGTAACCCGGATTCTGGCCTGATGCAATTGGCCAGGGATCGAACCAGGTTGTTCAGAGGTCGTACGCACGCGGGCAAATTGGGCGCCGCCGTCCCGGACCAGTGGAGCGCTCGGGGCAAGGGGCTCGCTCCCAGAGCTCACGACGACCTCCTTCGCAGAGATTCCCAGGCGGTCACGTCTCTCCCTCCTCGCTGCGCGACAGGTCCCCCAAGCAACAAGGGCCCCCCGTTCCGTACCGCACCGCGATGTGAGTTGAACAGAATAGAAACGCAAAAGCGGGTTCCCGGCGGGTCTTGGCTCGCTGTGCCTCGCTGTGCGTGACTGAGACCTTCGCTGTGGCCTCGCTGTGAGGCGGGCGAAGGGTACTGCACCTAGGTGGGCGAAAGGTGGGCTCACCTCACCGGGCAACTGAAGGCGTCGTCCGCGCGCGATGTATTATCGTCTGCGAAAAAGGGCGTGCTCAACGACTGATTCGCGACCTTTTTCAGACAACGGAATGGGAGGATGGACAGGACCGGGGCTCCGGCCGCCGGGATTCAGGGGGCCGGGGAAGCGATGGGCTGTGTTTCCGAGCCCGTCGAGGCTTTGGACACGACGACGACTATGGGAGCTTCTCTATGAGGTAGTTGCGTGTGTGAAGAGTGTGTGGTGTTGGCTGCTGCGTCCGGCTGGCCGGTGTAGTCGGCAGCGAGCTGGAGGGGGAGTGCGACGACTGGGGGTCCAGCAGCCTCGAGACGGGAAAGTCGACGAGAACTGGGATCGGGTGTGCAGGATCATGCACTTGCAGAGGGCAGAGGCACAAGCTGGATGGGAAAATCAAACAAGCGGCATATCCACTTTGACACGATTGTGTAAGAGGACGAGGAAGAGGAGGGGATACGCCTGTCAACGGACCAAAGGCAACTCTGTGCAGCAAAGCCAAGAACCAAAAAGTCACGGAGGGCTTTTTAGGTTGCTCTAGCCCGTTTCCGCTTTTGCTCAGTTTCGTAATGGGGGGGGGTTTTTTCTCTATATTTCTTGTGAAGCCTGCGAGGTGCCTCACGATACAAGCAACCCGGCGGTGGGACTTTGGGCCTGTCAGTGGTTGATGAGAATGCACAATGGTCCTCAGTGGGAACTTTGTGGGTTATGGGCACAAAGAGAAAAAGGTTCGATTGTGGATATTGGAACTCACCTCAGACAAGAAAGAAGTGGGCGTGAAAAGAGGGCGTGTGTGTTTTGTTGTTGCAAAAGAATGGGCGATAGGGTGGGAGGGGGAGACGAGTTTCGACGGTAGCAACCAGGGCAGCGAAGGATTCGACGACGGGATGTTGAAAATCTGGTGGTTTTCCCTTCTCCAACGACGATCGACTTTCCTTTTTTGTTTCTTCTGCTTGTGCTGCTGCTTTTCTCGTCCAGAAAGGAAAAGGAAAAACTCCGCTTTATCCCCTTGTCTTGTTTCTGCTTCTCTCAACCCCGCAGATGCAGATGCGAGTCCGGCTTTTATGTTCCCACTCGGCCGTCTCGGCACTCTCGAGAGAGACACGAGCAAAATGTCCGACTTTTTTTTTGCCCATTTCTTTGGCGGAAACAGGTGAAGAAGGGAAAAAAGCCTGTGATTTCGGACTGGTTATGGGTGATGATGGCGTCAGACCGAGGCTTTTCCCGCAACAAGGCTGCCGAAAAAAAGAACAACAACCTCGTACCTAGGCATCGTGTCAATAAGGGCAGGTCGGAGAGGTTGTCACGCGGTTTGGCCCAAATGGATCTGACCGAGACCCCAAAAACAAAGCGATGTGATTTGATGCGGAATTCGTGACCGCATCACCTAGTTGCGAGTACGTATCCTTTTTTCCCTCCTGGTGTTTCAATCTGGGCTGTGCTGGGTGAGCATGAGGTGGTTTCCTCCCCCCCTCCGTCGTCCCTTCTCGTGACAGGTTGCGTCTCGCTTCTTTTCCGAGCTCAACGTCCCAACTCGTCAGACAGCTCTGGACTTCATTCGCCGTGGCCTGTTACATCTGATCTCATCTGATCTCAGGGGGGCAAAGTTGCTGATGCCATTCTTCGACTATAGCAAATGTCGAATGTCAAATGGCAATAGGTATGATGGCTGGAGGCTATTCCGTCGGGGCCCAGCCGATTCCACATAGACCTTGTTCGCCACCCCCAGACATTTCGCTTCTGATGCTCTTCACTGCACGACAGCAAAAAGGGCCAGTACCTGCTTTTCGTTGCTCCGCCTTTCGCTTCTCCATCGTCTCCATGATCCAACCAAAGAAAAATTCCATGATCGATTATCCACATGGCATCCTCAGGGGAGGCTGGCTTCCAGACCCCTTCCACATCGCTTCTCTACCCCAATCTACACTCCCTCACCCTCTCCTCCTCTCCTCCTCCTCCTCCTCCTCCTTCCAGCGTCCGGGGCCGTTCCATCCCGCTTCATGCACCTCCCGGTGCCGGTGCCCATCGAAGCCCCGTTGCGGTCCCGTTGGCGACCGTCACGGGAGGAGCAGAAAACAGAAAACAGAAAGAAAAAAATAGAAGCTCAAATGCACGGTTGGGTAATAGTCAGAGGCCCGGCGTCAGCAAAGGACCTGTCCGTCGCCGTCGACCCCCTCCGACTTCGCCCGGTCCCAAAGGTAGCATGACGCTTCCCATTTGTCGTATGATGGACGGCCAGCATTTTGCGAGGCTGTCGGCCGGCGCCAACGCCCCTGAGGCAATGGAATTCACTGATCGGTCAGGGCCTCTCGTAGGCCCCGGCGCGGGGACCGGTGGTCCGCATACCACCAACTAACCGCGACTCTTCGCACCGCGTGTGTACGGAGCCTGAGGTGTACGGTGTGCCAGGTACCTATTCGTGACTTGTTTGATCGCTGTCGGATGTCTGACAATCTCACACGCCCCCCTTAGCTCTCCGGGGCCCGGTCGACTATCGAGTCTGGGCGCCAGCTGCCAGTGTCATGGGTTGACTATGCGCACGGCATCGCGTGTCGTCGCATGTCAGAGGAAGAGGAAGGATTTTCGGCATTTCCCCCAGAGCGCCATCTTGCCTATGCATGATTGCATCCCCCTCCATTCTGGCCTCGCCCTGTCGGTTGCACGATTCCGAGCCTCGACGGGAGCCCGGGACGTTCCCACAATTGAATTGGCCGGGACGATTCGTACGTCCACTCTCTCCCACGTCCAGCCCACCGAGAATCCATGACATTTCACTTTCACCCCCTTCACTGGTCTTTTCAAGGGTGCTATATGGATAAGTTGTACAATGGTAGTCACAAAGTCCCTCCTTTTCGCTCTCGACTTCTTGGTCTCCCGCTGACCACGTCGCCTTGCGGACTTACCCACTCGACAAATCTCATATCACCAGATCCCAGATGACCAGGAACGCGCATAGTCCGCTCGCGGCGAAGAAAGTGTACCGGGCCGTGCTGGGTCGTTGCGTTGCCTTCTTCAGCTCTTTGTTACCCCCACCCACATTGTCCGTCGTCGACAAAGAGTCGGTGACTAGCTGTTCGATGTGCGCCGACTGCGTGGCTAAGTTGTTGACTAGCAGCGATTGCAATTCCGAGATCTCGAGGAGCGACTTTTGGGCGGTTCTGGGGTCGCCCGTTAGTTTCACACTGCGCAACATCGACTGACCAAGGGCGGGGCGTCCTGGGTCGCGGTCTGCCAAGCTGCTCCCAGATCCCTGGGAGAGCACTTATTACGTACCTGACTTTGGCGATGTTCCCCTCGTATTGCTTCATCATGTCCTGGTTTCCTTCCTCAAACATCTGTATCTGGTCCTCTGTCAAGCCCTGGTCTGAGGCCTGAGCGTCATCGGACATAGGGATGTGCTTCATGTGCTCCTGCGAGCCTCGCCGGGCAGAGGGAGAAAAGTCGGCGAAATCCCCCAACGTCGTCGCTTCCGCCTTGGCGAGGCTGCTGTGATTCCTGTCCAGCTCCCGCGCCAGTCGAGTCTCGATCATGTTCTGCTGCGTCCGGCAACACCCCTCGAGCCAATGCCGCAGGAACAGCAGGATGCCTTGCCGGTACAGTCCCTTGACTTGCGCCTTTCCCTCGGCGGCTGCATGTTCCTCTGTTTTGCTGCTCGCCATGCCGCCGGATGCCCACGCTCCCAAGGCTCCAAAGCCGCTCCCGTATTGCTTTCGGATAATAGCCGACTCTGTTTCCTGCCGTAGTTGTTCGGCTTCCTCGAGGGCCCGGATGCTCGAGTTGAGCTCCCGGATCATTTGTTTCGCATTCGCGTCGATCTCCTCTCGATCCCGCTCCGACAGGACGCGTGACTGACCATTGGCGGACCGGGTATGCGATTTCCGTGGTTGTGCAGTTGAAAGGTAGGCCTGCCTAACGTCTTGGAGTTCTCGATGCAGGGTGGTGATGTGGGAGTTCTGCAATGGTACGGTCAGCTCAGGGGTGGCGGCGATGAGATGGAGGGGAGAAGAGGGGAAGGCGAGGGACGAACAATCCGGTGTGCTTCCTTCAAAAAAGCATCTATGGCGTTAAGCGTGACTGGTTTCCTGGTCGTCGGCACATGGCGTTGCCGGAGGAGCTCGTCAAAACCGAGGGTGATGTCCATGGCGTCCAATGATGTGTCTGCCGGGCCGGTTATTGGAGGGTTGCACTGGGAAAGTCGAGTGCCGGAGGGACGTTTGGTGTTGAGATCGACCCTGTTTTGCCGGGAAGGTCGCGGCTTTATGTGCTTTTCTTCGGCTCAGTCTGAAGGGCAGTCCTGCGTTGCATGCATCCAAGGCGATCTCCGAAGCTCTTGCCACCTTTCTATGATGGAGCTCTGGATGATTGAGCTGGTCGTCGGAGAACTCCACCTTTTGCTTAGTCATTCGCAACCCCAACCCACGACCTCCCCGGATTGAGACGAACCTGCAGAACCATCCTCCTTCATCATCACGAATCGATTGGGATAATTTGCTGTTTTCATCATATCCGGCTCAATATTCTGGCTTGACCATCAAAAGATGGCCAATAACGAGAAAAGAATCCCGTTTCATCATCATATCGACAGTTGAAACGAGCCCTCACTTACAAACACCGACGACACCCCACCGGACCCATCATATAGAGCCGCTTGCTGACCTCAAGCCCAGAGCCTCCCAGTTATCAGTGAGCATTATAACCATCCTATTCTCGATCGCATGGCTTGGTTTTCTAAGCTACGAACCTGATTGTAAAATCACTCAATTACACGGCCATCGAGCTTACAGTACCGCGACACGAATACTCCTCTCCCCGACGTCCCTCATCCTGTACTGTCCACATATTCGTAATAATGGATCATTGATGGATGTCACGACGTACTGGAGGGATACTTTCGAAGCGAACTGGTTCGTCGAGGGCGGAAAAGAGAGAATGAGCAACAAGCGGAGTGTTCTCCGACAACCGCGACCCCGCACCAAGGGAGAGCCTTTGAAACGGAAATTTGGTCACTTTGTCCAACTCCATACATACATCGTCTCTTGGGTTCTTCTGCGTGTCTAGGCTGTCTATTGCGGTTTATCCTCTCCAACTACGACCATCTCGGATACTAGTCTTTCCTACACTCAATGGTCTCTGGGGCTGGAGGCGCATAAAGAGGCCCTGGTTAAAGACGATATTGTGAATACGGGGACCCTGGGAAATAGAAGACGGTGTTTTGGTGAGAAGAATCGACCAAAGGGTCTCGATTCATACAAGCATGAACCAGTTTCGCACCTTGCGATGCCCTTATCACTTGAACGGTGTCCTTTATACCCCTTCATATTAATTCCCGGGCACCTAGTCACGCTCCTTATCTTTCTTCCTCTACTCTCCTCGGGTTCTTCTAATGTCCAAGTCTGTGTCTCCAATGTCATAAAGGCAGCGCATGTCACCTCCTGTTCCCTCCTAGTCTCTCGTCCAGTGTTTGGACAACTTGTTTGTCATGCTGTCGTGGCTTGGGATCACGACTACATCGTCTTGTTCCGGGCTTTTCGAGATCAAACGTCAGCAACTATCCATTGGTTGGTAACTTTTGCTCGCCCCGCTGCTTCCTGTCCTTCCCATGCCACTTTTGTCAGTCTTGCGTCATTTGTTCTAAGGCATAAAACGAGGATAGAGGAAGAATTTCTGGATGACACTAGAAACGAAGAAAAGGTGGCCTGAAGTATGATGATAGTACACGATACACGAAATTCCCCAACAGCTTTATCATAGAACTCAATTCAAAGGCTCTAGCGACTGTAAAGCCGCTCAATGACCTTGTACGACGTTCGCTGGGAGCTGCGGCCGCGGACGTGATCATCGACGGCATGGGCTGCAACTGATGTTTGTATGTTGGCACTGCCGAGGGATTCCGATGCATCTACTCAAGCTGAGGGACAGGCGGCCTCGCATGGAGAGATAAGATAACCTCGTGAAAAGGGGCAAGCCGGGAGACCCAGTGTGACGAAGCACTGCTGGTGATTCACATCTCGGTCGTAGGCAGGTAGAACGCTTTTCATCCCAAGTCGCACCGAGCACAATGTTTCATACTTGATATACATTAAGGTCAGCTTATAGCGCCGCCACCGCATGGTCCAAGGCCACCCTCTGAGACTCCCACATGAGCCAATCTGATCGGGTCGTCCTGCAATATAGTTAGCTCGGGTACCGATATTCACAAGGAAGAACAACTTACGGCAACAATCCCATAGCGTTGACTTTCCACATTCCCACGCCGAGCGCCAAGATCTGCATGGCCACGTATACAAACTTGACCTGGAGCATTTGCGCCGAGTTGCTCTCGGTATTGAAGCGCTCGAAGGCCTGGTTGGTGTTCATCAATCCCATCAAGGGATTCTTGAAGGCCATGAAAACCATCATGATGCTGAAGATCTGCAGTGAGTTTCCAGACATGTACATCATGATGGCCGTCATTGGGAGGCCCTTGACGGGAGCCAACGCAACTTCCCAAGCCTTCTTGAGCTTCAACGTGTCCATCTCTTCGGGGGTCGGGGGTTTGCGGGGCTGGACCTTGGAGTCCTTGTTGTGCTTCTAAATGCATTATTAGAGACCCGGGCGTCTACGCGACTGATGCGAGGATCGATGTGTACCTTGGAGGGAGCTGTGACGGAGGCGAAGCCGGGGGGGTCTGCGACGCCGGGGAGCTTGGTCTTTGGCGCAGGGGGGGATTCGAGCTGGGCGACCCAGACGGGAACGCCGGATTTTGCGGAAGGCATCGTATGAGATATGGATGGCTTGAGTCCTGAGTCTGGATCGGGCGGCGTTCGGAGGCTCGTGGGAAGTCGTCGTCGTTACTGAGGGCTGTCGCGGAAGGACGACAGGTTGAGCTTCGACCAGGCGCGGTTTAGGTAATTACGACGTAGTGGCACTTCCGGCGCTGCATGGACCCGGACCCAGCGGTTTTTCCGTCCAACTGCAACGCGTCCTTCCAGCTGGGCTCAGGCTGTGACCTGGAGGTGTTATCGATAGCGCCCCCGGTCGCAATTTGGCTTACCTCAGTTAATGCTGCTAAAGCTCCCCTTTCCACCTCCCGACGACGCCGAACGCCTGATCGGTGGCGACCAAGTAACTCTTACAACGACATCGCATCCGTCTCGGCGACCAGAACCACCATCGAACAAGCGAGCGCGACACCACCGACTCGAGCACGACGGCGCACGCCCCGACCGATAAGACATTCCTCCAGGCCTTCATGTGGCTTTGAGTCGCCGGCACCCTTCGAGACGCACATGTGACGTCCCCTCCCTCCACGCTCCATAAGGAAACCTGGTGCGAGGACTCACGCTTTTCGTCCAATTGGGTGTGCCATCGCAACGTCCCAAGACCAAGACAAGAGGGGCTTGCCTTCCCCCCAAGTGCCTATACCGCTTTGATCGTCGTCGCTTGCACGAAGAGGAGGACATTTCCCTAGATAGCACCGTTCGCAGGGGTACAGGTACGACACCATGTCGAGCTCGCAAGGTGGAGGGGACTCCAAGCTATTTGCTCGGGTAAGCATTTTGTTTCTTTGTTTCCTGATGTCTCAGCCTTTTGTGACGTGAAGTTGGCCGACCTGGTCTCGTCATGTCCCCCAACCTGCGACTTCACCCGTTGTTGCAACTTCACGTTTCTCCTCCTCTCGCACTTTTCTGGTTGGCGCTGAGGCCTCTCCCCATCACCTCCATCTCTTAGGACCGATGTCTGGGTCAGTTCTTGACCCAGCGATACAACCCGAGAGATGGCCGCCATGTTCCTCGCATACATGCCACCGGCGTATAACTCATGGCTAAGAACTCCGCAGGGCAAAGTAGCCGAGCTACGCCTCGAGCTGAACAGCGGGGGAAAGAAGGACAAGAACTACTCGGGAAAGAAGATTGCGCTCAAGAAGATTGTTGCCAACATGACCATGAGCAACAATGACATGGTCGCCTTGTTCCCCGACATCATTGGATGCATGCACATCCAGAGTTTGGAAATCAAGAAGATGTGAGGATTCGACAGGGCCGTTTTGCAACGGACGTATGCTAATGCGATCAGGTGCTTCCTATTTTTGGTGAACTACTCAAGGATGCGACCAGAAATCGCTGTCAAGGCCATCCCGGTGCTGGAGCATGTAAGTCGCCTCCATCTCCCGAGGAGACAAGCTGACATGTGCTAGGATATGGAAGATCACAACCCCCTCGTGCGAGCGCTGGCTCTGCGAACAATGTCCTACATCCATGTTCGAGAATTCGTCGAAGCCACCGTCCCAATCGTCAAGCACATGCTCAAGGATGGAGACCCATACGTGCGAAAGACGGCGGCCTTTTGCGTTGCCAAGCTTTATGACCATGATCGAAACATGGTGGAAAACTCGGACTTGATCGATCGCCTAAATTCGTTGCTCCGCGACGACAACCCTACCGTTGTGGCGAGTGCTCTCGCCAGTTTGATGGACATTTGGGAGCGAAGCGACGCCATCAAGCTGACGATTGACTACAACAATGCTTCCAAGATGGTGGCCATCCTTCCCGACTGCTCCGAGTAAGTTACCCGATGGATACTGTGGTACTGGCTGTACTGACAAGGGCGGCAGATGGGGTCAAACGTATATTCTCGAGGCTTTGATGTCATACGTGCCCCAAGAGTCGGGGGAAGCAATTCTACTGGCTGAGCGTATATCGCCACGATTGTCGCACTCCAACTCGTCGGTCGTATTGACGTGCATTCGGGTCATACTCTATCTGATGAACTACATTGCCGACCAGAAGCAGGTCGCGGCCCTTTGCAAGAAGTTGTCCCCTCCGCTGGTAACCCTCCTCGCCAAGGGCCCAGAGGTACAATATCTAGCCCTTCGCAATGCCCTCCTGATTCTCCAGCGAAGGCCAGATGTCTTGAAGAATGACATCCGCGTCTTTTTCTGCAAATACAACGACCCGATTTACGTCAAGGTGACCAAGCTGGAACTCATTTTCATGCTTGCCAACGAAGAAAACATCGACGAGGTCCTGACCGAGTTGCGGGAGTACGCGACGGAAATCGATGTTCACTTCGTTCGCAAAGCAGTCCGCGCCATCGGCAAGCTCGCCATTAAGATTGAGCCAGCAGCCCGCCGATGCATCAACCTACTGCTGGAACTTGTTGCGACCAAGGTCACATACATTGTGCAAGAGGCCACGGTCGTCATCCGAAACATCTTCCGAAAGTACCCCAACCAATATGAGTCTATTATCAGCACCCTATGCGAGCACCTCGACTCGCTGGATGAGCCGGAGGCCAAGGCAGCCATGGTCTGGGTGATTGGCCAATACGCCGACCGCATCGAAAACAGCGACGCGTTGCTGGAGGATTTTCTGTATTCCTTCGCCGAGGAGCCGGTAGAAGTGCAGCTCGCCTTGCTGACGGCGACTGTGAAGCTATTCATTCAGCGGCCTACCAAGGGCCAAGAACTGGTGCCGAGGGTTCTCAAATGGGCCACCGAAGAGACGGATAACCCCGATCTACGAGACAGGGCATACATGTATTGGAGACTGCTGTCGACGGATATGAATGCCGCCAGACAGATTGTCATGGGCGAGAAGCCAGCCATCACGGCCGAATCCGAGCGCCTGGACAATAGCACTTTGGAAGAGATGTGCCTCAACGTCGGCACGCTGGCAACTGTGTACCTGAAGCCGGTGCAGACGGTGTTCAGGTCGGCGCGTCCACGGAAGCTGACGGACTCGCCGGCCCTCCAGAAACGAAACGTTGCGGCAGACAGCCAGAAGAGCATCAGCATGTTTGGCAATGCCTCGGCGCCGACAGACATTGACCCAAGGAGCAGACAGGTGGCGGGCAATGAAGGCAACCTGCAGCAGGCAGTGACGGACGCGGATGCGTACTTTTCCAGCATCGGCACTCAGCAGATGGCGACAATGCACATTGACCAAGGCGAAGACGTGTTTGGAGGGGGCAACGGTGCCGGGACGGGATACGTGGTGAGTGCTCACGCTCCCCAGACGGTGCTTCAGCCTGCCCAAGGACAAGGCAACAATGGCGATCTACTACTGGACTTGTAAATAGGTGATGCGACTTGGAGACAGAAATTGAAGAAATGAGGCCAGTCTCATGTGCACGACGCCGAGTGCCCGACGCCGAGTGCCCAACCATGAACAACAACCGTCTGCACGCCGTCGTCGAGCCCCCCGAGGAGACGTTTAAGGAGACATTCAAAACGCCCCAAGTCATGTTGGAATTGGATGATTCCTAGTTAATTGGTCATGCCAATGCGTGCAACCCTTCCGGCAGAGGCAAGACGGGTCCAGAAGGACACGGAGGCTTCTAGACCGTCGGAGGGGTTGGGGGATGGTTCGGTGGCGTTTATACCGGGACGGAGGAGGAGGAGAAGGTCTAGGCACCGGGGAGGTATGGATGGATACATGCATGGTTCATCATCATCTCCGAGAGACCAATATACAGGCGCCCTGGCAATACTTCCCATGCAAGAAAGGGCAAAATATTGGGCGAGTGGTCAGTTCAGCGTGCCGTTTTTCTTGCTGCCCCCTTTCCCTTCAGGCTGTTGCAGGGGATTCTTTGGGAAGGGCGGGCGACGACCCGGGAATGGGGGAGCCAACCGGAAGGCGTGGCGAAGGAGGATGAGGTGCACTGTGCGAGTCGCTGCAGCTGCCCAGTGACAAAACCTCGGCTTCTCTTCTCTCCTTTCTGCTCTGAGCGGCACTGACGGGACTGACGGGCCTGGGCCTGACGGGCCTCACGGGGGGGAAGACGAACGGGAACCTGGAAACCAAATCAAATGCGCCAGTCGGGTACAACGGGAATCAATTTCTTGCGTCAAATCGACCTCGTACAAGACGTAGCAGTAAGCCTTTGTATTCGTCCAACCTCTTTATTTTTTCATGGTTTTTTTTTTTTTTTGTTTTTGTTTCTTTCCGCCTTGTCTCACTCTGTTTATTTATTTTTTTCGTCCGTCAGTCTTACACTGTAGCTGGGTGGTGACCCAACCAACCTCTTTTTTTTCCTTTCTTCCCGCGTCTGCTTATCGTTGGGTCCAATCACCACATCAACAACATCGTGACTTGGAGGGCGAGACGAGACTTTGCCATCTTCACCACGCAACGCATCAACGCATCATCCCCACACAACCTCAATCACTGAGTCGGTCGCCTCGTCCCAGTCTCGTCCCAGTCTCGTTCAGGCCTTGGCCGCTCCCATCGGGCAAAGCTTCTTCCCAAACGACTCCACCCCCAAAAGCCTCAAAGGCCCGCCGCGGTAGCGAACGACAGACGGACGGGCCCCCCGGTGGAGTTCGCTGGAGTGCTCTCTGTGTTGCGTTGCGTCTGCGTTGCGTCGCGCTGGAGTTTGAGACCTGCTCTCTCTACCTATCCGTCCTGCCGCTGCACATCACCTCTCAGCGCTACCGTATTCGCACATACCGCTGCGTTGCATCCGCCTTCGAGACCCGTCAGTTCTCTTCCTCCTTCCAAGTTCCCTTCCCATCCCTCCCATCTCATCCCTCCCTCCCTCCCTCCCCCCCACCCCCGGTTTCCCGGCCCCCGGCCTTGCTAGAGGCGATCCTCCTTTGGAGTACGAACTCTCAACTTGACGTCTTTCACTCCCGAGACCTTGGCCACGCCCAGTACTACCTTCATTCACCTTCCTCCACTTGAACCATCCTCCACCACCGCCAGCCGCTGCCATCCCATCGTTAACGAATGAATTAGTCGCCATCGTCCGTCTCTCGTCCTTCCATCCTCCTGCCGTGGTGCAACCACCACCTGTCCAAATGTCGGCACACCCGGATTACCAAAACCGCGACGGCAACGCCCTCGCCGCCGATGTCTCTTCTTCGCCTCTCGAGCAGCCCCAGGATGCCGTGCTCATGAAGAGCATCCACCAACACCCCGACCTCGTTAACACCGTCGACGCCGCCACCCAGCAAACCCTCCTCCGACTGGATGCGACAGCGCCCTCCTCTTCCGCCGCCGTGCAGTCCAACCCCGACTCGCCCGAACACTTCTCCGCCCCGGCGCCCGCCTCCCCAAAGGGCAAGGAGAAGGAGACGGCTCCCCCGCCGCCCGCAAAGGAATCTCACGATGCCATGGCCATCGGTCCCGCGGTCGACGACATCAAGGCCCCCGTGGGAGCCAGCGCTGACGGTCCCGTCTGCAACATTACCCTCCTCCTGACGTCGGGCAGCCGTCACCCTTACAAGATCGACGCCAAATATTTGCACAGAAGGAACGTGGAGATACCCGACAAGACGGAAAACGACCAGGCCGACCCCTTTAGCATCAGCGTCTACACCCTCAAGGAACTGATCCTGCGAGAATGGCGAAGCGATTGGGAGGCGAAGCCTGCGAGCCCCAGTAGTATTAGGCTTATTCATTTTGGCAAGCTGCTGGATGACAAGGAGCCGCTGAAGAGTAAGCCCGCCCCGGACATGGTAAACGTGACGTGCTAACCAGCTCCCAGAGTACCAACTCAGCACAGAAAGCCCCAATGTGGTGCACATGAGCATTCGACCCCAGGATCTTGACGAGGAGGAACCAAAGTCCGGGAGCAAGAATCTCGCATCAGGCGGTGCCGACGGCCAACGCCAACGGGGAGGCGGTTGTTGCGTTGTGTTATGAGATGGTGTTTGGGACATATCCGGTTTTTTTTTTTTTCGTTTTTTTCCCCTTGAAGCCGAGCACGACAGCCCGATACATAACTACGGACTCCCGCGCAGGAAATCAAGGTCATGCGTGGGATTTGATCAGCGTGTGAATTTTGTCAGCGTGCTTGAAGACGCATGCTCAACACTCAAATCACTCTTGGGCTAGCCTGAAGACGTGGCTTGGCTTGAGCAACTCCACGGCCAGAAGTCTCTCTGGAGTTTGATTTTTCGTCTTTATTTCCTTTTTTTTTCCCTCCCCTTTTCCTTTTTGGTCTACTGTGCTTTACATTGGGAGAAGCGAATGAAGGGAATGATTCGTGGAAGACGGGGATCCCGGAGTCTACATCGGCGTAACATGTATAAATGTAATTTGTTGCTTCTCTCTTCGGCCAGCTTTCTTCCGGCACCAGGGTCGCGGGGCACCTTCATAGCAGGATAGATGGGTTTACATATTCCTTCGACTGCCACGTGGTGCGCGTCCGTCCTGCTCTGCCTCCAACGTGTCCTCGTGACGGAGGGTTGTATCAAGCTCTATGGTGTTATCGAAGTTTGTTGTACATTTGACGTCTCGTTTCCCGTTTCCATTGTCGCCCAAGTCGTGTGTGTGTGTGTGTGTGTGTCCGCCTCATTACATCTTGAGCTTCTTCTCCATCTCGTCGTGGACGCCGGCGACGCCCCTCGTCTCGTCGCCGGTGAAGACGTCCTCCCAGGTGATCATGTCGTCGCGGCCGCGGAGGATGTCCTCGTGGACGCTGGGCAGGCCGCCGCCGAGGGCGAGGGGCCGCCACTCGCCGCCGCGCACAATCTTGAGCTCCATGCCGCGGCGGACGGGCTCGGCGATGCCAAAGGTGCGGCGGAGCGTCTCCATGCGGAGCGCCTCCTGCGTGGCCTCCCAGCTCTTGAGGCGGGCCTCGAGCGGGTGCGCCGACACGGGCGCCGACGAGTTGGCGTCGTGGGGGGAGGCGCCGACGCCGTGGCGGAGCGTGTCGTGGATGCCCGGGGCCGAGGGCGCCGACGACGTGTGCGTCGTGTGGGAGAAGGTCTTGGGGTTGGGGTTGGCGGGGATGAAGCGCAGCGACTGGGGGGGGGGGGGAAGGTTAGCATTCTCGATGTCGGTGGGAGAAGGATGGAGAGAGAGGTTGGATAGCTTACCATGTTGGCGATTGGGGGGGGTTTTATTCGGAAAGGAGGGTTGGTTTGATGCAATGAGCGCTATGCGAGAGTCGAGGCAATGTCGAGATGCGTGGAGGATCGTGGGAGGGCAGTGGTTGTGGTTGAGGCTGATGATGTCGGAGTTGGCTTGCTTGGTGGGCTCTGGTTTCCCGTAGGCAGTCAAACAGCCTCGCGTCACTGAAGCGCCAGTGGCAGCCGAGAGCTCAAGGAGGCACGTACCGCTTTCGTGGCTTGCCGCCTTCAAGTGGCTCGTGGGTGTGGCTGGTGGACCCCAGAATGGAAATTTACCCCGGAATCTCTAAAGCCGACTATCACCGATTCATGAACCAGGTCGTCATAGTCCGACGTCGGTCCAGCTCTCTCAGTGTCTGGTCCTGCAAAGACTCATTCTTTCCAACCCTCGTCATGCACTCGCGAGTCTCGCCAGCCACCCAATCGCTATCATGCGGCCTCCTCCCCCCATCATCCGCATCGCCAACGGCACCTTCTACCGCCGCCACCCCAAGGCCGCCGCCTCGCCTCACCCCAACCCGCCGCTCTTCAGCGACCTGAGCTTCGAGCTGGCGTCGGCGTCGCCCGCTCCCCGCAACTGGTGCGTCGTCGGCCCGTCGCTGTCGGGCAAGACGACGTTCCTGCAGGCGCTCCGGGGCCGGCTGCTCTGCGACCCGCCGACGGCCAGGTCCTACCCGTACCTGTCGACCGACGCCGTGCCGAACCGGCTGAAGACGCCGTCCCGGGCCGTGCAGTACGTCGGCTTCGACGCCGAGCAGGGCGGCGGCGGGCTGGGCGGCGGCGGCGTCGCCACGTCGGCGTACCTGTCGGCGCGCTACGAGTCGAGGCGCGAGACGACCGACTTTTCGCTGCGCGACTTCCTCCTGGGCAACACGGAGCTGAACCCCCTGGAGACGACGACCGACGACGACGACGACGGCGGACGCGTCTCGCCGGAGCTCTTCGGCCGCGTCGTCAAGGACCTCCGACTCGACCACCTCCTCGACCTCCCCGTGTCGTTCCTCAGCAACGGGCAGGGCCGGCGGTCGCGCATCGCCCGGGCGCTGCTCACGCGGCCCGAGGTGCTGCTGCTCGACGAGCCCTTCATGGGCCTGGACCCCCCGACCGTGACGGGCCTGAGCCCGCTCCTCCGGTCGCTGGCTGAGAAAGCGAGCCCGCGCCTCATCTTGAGCGCGCGCCCGCAGGACCCGGTGCCCGAGTGGGTTACCCACCTCATGTACCTGCGGACCGACTGCCAGGTCAGCGCCATGGGGCCCAAGGAGGAGGTTCTCGACGGCCTGAAGAAGTACGTCCAGGGCGTGAGGGCGGGTGCGCTGAGTGAAGACGCGAAGCTCCCCGTCCACTCGCTCGTCGACATTGGTCGTGTCCTACCCTCCAGCCTCTCCTCGGACGCCCCCGAACACGCCGTCTCCAACGCGTACGGGGGCTTGGAGCCCGTCAATCCCAAGGCCAGTCCGCTCGTGGAAATGGACGGGTGCAAGGTCCAGTACCGGGACCGGATCGCCTTGGGCAACTGGACGCAGCAGACGCCCGAGGGTCCCAAGGACGGCCTGGCCTGGACCGTCCGGCGAGGAGAGCGATGGGGCGTCTTTGGCCCCAACGGCTCGGGAAAGACTACGATTGTGTCTCTGCTCTGCTCGGATCACCCGCAGTCGTATTCGCTCCCGGTCAAGCTCTTTGGCCGGTCTCGGCTCCCAGAGCCCGGCTCGGGGCAGCGGCCGCTCACGTTTTGGGACATCCAGTCTCGCATCGGACACTCGAGCCCCGAAGTCCACCAACACATGCCTCGGCGGTTGACGGTGCGGCAGGTGGTTGAGAATGCGTGGTCGGCGACGTTTGGGGGGAAGCCGACGCTCGACGATGCGGCACGGGAACGAGTCGAGGCGGCGCTGGCGTGGTTCGCGCCGGAGCTCAACCCGGAGCACTCGACGTCGTCGTCCCACGACGGCCTCGCGTGGGCGGACGAGTACCTCTTCGGCGGCATCTCGTTCAGCGCGCAGCGGGTGGCGCTCTTCATCCGGTCCATGATCAAGAGCCCGGACGTGGTGGTGCTGGACGAGGCCTTCAGCGGCATGGACGACGCGGTGCGCGACAAGTGCACCCTGTTCCTCCACTCGGGCGAGGCCAAGGCGTACCGGGGCGAAGAGGTGGTGGAGAGCCCGGCGTCCCGGTCGGGCTCGGTCCGGGTGCCCGGGCTCTCGGACCGGCAGGCGCTCATCTGCATCGCCCACGTCAAGGAGGAGGTGCCCGACTGCGTGCGGGAGTGGCTGTGCCTGCCCGAGGCCAACACGGGGCTGCCGGCCAGGTTTGGGCGGTTGGACGGGCCGTTGGGCTTGGATGGGAAGAGGTGGGAGGAGATTTGGGGGTTCTGATGGTGTACCGGGGCCGACTACCTACCTACCTTGGTAGACCAGGACGACATGGATGCTGGTGCATGTGTGAATGATGGGAATTAAAGGCCTGGTCTCTTCAGTTGAAGGACCCTGGCTGCATGGATGATATACATGCACGCATGCATATGCTGGGTGATGCAACTTGTATCCCTGGTCGCCCAGCACCTTACATGCTCGATACGTGCGTAGGTCCAGATGGATTCAGAGTCCCGAGGGACCTTTGGAGTGGCTGCAAATACAACAAGACTCTACACAACCAGTCCAACAAGCTCATTCGCGTCAACAAGGCCATCCCATCCATCCAAAGCCGGAACAGAGCTTCACTTAAAAAGTGTCGCTCCCTCGGCGGCCCAGCGCTCCCCCCCCCCCGATTCCCACTAGCCCGACAACCGCGCAACCGAGACACCAACTGACATCATTTTTGCCGCCATCCCCAAACTCAACCTCCCAAGAACCGGGAGCTCCCTCCCCTCCTTCCTTCGCTCACATCGACAACTCCGTAACGAACAAACAAAAAAAAATGGATTCCACCATTGACGACGAAGACCTCACCTTCCGCGCCTGCTGCGCGCCCATTGCCTCGCTGACCAGACCCATTGACCTGACTCAGCCCGAGTATTCGTACGTTTTTTTCGCCCTCTCTCCCTCGCCCCCGACACCCGCTTCGCCCCCCCCCCCCCCCCCCCCCCCCCCCCCCCCCCCCCCCCCCCACCCCACCCCNNCTTCCCTCTCTTCCATCCCCCCCCCCCCCCATGTGAAGCCATCAATTGATTCCCGTATCCCAATTCAGCTCCGCCGCCCTGTCGGACCGCTCGCGCGCCTTCTTCTTCTGGCCGTACTTTGGCCCGTTGCTGGTCGAGAACGAAAGCAGCGATGCGCGCGACCACTGCGCCAACGAGCGAAGTACGTCTACCTACCAATGTTACCCTCACTTTATGCTAACCCCCCCCCCCAGCCTTCCTCTCCTACCTCCGCCTCTCCGTCTACATGGCCGTCGTCTCCATGGCCATCACCCTCTCCTTCCACCTCAAGTCGGAACCCACCGCCATCGAGCTGCGCATGGCCCGACCCCTCGGCGCAATCTTCTGGTCCCTCTCACTGATGACCCTCCTCGCCGGCCTGGGCAACTACATCAGTAAGTTCAAAATCAAATCATTTCCGACCCTCAAACTCCAAAGCGCATTTCGCCAACTCTTGCCCCAACCAAAAAAAAGCAACCGTCAACAAGTACAGTCGAAGAGCCGCCATCGTGCAGACTGGGTGGAAGACACACGTGGTAAGCCCTTTTTGCCCTCCCGTTCCCCTGGTCCCTTGCCGCCAGCCCGGTCCGTTGACTCTCCTTGCTCAGATCTTGAGCTTCTCGGCCGTGTGCATCGTAGGAACATGCATCGTGCTGCTCGTCATTGCCAATCTCCGCGATTCTGCGCGTTCGTCGTGACGAGTCGGGAACAATACTGCATTTATGAAAAGAAGATCCAATTCCGGCTCCTTTTTAGGCCCTTTTGTCTTGAGCATCCGTGTGCCAATGTCCTGGCCTTTGCCATGGAAAAATGATATCAAAATCATCTCAACGCTATGCAACTCCAACCCAAGCAGCCCGAGTCCCTTATGCCCTTTTCGGCTTCTTATTCATACAAAACAGGTCGCGCGCCCATTTATCCGTCTTTGGGTCGTCGTCCTCTTCCATTTCCGCTTCCTCGTCCTTTGGCACTACGCATTGCCCGACTTCCCGTCGGAACTGCTTGGCCCGCGCTTGCGCATTCGTCTTGACGCCGCCGAGCGTAGATATCGTCCCTTCCAGCGAGAGGAGAGGCAGCTGCGGCAATTCCACAAAGTGGCCTTCCTTGGGCAACGTCGCCAACATGTCCACTTGCGAGGTTGGGTCAAACCCCCCCGTCGCCGCGTCCTCTTTGCCATTCTCCACGTTGTCGCCGAGCTTCTTGTCGCCGAGGTGCTCCTCGGGTGTGTTACCCAGGTCGCTGTGCGATCCCATGATCACATTCGACGTTGCGACGCTCGGGTAGAGAGTCAAGTAGCCCCGAAGTCGAACCAGCTGCAACACGTACTCCAGCCAGGCGGGGTGCTGCTTGCTAATGTCTTCCCTCACCAACATGGCGGGCATCTCCCCTTTCGAGATCTGCGCCTCCAGCAACTGTGATACATAGCCGTGCAGCTCCATCCACTTGTCTCCGAGGAACAGCGTCGCATCGCTGCTTGGTGACTGCCAGAGGAAGGGGCCCGACGATCTCGCTGGTGTTTCGCTATCTGAGCCTTCGGGGACAGTAAAGGGGGTGGTGGCGTCCAGGTGTGTTGTGGGTGATTGGAAACCAATGCCCATGATGTTGTCCCTCCAGTCCCACAGAACGGATGCGCTCGAGTACAGCGTCTGCAGGAGCGTGTATTTCAGGTCTAGCCAGTCAGCGCAAATCCGTCAAGATGATTTCAGGGGCGTCTTACAGTGGAAGAACTGGGGCGAAATCTCCGTGTGAGGTGCCAGAACCAGAACGTGCGTGGTACGGGGCTCCGATGGCCAAAACGATTCCAGGAACCGAACCGAGCTCTCCTCTTCCGTCATCCTTCTGTGGGGGATGCGATGACGGAGGGAGAGCATGTTCGCGTGCCGCACTTCGCCGGTTCTGTACGCCGGCCATTTGAACCTGGCCAGAACCTTCTCCAGGTCGTCTTCAATGGCATACGGTAGCTCAATCGTCAGGTGTGGAGGGTTCACGGCGCTCAAGTCGGCCCGTCTCAGAGAAGAAAGAAGTCTAATCAGGTTCCCAGAACCAGTCAGTGGCGCCTGGATCACAATGTCAAAGTCGACCTTGTTCCACGCTGAGAGGTGTAAGCTAATGGCAGGAACAGCGAGTTTGCGTCACCAACCTGACAATGCCGAAGCATCGAGCTTGGTGATCCATGAGAGTCGCGGGATTGGATTCTCTGGGAGCTCGATCAAGGCAGACTTGGTGCCGCGCACTTGGTCTCGAAAGGCGCGCAAAAAGTAAGGCTCCTCGGCTTCGCTCGAGTCGACAACAATGGCCTGGGGGTGCATGTAAGTGGTAATGCGACCTAGCCGCCAGAAATTAGCATGCCAAGACCTTTACTCTGCGGAGAAGGGAGACTTACGAAGAGCTAGAGCAGCCCCAAGCCTCATTCTGGCATCGCTAGAAATAGCGACGCTATCGGGGCGGGCATCTGCAAGCGATTAGTGCCCATTGCACGCAAGGGTTCCGAGAATGCCATACCATGCGCAAATAGTTTACACGATTCCTCGATGCCGTTTGTCTTCAAGAGATCGGCCATTGGAATCTCGCTCCTGCTCATCAGAACGAAGTGGACGTGATTCTGTTCGTTGGCGGCCATCTGACAGGCCATGGGGAGCAACGTCGAAGCGCTCCGCAGACTGCCCGTCGCAAACAAAACATTTCTGTTCCTTTCAGAGCTGCCCCCGGTGCCGGCGATGGCCTGCAGCGTCCTTTCGAGGTCGGGAAACTGGATGGGCCCGCCATAGTTTCTGTCCTGCTGGGACCTTGCTTGGCTCAGGGCAGTGTTGAAGCCCTTGGAGCCCTCCGGGGTTGTGGCTTGGTTCGGTTCGTCGGCGGAGGGGGGGACGAAGCGGAGAATGGTGACGACGAGGAGGGCGATGAAGACGACGTATGCGAACAATCGGACGAGGGCGCGACGGCGGGGAGGGCGCGCGCCTTGCCATTGAGCCGAGTGTCGAGCATGGCCAGGCACGCCGAGGTCGTCGTCCTTTTTCGCCATCTCTTCGTCGCCGGCCCAGAGACGGCCGGTCAGCCTGCCTCGTTGGTGCGCCATGGCTGCTGCTTGGCGACGTGGTATGATGGATGGGTGGTGGAAGTGTGTCGTGGAGGTGGGATAGTTGCGGCGGGCAGACGGTCACATTTCGGGCTCGATGGAACGGGGCGCGAAGAGTGCGCGAAGAGGGCGCGAGGAAGGGCGCGAGGAAGGGTAGGCGGCGACCAGTATGCGAGAGAAATGGGAGCGCAGGGGATGACGGCGGGATTGCAGAAGCAAGAGGCACACGTTGGTGTTTGAGATTGGGGAAGGCGGTTCGTTCGTTGGTGGTGGTCGCTTGTCGGAACAGCGTGGCCGTGGGCCGTCCAGGTTACTGTCTTACAGCGTCATAGCTTCATATTTAGTGGGTAGCTCAGGGCGCTGAAGATCTCCCGCGACGCAAATAGACTCCCTCAGTAGGTATGGAAACCGTTTTATCTTGACGGGATCGACTGAAGGATGCAACTCCCGTCATTTGCCATCAGATTCTACAATCATCGCCGCTGCAGTCCCCTACGTACTCGGGCTTCCCATCAGGCATCTTTCCGTCTTGGCTGAAGCATCCATGTCTCAGCATCACAGCCAACGTGAAACAGTTGCAGGGCCTCGGAGCCCAGACATTGCGGAAATTGAAGGGCTTCCCTTTGAACAATGCGCAGGTCTCTATTAATTTAGAGTCGACAACAGGTGCTAGTACCCCGCATTTACCGCAACCCATTTCGCAAGGGACAGCAGCTCAAGCCTATTAACAGTCAGCGACCAAGCATCAGGAGGGCCAGTACCTTTGCTAGGAACTTACCCTAGACCTTCACCCAACTTTGGATCAGACTCTTACACACTCCCATCCAACCAATACCCCCCAACATCTCGGTGGCATCTGGTTTCGCCTCTCCGTCATTGAAAAGCACTCCCATCGAGAAGAACACAATGTTTCTACTTGAATGCTTACGACAACATTCTCGTGCCTTGGCCTTTGGTGGCAAAAGCCGTGAACCGAACCGTCGCCTTGTGGTTTCCATTCGACGGTGGGGCACGACTCGGCACCTCACAAAATATCTAAAATTTCACACTTCAACTCCCATCACCCAAACACCAAAACCGAACGTCTTGTTACAACCGAGCTTGCATATATAAATCCGCCATCTCTCCCGCATAGATATATACAAGCCACGTTAACCACCATGGGCAAGTCTCGCAGGAGCAGGGCCAATGCCGCCCACCGCAAAAACCCCATGGCAAAACCCGTCAAGCCGCCCACGGATCCCGAGCTCGCCGCCCTCCGGGAGCAAAAGATCCTCCCCGTCATCAAGGACCTGAAGAGCGCCGACCCCAAGTCGCGCTCCGCCGCCGCCGCCGCCGTCTCAAACATCATCCACGACGAAAAGTGCCGCAAGCTGCTCCTCCGCGAGCACATCGTCCACACCGTCCTCACCCAGACCCTCACCGACGCCGCCCTCGAGAGCCGCGCCGCCGGATGGGGCATTCTCCAGGTCCTCGCGAGAGAGGAGGAGCCCGACTTCTGCGTCCATCTGTATAGGCTGGACATCGTCACCGCCATTGAGTTTGCCGCCAAGTCGGTATGTGAAGAAGCCTCGGGCCGCCTCGTCCACGCTGCTAACTAACGACACGCAGGTGTCAGAGATTCTGCTGTCCAAGGAGTTGGAATTCCGGAAAAAGTCAAAGGCGGAGCAGGCCACAGTCCTGAGCATTGTCTCGTCGCTCATCTCCCTGCTCACCGCCCTGGCCGAGGCTCAAGACGAGATCCTCGAGGTCATTGCCGCCAATCTCATCATCACCCGCCTCCTCTTCCTCATCGCCTCCCACGAGCTCTCGCACATTCCCAACGTCGTGCCGCTCCGGAGCGACGCCCTCGCATGCTTGATGATCCTCTGCGAAGACAACCAGCAGCTGGCCGACAGAATCGTCACTTCCAAGGAGCCCCGCTGCTACGAGACGTTGATGTCTCTCCGCGAGGACCCCTCTAGCGACGGCGTCCTGGCCTGTGGCGTCCTCCACAACCTTTTCCTGTCCCTCGAAGGAGCCGACATTGCCCTCCCAGCGGACGACGCCTCTCTCATCCCCAGTCTATCCAAATCCCTCAGCTCCTTCCAGCCCGGCCAGCCTCCCGTCGACGCTACCGGTTGGGCAAACCCCATCGAGTGCCACCAGCTCGCCCTGGAGATCCTCGCCTCCATCGGGACGAACCTGAACACGTCCGGAGACGCACCCCCCGAGCCTCCCAAACCTGCAAATGGAGCCCCCAAGGATGACGAGGAAATGGACGACGTTGACGGAGCCGAATCCGACGGAGAGGCACCCGAGGGCGAGGACGAGGACGACGAGATGGACCAAGACGAGCTGGAGGCCGACATGGACATGGTGACGGGCGCCGGCGACGACGAAGAGGAGGGCAACATTGACGACATGCCCGTCCTCAAGGCCGTCATCCAAACGGCCCTCCCCGAACTCATCCGCATCGCCTCCCTCTCCCCCGACGACGACGCCGCCATCCGCCTCCAGGGCCTCGCCCTCTCCGCCCTCAGCAACATGGCCTGGTCCGTCTCCCTCATCGACTTCTCCGACCCGCACAACGCGCCCATCCAGAGGGCCTGGCAGCCCGCCGGCCGCGCCGTCTGGACTGGCGCCATCGCCCCCATCCTCGCCGCCGACACGGCCGACGTGGCCCTCGCCACCCGCGTCACCAGCCTCGCCTGGGCCGTCGCCCGCTCCCTCCGCGGCACCGACGCGCCCCTCGTCGGCGACGAGCACCGCCGCTTCATCGCCCTCTACCGGGCCACCAAGGGCGCCACGGACCCCCGCCCCGACGCCGACGCCGACGCCGAGACGGCTGACGACCCCTTTCAGGCCCTCGGCGTCAAGTGCGTCGGCGTCCTCGGCCAGCTCGCCCTGCACCCCTGCCCGACGGACCGCAACCGCGACATCGGCACCTTCCTCGTCACCCTCCTCGCCGGCCTGCCCGACAAGACGCCGCCCGCCGACGCCGTCGAGGCCCTCGACCAGCTCTTCGACGTCTACGGCAACGAGGACCACGCATACGACCGCGACGTCTTCTGGAAGGACGGCTTCCTCAAGCACATGGAGGCCGCCCTGCCCCCCGCGCGCGCCATGCTCAAGACGATTGACAAGCGGACCCAGGGGGAGCTGCGCCAGCGCGCCGACGAGGCTATCTTGAACCTGAATCGGTTCCTGGCCTACAAGCGAAAGAACAAGCCCAAGGCGTAGGTGGAGGGATGGGAAAGGGAAAGGGAAAAAAAAATAGGAAAAGTTTTGATAGATTAATGACAACTGGATGACACGTTTTGTTTCAACGCATCTCATCAGTGCCCTCTTCATGATCTGTGCACCCCATCATTCAAGGCGTCTCATCACCACCTAGATTCCTCCCGTAATCCCATCATGATACAGCCAGACCCATCGCAGCCACGAGGCAACAGCCGAGTAAAAAAAGACAAGACTCAAATCAACACCTTTCAAACACCCGATACAAGCCCTTGAGACTCGCAACCTCCAGCACGCCATTCTCCATCAGCGACCTCGTCGCCACCAGTCTGGCCTTGAAGGCCGGAAAGAGGATGTTTTGCACCGCGAAACGTACGTGCTGCCGCCGCTGCCGAACCTCTTCGGGAATGTCTTCGGCCCGAAGGCTCTCCTCGTCGCCCGGCAAGGCGGGCAGCGGCTCCGGGACGTAAAAGGTGGCGAGCTCGCGGAGAAAAGTCTCGAAGCACGTCGCCTCGTCGGACCAGTCGACGTTGGGGCCGAGGCGGAGGAGGAACTGCGGAAGCTTGACGAGGGGGGGCGTGTACCCCTTGATGAGGAGCGGGATCGAGACGAGCTCGCCGACGGGGGAAATTTCCAGCGAGAAGTACTCGTGAAGCATCTCTCGCCGCTCGACCAACTGAGTCGCCACGCGGTCGACGAGGGCGCCCGCGTCAAAGTCCTCGTCGGATGAGGTGACGGCCTTCTTCTCGGCCTCGGCGGCCATGCAGAGCAGGTCCCGCAAGTTTAGAGAGGGGCTGAAGCGTATGGTACCAAAGTTGCCAAAGTCGGTCAGCCCCAGCTGGTAAAAGTATTCGTAACAAACGTGCCCATAGTCGACCAGGTACAGCTTGAGACCTCCCTGGATTGTCGCCAATCGACGTTGGTCGTCGACAACCCCGACAAACGAATGGGTTGCGAATATCTCGGTCAGTTCATTGTGCATGTCCTCACGAACCTCGGCCCGAAGGTCCTTGATACTGCTGAGCCGACAGGGAACGGACTCTCGGTCAATGATTTCATAGTCCATCTTCTCGGGGGCGGCTGGCGGCCGTTCGGCATTGTCTGTCGAATGAACCGTCGTCGATCGAGAAAACATGGCCGTGATCTTTCGCTCAGCGGTATCGGTTCGTACCAGATCGTTGGAATTTCGCCTCGGCCTCTTGGCCAAGGGAGTTGACCTGCCAGGAGTATTGTCGCTGTCCGTCCGGGATGTGTCTGGGAGTCTTGCACCGGGCAGGAGGGTCTGAGTCATGAATGTACGACTGGTGTCGACGGCAGCAAGCCTTGTTTCAATTTGCTCGCAGATAGCTTGAATGATCTCATCTTCGTTGAGGAAATGAACCTCTCGTTTGGTTGGATGGACATTGACATCTACTCGAGCTGGATCAATCTCTAGGCTCAAGTAGACGAACGGATGACCTTGTTTGGGCAGGAAGTTTACATATATCTGCTCAATGGCCTTCCTGATATGAGTAGACTCGACGCAGCGATGGTTGATGAACAGAAGAAGGGTCGTCTTCTTTACCGAGTAGTTGGCATTTGTCGCGTAGCCTTCCGCTTTGAAACCCCAGCGATCCCCCGACGTCTCAAACTTCATGAGTTCGTTGGCGACGCTGCTCCCGTAGATCTGACGGATTCGGTCGATGACCGTGGCCCGGGCTTGAATGGCAAGACTGGTTGAAGACTCGCCGGCCTTTTTGCACGTGAAGCCAACCGTATCGCAGTGTATGGCATATCGTCCTACCATGTCGATGATTTTGTGGTACTCGTCAGCCTTGGATCGAAACGCTCTGAGGCGTGTGGGTGTGTTGTAGAACAAGTCTTCAACCGTAATCTGTGTGCCCGGCCGTCCCGCCACGCCCTTGGGCTCGGCAGATTGGCCAGGCTTGTGAGGTGCGAGCTTTCCATCGAGGTAAGTGGCTCTCCACGCGAGATCAGAGTCCTTGGTCTTGGTGGTTACAGTCAAATGTGCGATGTGGCTGATGCTGGCGAGAGCTTCGCCTCGAAAGCCATAGGTGGCTATGGAGGAAAGATCCTCAAAGCTCGTGATTTTGGATGTGGTGTGACGCTCACAGAGGATGGCCAAGTCTTCTTTCTGGCGTCGAGTCAGCCGAGCTGGAACACGCTTGCAAGAGGAAGAGGAAGATACCTGTATACCACTGCCGTTATCCGTGATCTGAAGAAGCTTGAGGCCTCCATCCTTGGCGAGGATCTCCAGGGATGTGGATCCGGCATCGACAGCGTTCTCTATCAGCTCCTTGAGCGCATGAACGGGAGCTACAATGATCTCCCCGGCAGCGATCTTGTTAACCACGGAAGGATCCAAGGCCTGCAGATCTCGGACAGGTTAGCCGAGGCAGAACCAACGTTGGACGTGAGACGAGGCGGACAGGTACGCATGTGCGTAGGGTAGGATGGTCTGCTTGCCTGGATTCTCCGAGGAGGAATGGCGTCTTTGGGCTCGCCGTCAGCCCTCCTTTTCACGCCGCTCGTACGGACTGGCGGACCTCGATGCAGCTCGGCGGTGGTGTCGACGTCCATGTCAACGTCCATGGCGTCAGGCATGGCACCGAGGGCCGGTGCCGAGCGACTACCGGCTCGAATGCCTCACTTTTGGAAGTATCCCTCGGAGCGGTGAGGGGCCTCGACGGCTGCAGCCAGGACAACGGGCGTGGCCTTTCAACGGTCGACTGGCTTGAGCATCTGGGGGGCGGGTTAGCTGAGGAACGAAGCAGCAAGGTAGGATCCGGGCGTTACAAACCAATAAGACGCGCCGACAATCGTGGGGCGGGCGATGATGACGAAGTGTCTCGATGCTGGTTCCTGGCAAGAGCCAATCTGCGCTGGAGTTCGCGGATCTCTGCACGTGACGAATTGAGGTCGCTGCTCCTGGCCTTGTTGAATCCACTTGATTATCTCACGAACGGTCATCGGGAGATGGGAAAATCAGCCAACGCCAACTTGTCGCGATGGTGGTTCGCCTCGCTCAACGACTCGTCGACGGAAGAAGGGTCGAGTGGAGGAGCAGGCAACTACGGAGAATGGCGGGTCTTCTCCGGGCGCCGTGCAGCGCCGTGTTAGTGAGTACCTTCGTACTGTCAGCACATGGCCGCCACTACCAACAGCAATCCATTCGACAGCCTCACTCAATCTCAACCGCATCCAATCCGTCATCTGCCATGTTCCAACCAATACACCAATGCACATTCTTCTTCATTTTGGTGTCCTGTTTCGGCTGCTCTCGCATCGTCGGTAAACAATTTCAGACACTCGAGTGGGCGTCGCTGTCAAATTGGGTATAAATGAGCCTATCAAACAGTCTGTTTTCCTACACATCTGTGTATCACGAAGAGACATGGCCTCGCCGTGAACGCCTTACTAACGCTGTTAGGAAGCGGCCGAGTTAATGTCCCGAGGCGACGGTGCTGCCACGGCAGGCATTGGCTTTGTCTAGACTCTTCCATGAATACCCGTTGTTACGAGCCAATGGTCCTCGACGCCCTTCTTTCAAAGACAGTCGAAACCTCCCTTCAACTCCACACTTGGTCAGAACCGGCCGTTGCAAGCTCGAGAACTCGAGTCCGGCCTCTGAAGCGCCAGTGGCGCTCCAATAATGCCAGCCATGTCTTGGAGACGTGGACTTTGTATTCTGGACATTTCCCTCCCTTGCATGCAATTCTTCGACGAGGAGACAACAAGCCACCCAGAGAGCCCCATGTTACTACGCGGCTGCGTACTCTCGCACTTCGCCGATGCCTCTTGTTCATCATCTTGCCCTGATCCGGATGGCCCCCAATCCCCCCACCGTCCAGCCGGTTCCCTTCTGTGGCTTGCTAGGACTGGGGTATGACAGAGTTGATTCAGTGAACAGAAGCAAACTGAGCAAGTGGGTTCTCCTTCTTCGCGTCAGGCAACTGGTGAGGTAACCAAGACGAGGCCGCCACAATTGCTGGGAAACTACCTCGTCGAGGCCGCCTGTTGAAGCAAGGAGGCAGAAGGAACCCCCACTTGTCCACGTCGTGTTGCGCTGCGAGAGATGTGGCTTTTCTTGTTCTTTTCGCACGTCAAGTCCTATATTTCTACCATGCGTAGGACTTCGTCACTGCCGTGTGGTCACTAACTCGTAGGGCACCAATTGCCGCGACAGGGCTGTCCTGTTATCGTACGTTATGAAGTACTCCAAGGAAAGTGCAAAGGCTGAAGTGGCAGTACCTTCCTTTCTTCTTTTGCATTTATCCATCTGACAACTGCACGCCCCGGAGGGAAGGTCCGGACGGCGGATACGCAAGTACCTTAAGTACTTGAGGAAGGAGAGAACTTAATGTCAGGCACATGTCACGACAGGGACAGTGGCAATGACTGACGGGGCTTTCAACCTGCGCCAACACATCACCGTCATGGTCGCCTCAGCCAACACACTCTGCGACTGCGACACGCTGCGACAACCCTGTCATGACTATTCCACTTCTTCAAGTCGGGCGTTGTGCCCCCAACTACTGCGACCAGGAGCGATCCAATCCGTGCTTGCTCTCGGCTGGCCTCCTGACAAAGTACTCATGTGCGGCATATGCACACTGGTTCGCCCGACGCAACAAATCTGCTCGGGGGGTACGGCCTACCTGGGCCGATGGGACCCTTTTCAAAACACACCCTGCAATCACAGCATCCATGGTCGCGGCCGGACCTTTACCTGCCAATGGCATAACATACTACCGCCGTCTCCCTTCACGCCCTACTCTGCCCTGCCGAGTGAGAGAAGGGGGTTAAGCCAAGTACGTGTTGGCGCGGGCATGACGCAGGGCGCTCTGCTTGTCGACATCTGCCCGTGTGAGCCTGGCCAGGTACCTGGCAGACGCGAGAGGTACAGTACGACCGCCGGCCAGTCCTGGACCTGGGGTTGGGGGAGCTAATGGAGATGGTGCGAGATCTTGAGGCCCGGCCCATCCATCCATGAATATATAAAGAAGGGCGACGGGCCATATGCCATGCCACCCATCAACCTATCACTGGGAAACCAGAGCACAACTCCTCCCCATTTCCAGCCTCACATTTTTCTGTTCGACATAGCAACCCACGCACAGGCGACGCAAGATGCCTCGCAAAGCTACAACCTCAACGGTGCCCGCTCCTTCTACTCGGTGAGTGCCTACTCAAGCCGCCTGATAACATGCATCTGTTGCCTTCTGCAGCCCCTCCCTTCCCTCGTTGCCTCCTTTTTTTGCCCATGTATTTCCTCGGCTAATCTGTTCTTTATTCATTCTCAGATCCGCCTCATCCTCTCGCGAAGGTTCACCCGTCCCCGACATGAATGGAAGAACGCCCAATCAGCAAAAGCAATACGGAGGAGCTGACGACGACTTGAGAGGAGTCGGAGGCTTTGGAGGGCGCATGCCTTTGCTCAATGCAAACGCGGTTTTTGTGACTCAATTTACAACACAAGCTAGCTCAGCAGAAGGCGCCGGGCCGTTGGGGGCAGAGCTTGGTGTTTTGGACGAGGAGATGAGGGAGAGGAGGAAACGTCTTCAATATCAGCGCCAGCAACGCGGAAATCGAGCTCAGTCGGGGGCTCGACAGTCACTTAAGCAATCACCCAAGCAGTCACACCAGCCCAAGAGCGGCGACGCTTGGCAGCGAGAGGACGGACGACAGCCCCAATTGCCAGTTCGAAAGCGCCCAGTCGAGCGCAGTCACAAGGCGCCCAAGCGCACCTGACTCGGAGCTATTCAAGAAGAAGAAAAAAAATTGGAAAAGGGAAAGAAAGAAAAAAGGAGTGAAAACGGCGAAGAAAAGAAAAAAAAGAAGTATGCTGTAAAATTAGATGTCAGCTGTAAGGCGTATGGTAACCAAAGGCCTTGGAGGAGCGGATTACGATGGGAAGCGGGGGATTAATGGATAAAGCGTTGACGGTTGGACAGGTTGTGGGATGGATTTCATTTTTCATGTTCTGGATGATTTCTTTTGCGTCTCTTTTCCAGGCCAACTCCTCTCCTTGGTTAGGTATTCATGTAATATTTTCCATCGACCTTCTCTAAGCACAACTTCGCCTCATCGAAGCCCCGGATCGAGGCGAAGCCAAGGCGAAGCACCTGGCGGACATGGCCCCCGGCACCACCACTGAAGCCACGGACGGGTGACGAGCTCGCGAATCGGCCATCTCACAGAAATCGGAGAAAAACATGTGCACCCTCGCCCTCTCTGGAGTCGCGCCCAACCGACCGTCCCCCCCATCCCTGCCATGTCATGCATGACGCCCAGAAGAAGCCTTTTTCTTCTGTAATCCGTATGTACACTTCACCTCACCTCACGCAGCAACAGCGAATTGCACAGCAACAAGGGGGGGGGGGGTGACAAAGAGGGCACGGCGGACAGCGCACACACACACACACACACGCGGTTCTTTCTTCCAAGCCGGAAACTCCCCTCCCTTTTTGCTCTCTTGACTCTGCTCTGCTCTGCTCTGCTCTGCTCTGCTCTGCTCTGCTCTCTTTGGCGGCCTCGGGTGGGACGGCCACGTGGGACCGCTCCCGCGCCCGGCCTTCCGTCAAGAGCTTCCATTCGTGTGGACGGAGAGAAGCGAGACGAGCAGGTGTTTGTCTGGCTTGTTTCATCCGTGGCCGACAAGGGGGGAAGAGTTCAAGGAAGAACAAAAGGGTGGTTGGTTGGTTGGTTGGTTGTTGGTGTCTTGGTATGAATCGCATTATACATTCGGATGCCGTCCATCTGCCTGCTCCCCGGACTCCTCCCCCCTCTCCTCTCCCCCCTCTCCTCTGTCCCTCTCTTTCTCTCGCCCGCTGCCTCTCTTCCTCTTCTCCTCTTTCCCCTCTCCCTGTCTATCCCCAGGTTGCATGCACGCCACCATCCCATCCATCCCCCCTGGTCAGATCAAATCGCCCCCCCTCCATCGTATCCTTCTACTCCCTCTCCGGATTCTTGGTTCCCCTTTCCCTTGTCTTGTCTTGTCTCGTATCGCCCCATTCGCCACGGCGTCTTTTGTCCTGTTGTACCCATGCAACCAATCGTTCTCGTCCGCCATTGTCTCAGCGTATCCCTCGACCGGGGAATCCAACCCGAGCAAAAGAGATCCAGAGTCCTTTCCCTAGCCCTCCTCGTCGTCCAGCGGCCCGTTCCGACTCCGGGCATCCGTTTCGAACCGCTCGACCCAGGCGGGCGCCGTACTCGTCCGGTTTTTTTTTTGTTCTGACGGTTCAAGGCCATGCAAGATCCGACTCTACCTCATCCCTCCCGTGACCAAGGAAAAACAAAAAAAAAAAACCAAGAAGACACCGTCACTCCGCCAGGCAACCGGCTCTCCCAGCTCTCCCTCCGTTGCCAATCCCCTGGCCCCACAGAGGCTTGGTCATATAACGAACCACATATCACCCTTAGCAGGGCTATTATACAAAGCATTATGTTTAAAAGGACGCGCAATTCAGCGGGACAGGAAAAATGCCAAAAAAAAAAAAAAAAAAAAAGGACGAAATCAGGTGATTTTCCCCCATACTGTAGGGATAGACTTTCTCGTGCTGCAAGTGTGGGGAGCTTAATCATATGCCCCATCACGGCATGAAAAGCCTAGAAATCGGACGACCGCGGTACTACCGAGGCCGCCCTGCCGCATCTGGCCTCTCGATTAATCCTCCAATGTCGACTCTGCCGGGTCTTTCCTCTCGAGACCAGCTCTGTTCCCCGGCAGCCTCGCCTCGGTCCACCTGCGCTCGAATCGGGGGCAGCTGGAACGCCGGCTGCTGAGACCCCTGGGACGGTGCCGGCCGCGGTTGGATCGGCGTCGTCAGCTCGCTCCGGGGGATGTGATACGACTGGGGCCCCGGGTACTCCTGCCGGCTCGGCGAGGCGGCATACGACGGTCCCCCGGGCGTCATGCCCGGCCCCGACGGCCGGGACGCCATGTGGCCCTCGCCGTACCTCTGCCGCGACGGGTCGAACGTGGCTGACACGGGCGTGTGCGGACCGTAGCTGGCCGCGTGCGTCTGCGGCGGCGGCGGCGCACTGTATCCCGGAGCCACCTCGCGAAGGGGTGAGGGCACTGGCGGGTAGCCCTGGTGCCGCACCGCGATGCTCAACAGCAGAACCACGAAGTAGATGGACCCTTCCTTGGCGAGGCCGAGGCGCACCGGATACGACCTGACTTGTCCGTCGTACGATCTGAAGGTGAGGTAGTCCTGGCGATCGAGGGGGAACCGCCCGACGTCCTCGGCCGCGAACCCTAGGCTCTGCATTATGTGGTCGATCCTGCCCAAGATTGGAGGTAAGTAGTTTGGCTCTTTTCTCGTCTGCTCTTCCAGCAGCTGGCTCCGGATCGCCAGAACCCTCTCCCTTTCGGTCGGCACCACTACGTCGCTCAGATTCCGACCTTCCATGTTTCCCCCTCCCACCGCTTCCACAAAGACCGGAGACACCTTTGCAAACTCCAACTGCAGGTTCAAAAACGCCACGGGCTCGGGCATCCGTCCGGAAATCGGGGAATGGGCTGCGTACATGTTCGGATCGGTGACTGGGGCTCGCTCAAGGTACCTCAGGGGCATTGGTTCACTTTCACACGTCAGCGTCCGTCCATCGGAGACCGGGAAACCATGGTCTAACCCTTGGCCCATAACGTTGCCCGACGGGTATATCGTCAGGGGCCGCTGTGTAGAGGCGTCCTGGGGCTGTGAATATCGGGGTTGGTCATATCGTGTATCGCGATCGTCTCTTAACCGTGGCCGGCCTCGCTTTTTGTGTTGAACATCGATGCAGGATTCTTCCTTTCCGTTGGTAATACACCTAGAACACGGTCGTTGGGCTATTCACCTAATCAGCAGCTGCAAAAGGGCGTATGGAAATGTACATGTCCGCGACGGCACTTGCTGAGCAGACGTGTGTGAGCTCCTAGTAGGCGTCTCTGAGAGGGGCTCCTAATCCTGGGGAACTCAATTCCCCTTCAACGGCTGCGTACTCGACGTCAGACACGAAACAACCAAGCGGCTCGCGGTTCACGGTGCTGTTGACGTCTGCTAACGGGACCGCTTCTCTGGGGAAATCCAGCCACATCGCCGGCACCTCATCCACGATCCGTGAACCCGGGAACATTGCTTGTGCTGCAAAAGACTATAACGACAAATCGAAGGAGGAAAGTAACCTGGAAACGTACCGTCACATCTACACAAATGGTTAGCTGACCTGTTGCTGCCCGTCGCCCCCTCTAGGCTGTTCTCACCGGAGATGGGCTCGCTTGCACGGTACGCAAGCTGACGCCACATGGCCCTTTGTCTTTCTCTGCAGTTTGGGGGAAGTCATTTGTTGAGACTCGACCGCGGCCGGGCGACCCGGCGCAGGGTACGATACCGGAGCCCCAGGTCCGGCTCCTGCGGGCAGATAGCCCGGCTGCTGCGCCATGGTTGGAGCTCCGAGCTGGGGGTAGGAACCGGGCCCGGCCACGGGCTCATCGAGTCGTTGATAGGGGTAGGACATGCCGTCCGGCTGTTCCTGTTGGTACAGCCGCGGTAGTGGCGGGGGCATGTTGGGCTGTCCTCGGTGGTCGATTGGAGACTGCTGACTCGAAGTTCTGCGATATGCATCTTGCGGATGAACCGTCGGATAACCACCTGGCGCCTGGGCGCGTCCGCGGGCTTCTTGGAAAGCTTTCGGGGGAAGGGGAGGAGACCCGGACATGGGCGGAGAGGGATATGCCCGTGACCGAGCAGAGTTGTCCAACTCTGCCCTATTAGGTGCCCAGGTCAGGTCCAAGGCGATTCGCGCCAGGTCTGAGATACCTCGGCGCTGGCCGAGCGAAACAGGCGGTGCGTCAACGGGGTGGCTTCTTGGGAGCATGAGGGGAAGTGCGTCTGCTAGGTCAGTCGGCCAGACGCGGATACGCCCGTATAGTCGGCCCAAGCAATCGCCGAATTCCTCACTCCGAGTGTCGGGAGGTGATCTGGGACGAAGATGCTTCCAATAAGCCGCAAAGACTCGGATGGGACATCAGCCTCGGGCACGATTCGTTAGGAGCAGCGGCGGTGGACGAGATGGCCTCGCTGACAAGGCCAGTCCATCAACTGCCGAGTTTTCAGGTGGTGAAGAGGACCCCCCTGCTCCAGAGCGAGCAGCTTGGTGCAAGATGTTCGGTTTGCGACGTCGTCGAGATGGCAAAGGCTGCCCCGCTATCAAGTATCCGCACAGCAAAGTTGCCAGAGTGGACGAATGCCGTCAGATGGTCAGGACGGTCGAGAAGTGCTCTCTTGTCAAGGTCGTGACGGCGAGGGAGCAAGTTAAGAGTCGACCAAGACCACAGACGAAGGAGAGTCGGCGTAGGACGAGATGCTGCACCGTGATACTAGGAAGACGGATCTTGGGGTGTTCCCTGGTGATACAGCATGAAGCCTGGTGGGATGTCGAGAAGGGTTCGGGCGACTACAGAGATGCCCAGGGACCGGAACCTGCGAAGCGGAGCCGGAGGACGCTGAACGGGTTGGGGGCGATTTCGTCGGGCCTTTCCTGGCCAGCGAGTTGAGAGCACAAAGAGGTGGACTGTGGACAAAAGCTGGATGGTGGCTCGCGGTCGGTTTTTGTGTGACTATCGGGCTACTGGAGGGGGGCGGCGCAATTGAGATGCAGCCGGGGTTGGTTCAGGGTTGGCGACAGGGCATCGGGGGGGAGGACCCTGGCTCAGATTTTAGAGTGGCTGCCAATCAAGGATTCCGGGAGAGGGTTATGCCATGACGATCCCCAGTCAATGGACCATGGCTGAGGGAGAATTCTCCGCGCGAGCTGTGTCTTGACGAGGAGCCGGGCTTGTCTTTGCCTCTGGCGGTTTTGCACGCTGGCGGGCGATGATGTGGGAAGACGAGCCGCCCAGAGATGGGGGGGGGGGAAGAGGGGAGAGGGGAGGAGGGAGGGGGAAAGCTAGTCGTCGTGTCTCGTCTCGTGGGAGAGAGTTGTCTACTGTGAATGGGGGCTGAAAGCGTCTCAAGTGAGGCTGTCCGTCAACTCGCTGGCACTGATGAGAGGTTGAGCAGGCTGCCGATCAAGCTACTAGGCGGAGGGGAGAGACAAAGCAGCATGTATGGGCGGCCAAGGTAAAATGAGAACGGGTGAGCGCCGACTGGTCGAAGACAAAACAGGCTGGGTCGAAAGGATGGGATGACAGCAAACCAGTCCAACGGCGACAAGGAAACTAAGCAGCGAATGGAGGAGCAGCCAGTAGTTAAACTAGACAAGGCATGCCCTGTCTGAGAAGAGGCCCCGAGAAGTGGAGGATGCAGGATGCTGGATGCTTCCTTGGTCGCTGGGTAGGAAGTGATCGAGTACGAAGTACTTGGTACCCCGGCCTGGGTAAGGTGGAAGTCGATGGTGTCTCCGTAGGGTACCTTCAGTTCAGGTGTACGGAGCAGGGGGAGTGGAGGAAGATGGCCTTTCCAGTGCCTGCTGGGCTGCCGGGGGCGTGCGGCCAGCGAAGGCCAGAGGGACAGACGGAGACGACGCCAATTCACACAAAGCAGCTAGCATCTTGCTACCCGCAACCCTGCAGTATGGACGGAACCGATACAGCTATCGAAGACGAGATGACGATGATGATGATTATGATGCCGACCGAGGGCACCTGACGGGGAATGGCCGGGCAGGGGGTGTGCCACGAACAAAGCGTCCAAGAGGACGACTCAGGACGAAAAAGAGGCCGCAGAACGGGCAAAACGAGCCACGACGGGCGAGCTAGAGCTGGAGCATGGGCCATGTGCCATCCCAAGAGAGCGACTGAGTGGTGGACTGAGTTTGTGATTGACAATGGGTTCGAGCGAGGCACGTCTCTCGTGGCATAGAGCTTTGGGCTGTTGGCCCATGGGCCTTGGGCCTTTTGGCTCTGGACCCCGAGCAAATCGAAGCGTCAGCTCAGAGCAGCGGCGGGTGTCTGTCTGTTCTAGATTTTGCCCCAAGACAGCCAGGCTAGTTGATAGGGCTGTTTGGCGTGCTAGGCCAGGACCAGGACAGCCATGATCGGCACCAATGCGAGCGAGAGCTCTGCTCTGTTCTGCACTCGATGCAATTGACTGAGGACTCGGGCTACATGGTCTTCGACACGTTGGCCCTGGCTTTGGGCCACTCCGTGGAAATTCAACCGCGCGTCCGGAGGGAGTTTGGACATGCACCTACTCACCCTGCATGCTCGCAAATACACATCTATTCGCACATCTCAGAAAAGGTCCTCGGACCAATCCCTGGCGGATCCGATCATGGATGGCGGCCAGCCTGGCCAGGGCGTGGCCGTTGGGTTCCCGAGGCGTGTGCAGGTCCGGCCTGCTAGTAAAGGTGGCAGGCCAAGTTGGACGCTTGCATGCTCTGTACGAATTCAGTGCAGTGGAAAGCCAGCAAGGACGTCGAGAGTGAGCGTGGGTTGCTAGCGTTGGCGTTGGCCATGAGGAGTTGAGAGTGGGCGCTTTTGGCGTTGAGGGAGGGCGCTTGTGGAGTCACTCTCCCCTTCTGCGTTTGCAACCAGGTCCCCTGCTTGCTGCATCCCCTTGCCTTGCCCCGTGCCGCCCTGCATCGACCGCCGGACGATGGGTAGGCCATTGCCTGGGAGCAGGATCGGGAGGGGCCCGAGGGGGCCAGCCGGAGCTGCAATACAACTCGACGGCCTCCCCAAGAAACACAATGCTACAGTACGAGCAGACGGCGAGAAATCATGGGATGAGGAAGCGGGGACGGGCCCCGTTACCTAAAGCCTGTGGTGCCCGGGGTGCGTCTGGTCCAGGGCCGGGGTCCGGGATATTCGAGGGCGGATGATGCAAGAGACGACGGTTGAGGATTGATTGTGTGGGATGGCCCGTGAACGGCCATGAGCGACCCAAGGTGGCTGGTGAGATGGGACGGAGGAGAAATTCGGTAATAATGGGAATGGCGCATTGGGGACTGGATTGAGACAACCCAGGGCAAAGGGTCGAGCCAGGGCTTCCGACTTTCAGCTTTCCCGTCCTTGGCGACATCCATGCCTCGGTAGCCGTAGGCCTCCACGCCAGGTCCCTCACGGTTGGGTTTAGGCTCTTTGACTCGTGTGTTGGGTGGTGGGCTCTTGACTGCTCCGGTGCCCTGGTGCCCTTGTGTCTTGGTGTGGCCGGCGGATATCCTTGGAGAGTGCCCCGGCCGGCACCGTCCAACGCCCGCGATTCTCGCTTCTCTGATACCCCGGAGCTCGGCCATGGGCATGAAGAGCCTGCCGGTGGGCGAGATGCAGCAGGGTTGGGACATGGGATGAGGTGGTTGTGGACCTGGATGAATGGCGATGATGATGTCGCTGTTGATACCGTTGATGCCACTGAGCGGAGGAACACAAGGCCCTGGACAGGGCCAATCAAGCCTTCTTCTTTTCTTTCGAGGCGACCAGGGCCGTTCTTCCCGGAACAGCGCTGGCCCACGAGGCGGCCTCTAGCGGATTCATTTGAGACATTGTGCCGATTGGACTTCCCCGTTGGCAACGCTCCAGTACAAATTCCACGGAGGCTAACCTTCAAGGGACGGGAGCCACGCGCTCGGTTTTGCGTTGTCTTGACGTTGCATCGAGACTTTGGCGGAGGCCAGCGCCAAGGGATGCCGTCACCGGCGCAGGCTTGCTGTTGTCTTGGACCTCCAACAATGTCAGGTGCGGCTAACAAACGGGCAGAAGCCTTCTCCTTGCAGATGTGTGATACAACCTGGCAAACTAATGTACGATTCCGCAAGATCTGGTGCCAGGGTGAGGGAGGTAAGGCAGGGCAGAGTGATACTACATGCCTGGTCCGGCCGTCTCTGTCGTCTGGAGTGTCCCTCCAAGGGCATCTCACCCTGACAAGAGATCGTTCAGCCAATTTTCTCCCTCGAGGGTTCGACTCGGCAGCACACGACATGCAGCATCGGCTCCCACCACTTGGGGCGGACGGTTCCCTGCACACGCAGCTCAGGTGTACGAAGTACAGCCCGCCGAGTGGCCGGCCCATCGTTGGTGGAAACTGGTGGCCAAAGGGGCAAGCCCCATCCACAGGAACCTACCACTGACAGATATCAACCTGAAAGGGGGGGGACGCAATGCAAGGCCGTATCCAACTGCCGGTGAGCTTGAATTCTCCCGGATGAATGGTTTCAGCGGACCTTGCAGCAACGCAGTTGAATCGCTTGCATCCGGAGCTGATGCACCGCTTCATCAGAAGCACGACTCGCGGCGGGTAAAGTACCCTCTCCTTGTATCCGTTTCTGCCATTTGACGCAGGGACGTATGGGCAGCCTCGACTAGCCTGGACGCTCTCGGTAACGCAGAGGCATTCGCAGTCTGGTGCAAAAACCTAGGCGCGGTCAGTGACGGCGCCTTGAATAGCGCCCGGCTCTGGCTGACCTGCACTCAATCAAGACTCGATATCCCGGCTGAGCGTCACCCTAGCGGCGCCTGGGTGCTGTGGGTTGTGGGCCGTTTCCCCGCTGGGCGGCTGTCACTGCTAGGTGCTGACTTGCTTCTCGTTCGCTTACTTTGCCTTAGCCGTCGGCGCTGTTGGCTGGCCACGGTCACGATGATGCGACAAAGGACAAAGGAGAAATGGGAAATATGACAATGGCGGAGATGGAGGAGCGCACCAATTCGACCAAGATGAGAAAATCTCCGGAGGAGGCTCCCCTTGTCGCCTTCCCAATATCTGGCCCGACCCCAACGACGGTAGGCGCACCGTACTGCGTACCTTCCTGCCCCAAGTCGACAGACGACTGATGCATCAAGCACTCGGCAAGTGCTACTAATACTGCTAGTACCTAGTAGTAATTAATGAAAGGCACGGATACCCTACCTAACTGCGCCTCCTGCCGCCAGGAATCTTCCTGCCTAGTGATCTGCACTACGGCTACGCCTTCCCACGGGGCCACAGATGAGACGGAGCCGCATACCGGACTTGATTGCATGCCACATGCCTGACTCCTTGCCTTACCTTACCAACCCAGATACTCCGTACCTTGAATGGATTCTGTGCATGATGGCCGACACTTCATCTGAACATTGCCATGCAACTCGAATTCCACTTTCCTGTTACTATAATTATAGCGACACTGGCACGGCACCGAGCAACACCCTGACCACCACTTGCCCTTTTCGGGTTATCCCTGAGGGCCCAGATTGTCCAGCTCCGAGGCTCACAGCCATCAGATTCAGCAAGTACGGACGCATGCCGACGATGATCAACCACCTCGAGTATCCGTACAGTGACCCTACTTACCTACTAAGCGGCCCTTAGCAGGAGCACGAATAGCTCTCGGTTGTTTCCAACGTCTCCCAAGATCCGGTCTTCTGCGCCGCGTGGCGCCCGTCCAACTTCCAGCACCATCCGCAATCTTAATATCCTCCCATCCAGATCGACTTGCATGATCACGTCCAAGGCGAATGGGCTAGATCGAATAGCTAATGCAACAGTGCCATCCCGGGAAGAGACCTCAACACATGGGTCCCAAGAATTCTCCATTTCTCCCCTCAATCTCACCCCGACCATGGTCTATCGCCCCTCTCATCAACAACCGCCCGCCCGCCTGGTGGCTGGGATGTGTGCCATCTGAGGCCCGGTCTGACGCTGAACTGGGGTTATGCTCGAGTGCGCCGAGTCTCTCATGGCCTTCCTTGCTCTTTGGGTGCCGGGGACGTCACTTTCGCCCACATCCCTTCATGTGCACTGTGCATCCATTTCCCTTCTATTCTCGCCTACGGGATACTGGCCATATCCTTGTCGACCAACGCAAACGAGAATGACTCTCGAAAGCGTGATGGGTGCTCTGATCTCCGACTCTCCGCAGTCCAGGAGCTCTTTCGAAACTAACAAAATTTCCGCATCCTCGATGAGATGATTAAATATCCCGTCCTCGCCTCCCGTCGCCAGAGCCCCGACATGATAAGTCCCGGGCCGCGCTTGGCCTCCGACTTCATTATGCTCCAAGCGGCGCTGATCTATTATACCCCACCAAGCCAAGCGCCCCGAGCCTTGCATTTCAAGAATGATGAAACGGCCACTTGTGCATCGTCCGTACATGTGAGGAGTCCGGCCCAGTCCACCCTCCGATCCCTGCCCCCGTTTTGATCGCCTTTCCCGGGGTTGCGGCAAGCCCTCTGCCATCCTTAATCTCAAGAGACTCGAGAAGCCAGTGCCGACCCGGGCGTCAGGATGCCTGGGAATTAGAGCACGGCTTCGGCTTTGGTCTCCATTATCATATCTCGGGCGTGGCCAAAAGGGGATGACTTTCTTATCTAACCAGAGACATGGCCACCAGCGAATAGAAGTCGTGTGTTGAGGTAATGTCTTTGCTTAGTCTGGGCCTGAGCCCAGCCCGCCGCAACATGGCCCTGACCACGATGGCACAGGTCCAGCTCGGATGATATCTGTTGAAACCTTGTTGCAACGGTTGGACATCTTCGTTGCTTAGCCGATGGTTAAATCTTCCGAACCGACGCGCGGTCCACAAGACGTCCCCGACTGCAGTCCTCATCCGTCCTTCACTAATGATGGGAGACATACATAGTTATACGAGTCATCGCTTGTCAGCTTCTGCACCTCTTCAATCGACAGCCGTACGTACACAGTTCGGCCCTAGCAAGCAAGCGCATTTCGACGAATGGCCATGACCCCCATCTTCTCCGGATACACCAAAATTAAGAGAGTCATGGCCATCACACAAGTAAGACTTGCCACACACACAACACCTGAACTTGCCGTTCTCGCCAGGTCTAGACATGGAAACTGGCGTGATCCCTCGGTGGGCATGAGCATGGCCGCTTGCCACCCTCGATGCGGCGATGCCATGTGTCCAGACCCCAACCTCAGTCGGTCACCCCACGCTGACTCCAGGATCAATCACCCTAATTACCGAACCGTATCACGCAGGGTTGGTCACCCAGTCTCTGGGCGCTCCGTCCTTCCTTGCTCATCTCATCTTGCAGCGCGATCCATGCGCGCCTCAAGCCGGTGACATCGGGCACATGGCCGGGCCTTTCGGCTGGAATCTCGAATTCGACGAGGCGCACCACACATTGAGCACCACACATTGAGCACCACACATTGGGCACCACACACGGGGCACCACACACACGCACACGCACAAGACAGGCTTGCCCCGGCAACAAGCCACTCTCGCACCGGGGTCTGGGCTTCCTAAATGAGCAGGTCTGGATGCGCCTGGACGCCATGCTTTGCTTCTTTAATTCGACGGCTCCAATAAACCAGAAAAGGCCGTTAGCTCGAAGAGCCGTTGGACCACGAGCGGCCAGAGCACGCCACGGCACTGCACCTTTTCGTCGATCAAGTACGGTAAGTTCCTTGCCCCCCCGCCTGTCAACTTGGGTACTTCGTACTTCACCTGAGACACACAGACACCTCAACACCAACATGATTCCACAAACCATCCGCCTCACTCCCCACAGAATTTCCTCCGTTCGTCTCCCAAGTTCCTGGGCGGTCGATGTATGTATTATTGTGTATTCGAAGAAAGACACGATCCCTGCCGACCTGATGACACCCCGTTCGAAGTAGTCCTTGGTTCCGGCTTTGGGTGTGCCATGTCAGCCAACTTTAATTAACCGCAATCCCCATCGTGGCACATGGCCGTGGCGGTTTGCCAAACCGGCCTAGTGGCTGCTCAAGTCATGTTTGGGACGCATCAAACCCGAGCGTGTCCGGTTGAGTCAAGTAGCCTGTCTCAAAGGTGAATGTCCACGGGCGAGGTTGTAATTGGTACGTTTCAGATATACAACCAGGCCCATTCCTCCAAAGCCCTTGCATGACATGCGGCCAGTCTCATGTCCAATTGGCCGAATCTCCATTAAGTCTCCTAATCGCCGGCCTGAGGCGACTTGCAGCGTCAAACATGGCTATCACATCAACTCATTCGGTGACATGTCGATTTCTGACGCGCAGCCGATGACACCCCACGACGATTCAGAACTGCAAGACACGCCTCCTCGCCGGATTATTGCGGGCTGAGCAGTCAAGGCTGTCGTTCAACTTGGGTGGCAAAGCGCCACGGATCCAGCTGGACGGTTCAGGGTGGATATGAGCTTTCTCCCTAAGCACTGACTAACCCCGAGTGAAGGTCGCAAAAGTCTTCGTCCGCGACTCCAACAAACAAGCGGTAGTCAACCTCCAACGCACCCACGCGGCGAGTCCTTCCGACTGGCATAGGGCCGCGTATCTGCAAGATTTTCAATGCACGCCTCGGCGACCAGCCGGCTTCTCCCGTACAAATGGCGCGAATAAAGGACGCATTCGACCTGGGCATTCGTGGCTCATGTGAGGGAGATGGGCCATGGACCGAGGGGGCCGGGCCGGGGTTGATCTCATCAAGAGTTATGAGACACGGCAACAGAGATGTTGGTCGACTCCCATCGACTGGAACAAGGCATTCGGCCTTCGACTCCGCCTCCTGTCGGACACTCGGGCAGTTGTGGAGCGGCGTCCAAGACATGACCAGCGATGAGATGGTATTCGTGTTAACCTCTGCAGAACAGCGTCTAACCGAAGTCGGGCGAGGGAAATTTGCAATGGCAGAAGGTGAGTGTGAGGTGCAGGCAGGTCTCGGTGTAAGCGAGGAATGCCCACCGAGTAGTAGCCTGGCTCGGTGGGCAGAATCAAACCATGGCACCGAGAACACGCCCAAGGTCTCGACCAGTATACGGATACTAAAGGGCGAAATAGGCAAGCTCAATACTTCCTTCGGGGACGGCCACGACCTGGATCGCAGGCAGTTACAACGGCCTGCACAGATAGTGTCGATGGACATCAGTCATTCGATGTGCAACGCCAGCGGGCTTCAAACGGGTGGCAGATGCGAATTACACGAATCGATAGTTGCACAACGGCGTGCAGCTCGAGGGACGAAGTCCTATGTAACCCAAAATGACCTCATCTGCTACAGCTGGATGGGACTCCGCGACGAGGACGCTCTGCAGCCTCTGCTCCTGTCTGGGCCTCGTCCCAACTATGGCGATCGGGTGGAATATGCTTTGTAGGCAAGCAGGGTATGAAGTAGAGTTGAACTTGACGCGCATGGACTTTGCATCACGAGTCCGAGCCCGAGCCTGAGCTTTGAGTAGTAAATGATAAATTCGTCAGCACGGGCATGGTCGCGTCCCGAGGCGAATGAAGACTTACCTGCGCATGTAATCGCGAACAGGGACAGGGAGGTTTCTGCTGTCGAGGCGAGATTCCCCTCCGATCCACACGGCGTCCACACGGCGTCCACACGGCGTCCACACGGCGTCCGCTGGCCTCGGCCGGCAGAGCCAAAGAAGGTAGCAAGGACGATTCCCACGGAGCTTTCGAAGCTTCCATCTGGGAAAGAGGCGGCGATGGCGTGGCTGCCACCCTGTGGCCCAGCCGCTCATTTCGGGCCCAGGGCCCTGATGGGCTCCTGCCGACCACCTGCAGCCATTTTGACTTTTTGACGTTGGCCCGACGTCCAACAGCAACAGCTTACTCGCCGGCAACCTGGCAACCCAAGGACAAGGCAGGGGTGGTAGCACTTTCGCAGGAGGGGAAGAGTCCAGCTAGAGGGCATGGATTCGTATTCGAGGCAGGTGCAAGCCTACGTCGTTCCTGCCTACTTACTTAGGTAGGTACGCATTACCGGGTAGCTCGTTCCTTCCAACAGTTGGTATGGTATGGAAGCCATCATGGCCAGTTCTCGATTGAGCGTGGACACCTATTAGGTGTCGTGGAGTGTCTCTCTACCTTACCTCCTAGTTGCTCGTATTGGCGTTCGACTTGCGGAACAATTCTCCCTACCACCCTCACTCCCACCTTTCCAGTAAACCCGTCTGAGCGGCCAAAGCTCAGGTAGCTTTAAGCGACGACGCCAATGACACCTGATGATCGACACTGCCAACCGCGGGTTCGTGACGGCCTTTGGACAAGCTTCTCCTCGACTCTTCATCCCTTCACCTGATCTCTCGTCTGTCGTCGGAGGAAAGGGACGGTGACGCAGAGGCCAACCGCTACTGCTAATGCACTGTTCAGGGCTGCCCTCGAGTCATCCAGCTTCCTCATGTGCGTGTTGCGCCCACACCTTGCCTCGGCCTTGCTTGCATCTTGTCGAGCCGCCTCGCCAACGACCTGTCCTCGCCGTTCCAGCACGTCGTCTGCCATCACATCAATTCAGAGAGCCACTGGATCTTCTTGTTAGCCCGCCCGCCGCGATGCTCGACCGCCGATCGAACCCCCCCCAAGACGGCATTTTCCGTCCCCTGGTTCGTTAGCCCCAAAACGGGCCTCCGCCGGGCAGATTTAGTATCACGTTAAGGCGTCATCCCTTACTTGCAGGCAGTTGGCGACGCCACGAAGTGGTTGGGCGCCGCTGAGCTTCGTCCGGGGGGATGCGCCAGGAGCCAGATCCCCGAATACCTAGTCCAAGATCTTTGTCACCAGGCTGGAAATCAGCAATTGGCCAAATGATACAAGCTCGCCGAGACCAACGGAGCATGCTGCTTACGGGACGACCTCTGTCGACGCACCAGCGCTCACCATCGCACAGACAAGTTCTGGGGAAGACCAAAAGCTGACCCCAACTTCACAACCCTCACCTGCGAGAGAGATGCAGGGTTGTTCCTTGCTACCATCCCCCAAGGGCTGTCTGCGACTGCCATGGGCACGACACACGGACACATGGCACATGGCAGTGGAACCCTCGCCGTCTCTCCACATGCAGCCTGACATGGTCGCCAGCAGCCTCCATTACCAACCCAGCCCTCCGTCTGGAGCACTCGACGCAGACGGCTTTTCCCTTTACTTCCTCGTTGGGCTGGCTGCATTTTGTCAAGCAGCCCTGTCTGCCGTCCCGTCAGCGGCCGAGCTGCGGAGGGGCAAGGTTTCTGACCTGTCGTTGCTGAAGAGCAGAGGCGCGAGATGAGTGATTCAGTTGCGGCGTGGGGAGTAATTTGCAGACTCGCAGAGCCTTTTTCTTCCGCTTGGATCTCCTACTATTTCCGACCACGACGCAGCGAATTGGCGCTGTGACCATCGTACGAGCGTCGTGCCAAGCGCCCAGCTGCGATTTGGTCGAGGCCTTTCGAACAGTTCTGGATGCATACAACAACTCAGAGCTCGCTCAAGGCCGAAGTCTCAAGATAGGTAGCTAATTACCCGATACGGGAGAGTGAGCCGGGATGGACCAGCCTGGTGAGCAGCGACCTGAACCTTGTCATTCGCCTTCCCTCCCCCTCCAGATTTGACATGAAGCTGAACCCTTTGCAGACGGGCGACCATGTCTTATTTGGAATCTGACCTTTTTTTGGCAGAGCCAAGCTCGAGGGTCGATACCCTGCAACGCCCGGGAGCACCCCTTCGATCACTCACGATGTCACTTCATCTAATCAAACCTACCGTCCATTGGGGGCTGAAAGGGCCACAACATCACGCCGAGCTAGTGAGCATGGCCAGGTGAAATGCAACACTGCGCCTCCTTCCCCCTTCCTTCCTCGCAGTCGAGGCTAAAAGTCGGCACTTCCGTCCCAGCAGCAGCTCATGGTCGACCAGCATCAAGACATGTACTTTCGGCCCGCATAACAGCCTTCGCCGCGACGGCTGAGGCCGTATTGCTGTTCCGATAGGGGAGCACTATCGAGAAACTAGGTAAATTTCCGTGACATGGGGGCCCATGGACAACATGATATGATATGACGATAATCCCGATGGCTCTTCAGTCGTGGGCGTTGAGGATCAACGTCTTCCCAACCGGTTCCACCTCTGCAAACCCAGCCACCAACCAACCCGATACGTCACCTCGCGCCGAACTTGATTTTGCCGTCCAACCAAATACGGTCTGCTGATGCAGCTATTCGCACCACGGTTTGAACATCTTGGCGGCAGCAGAAGGGCAGATGACGGACGCATCCCCCCAGCTAAACGAGGCCCTGGGCTTTCTCGTGGGCCTCGGACATGGGTAGGCCACTTCGTCATCAACACGAAGCGCAGGGCGCTCGCTGCCGGAATCGCTGGAGAAAGTTCAATGCCCCTTGACTCGGTAGTGCGAGACTCCCTGTCCCAGGCTTCAATGCGATCCTTCTTGCTGCACGCGATCATACCCAACTCTGCCAGGGCACCGTGGGGATCCTTTTCCACCCCCTTCCATTCCCCTCAACCGCAAGCAACGCTGCAAGCCATTCCGCTTCCCCCCTGGCCACTCGCTAACTGGCCAGACGGAGATTTTCCCCCCGTTGCGCCCTGGAGAATGATCGCTCTCATTTCCTTGCGAAGAGTCTCGATTATTCTCCGGCAAGGAGTCGACCTTTCGATGCTACCACGAATCTATCAGAAGTGGTCCGGCTTGCGACTCTGCTGGGGATTGTGCTATGAACAGCAGCATGACCCGTACTGCCCCTTGACTCAGCTTCCAATATCGACCCCTGGTGCCGCGATGCATAACCAACAACGGCAGATGCAGCTCCCGAGACATGTGTCGTACACGAGACTGGAAGAGTCGATCGTGGGCCCGGAGCTTTGGGACGCTCCTCTGTGCTCGCAGATGCAGCCGGACACGACATCGGCGGTCTCCTGCATGTTCCCTCGGCGGTCAGGTCGCAGATTCACCGTGATCGGTCATCTGAACGACCACGGCCAAGAAACAGGCGGACCTGTGCTGGATGACATGGAGTCGGCTTTTGAAGGGGATGTCGCAAGGCTAACGGCCGATCAACATGCCTACCGGTGTCGGGTATAGGACACAAGATCATGCGAGCTACAGCCAAGGTCCCAGTTACTGAGGGGACATGGCCAAACCCCGGCTCGCTGGGCCACTATTGCACCTGCATGCCCAGTGAAGGGTTGCCTCGGGACGACTCTGGCGAATGGTCGGAGTCTCTTGGAGATTCAATTCGCTCATGTGGCAAATACGAGCATGTCAAAACACTGGAGTCGACCTCTGTCTGCTCTTTCAGTTGGGGCACTACAAAGAGTTTCTTGTGGTCCTGGGTTGCCCGTACATATCAGTTGGGGCCCTGAAGAGAGGGTCAGGACCAACGGCGATGAGCGGCCGTTTCTCTTGACGACGATCATGCCCTATGCCGGCGGCAGCACGGTTCAGAGCCAGCCAGCCACGGTTCTTACATCGTGGGGAGCCATGAGATCGGCAGAGGGTCGAAGTGCAGGTTGCTTGGGATGTCTCAGAGACCGGAAGGCTTCCACGCTACTAGTCTCCGGAACGCCAGCCCAATCATAATGGCGGACTATTTCGAATGCGAACATGCAGAGTCTCAATCAACCACTGTCATGTGCCCTGGACGCCAGGCCGCCGCTAATCACTCTGTCTCGACAACCCACGAGATATCTCAAACGTCCTCACTCGTTTCGCCCATGCCCAATCATGGGGGCCAAATATCCGCCGCTGCAGTAGTTTCACAGCAACCTCTCCCACCGAAACCCCACTCGAAAAAGCAAAGGTCGTCGTCGCGTTGGCTTGACATTGTCAGTCTCACCACATTGAAGCCACAATTGTTAGCCCGCCCCTTGTTACTCCGTACGCCTGCATGTCTTGACTCTTGACCCTCACAGGAACGAACCCAGAGGAACACATTCGAAAGGTGGGTTTGAAACGCGAACATTCCGCAGACCGAGACTTCGAGGGCCCAGTGCTGATAGCCCCGAGTCACGTCGTTGGTCAGGTTTTGAGACTTTCCGCGAGAGAGAGAGAGAGAGAGAGAGAAACGAGGCGTGTCGGCTGGCTTCCCCGACCGGGCGGTCCAGCCGTGTCTCGAAGTCGGATTACCGTCTCCGGAGTAGGAGACATGAGGAGCCAAGTGCCAACAGCGGACGAGCTACGTGAAGCTAGCTTCAGCCTTGGTCTGCGCCATGACAGGTGAGGGGAAAAGCAAATAAACCGGAGCTGCCACCTGTTTTCTCATCGGCGCCTCCCTTTTCCTCCAAAAGGATCCATGACAGGTCTTCCACTGCGGGTTGCTCGCCTTGGGACTCTCGCCGCCTCCCCTCCACCCGCACCGGCTGCTCCTCGGACCCGTACCAAGGCGTTCGTACGTACCCCTCGACGTACGTGGAGGAAGGGGCGGAACGGGAGACAAACTATTGAGCCGCCGATCCGGGCCGGCGTGAGGTGGCGGTTGTCACCGAGGAGGGGGCGGATGGGGGGCGCGTCCGGCGCCGCGATTTTAGCCCTTTCGGTGTCGATCCTGGGTCCAGGCCAGCGATGACAGCCCAGGGAGGCGAAAGAAGGAGACGAAGGGAGGGGGGAAAGCCAAAAGGTGGCTGTTGACGGCTGTTGATGGCGGCGCAATAGCTCTTGATCTAAGGGGGTGGAATGAGCAATGCCGAAGACCTAGCAATTTACTGCCGAGAGGTCGTGACTAGGCAACGCCTTAGTCTGTCTGGGGCTGATATTTTTCGGGAAACTCGGGCGACTGGTTCAGTTATCGGCGGGAGAAAAGGGGGGGGGGTTAGTTAACACGTCGACGCCGCCATGTTTTCGTCGAGGACGGAGCAATGTGGTGGCATGGGATTAAGATTACCAGCATTACTGTAAGTATTATTTCCTTGTCCTTCTACTGGTTGAAATTCCCAGGGGTGCATGCTATCCAAGGCAGTTGAGTGCTAGATGAGACAAGGTATGGATGGATGCTAGATATTGGACAATGACCCTCCATGGTGATGGTGTGTGGTGTATTAACTCGCACGCTTCGACTTTAAGACTCGAGGCAAAAAGTAGTGTGACGTACAAAACCAAAAGAGAAAGAAAAGAAAAAACGCACAAGAACGCCGGGTATGGAAAAAAAAAAAAAAAAGGAAAAGTTGAAATCATAATCAGAAGAATAAAAAAAAAGGCAATAATTCCCAGACTGCTTCTCCGTGTCAAACCCCAAAAACACACACCCTGCCCTCTCGCTAACCAGTCACCATCGGCGAGCCGAGGCTCTGGTGACCTCGCATGGTACCTAAGGTAGTTCATGTGCCCTCGTGTGTGGGCAGAGAGGGAATCACCTCGCACCACGCGCGGTGCCCGATAGGACTCGAGCCGCGAGCGCATGTGCAACGGGAAGGCTTTCTTCTTCTTCTTTTTTTTATTGTTTCTTTTTCCTTCTCTCTGCCTGCGGGCCTTCTCAAACAGAGACAAGACATGCCCCCCCCCCCCGATGACTTCCCCCTTTGCAATTCGCCGTAGAACTGAGATGCGCAAGGGGGGGGGGGGGGGCTTTCCCGTGTGACAACCTGCTCGCTTGCAGCAGGGTGGCGTTACCTTGCCCATGTAAGACGTGCATTTACCAGGCATGAGATAGACGAGCCGGTGTTTTCCTCTCCATCACAGATTCATCCCGAACGCCACCACACCTGCGTGTCTCGATGCTGCATGTCGCAGATGCAAAGATGTGTGTGTGCGTGTGTGTGCATCTATGCAAGAGAAAAGGAGGCGTCCTTGGCGCCGATGGAGGGACAGCTTGGGATCACGAAGACGCCCCCCCCCCGTAGGACGGATGGCCGCATCTACGGCTCGACGCGTCGCAAAACGGGCTGAATTAGGCTATGCTGGGTGTTGTTGCCATCTTCCCCGGAACGGGGGTTCGTTGCGTCGCCACGAGACGTTTCGTTTCAATGTTGCGGAACATGTTCGGCCCCGACGAGGAACCATGGTTGCAGCATAAAGGAGGCGCTCACAGCCGAGGCTCGATGCCTCGGAAGTTGCTGTCGTCGGCCCACTGCGAATCGGGCCAGACGAGTCGGATCGCTTCCCAGATGTGGCTATTCAAGACAAGTATCAGTAACACACGTTTCCAGCCGCGGGGGGGCATAGCAACCGGCGGCGGCAGCTCGGTGCGACAAGGGAACGCCGGTTGCCAATGTGTAGCGGGCATGGAATGGGCTCACCTGACGTGCAAGATGTCGAGTCCATCCTTGACTTCTTGTGGTAGATCCTTGACATCCTTGCGGTTTTGCGCTGGGAGTAGCACAGTCTTGACTCCTGCTCGGAGGGCGCCGATCAGTTTCTCCTTGATACCTCCGACGGCTGTAACTCGGCCCCGGAGAGAAATCTCGCCCTGTCGTACAAGCATTAGAATATCAGATGATATAGTGCGTAGCGGCACCGGGGAGAACCTACAGTCATGGCCATTGTTGGCGGCACTGGCTTGCCCGAGAACAGAGAAATCAGGGCAATGGCTTGGCCGATACCGCTGCTGGGACCGTCCTTGGGAATCGCCCCCGAAGGGCAGTGCACGTGGATGCTTCGCTCCTTCATGATATCCGTAGTCGGCTCCGGCGTTAGGCCAAGCTCAAAGGCATGGGCCTTGACCCAGGTGAGGGCGACCTCGACGCTTTCCTTGAGAACATCGCCCAGCTTTCCAGTGAGCTGCACTCGTCCATTGCCAGGCATGTCGGCCACCTCGATGAAGAGGATGCTACCGTTTCCTCCGGTGCTGTAGGCAACAAGACCAGTCACGATGCCGGGACGGCTCGTCTTCTCGGCAATCTCCTCCTCGTACCTTTCGATACCTAGAATGTTCTCAATGTCGTCCGTTGTGAGATTGGGCTGGTAATCGTTGACATGACCCCCGTCCTTTGCCTCGGCGAACTCGACTGCCTTGGCACGACACACGGAGCCAATCTCGCGCTCCAGGTTACGGACGCCGGATTCACGTGTGTAGGACTCGATGATCTTGGACACCACCTCTTGATTGAACGAGACATGCTGCTCGGACAGTCCGTTGACTCGGATCTGCTTGGGGATCAGGTGTTGCATGGCAATGTGACGCTTCTCGAGGGTTGTGTAGCCAGGGATGTAGATGGTTTCCATTCGATCCAGGAGGGGGGCAGGGATCGTGTCCAGGCTGTTCGCCGTGGCAATGAAGAGGATCTTGGACAGATCTATGGGCATTCCCACGTAATGATCCTGGAAGTTGTGGTTCTGCTCGGGGTCCAGAACCTCGAGCATGGCAGCCGAGGGATCGCCGTGGATGCTCGCTTGCCCAATCTTGTCGATCTCGTCGAGCAAGATGACGGGGTTGGCGACACCGACTTTCCTCAGACCTTGGATGATCAGGCCAGGCATGGCGGCAACGTAAGTTCTTCGGTGTCCACGAATCTCGGCCTCGTCTCGAACGCCGCCCAGTGAGATTCGGTGAAATTTGCGACCCAACGCCGTGGCAACGGACCTGGCGAGACTCGTCTTGCCGACTCCGGGAGGGCCTGCTAGGAGCATGATGGGGGACCGGTCCGTCATTCTCTGAGACTTGAGAATCTGAAGCTTGGCGACTTCCGGCTTGGACGAGTCCTGAGCAGGCGGGCTCGCCTCGGCGGATTCTTCCTCCTTGGCCTCCTCGGCCTTGCCCATCTCATCCTCTGCCTGTTTGATCTTCGCGTCCACGTCGTCGTTGATGGATTGCTTTAGTCGTAGCACTGCCAAGTACTCAATGAGCCTCTTCTTGACGCTGTCCAGGCCGTAATGGTCATCGTCAAGCTGCTTCTTCGCCTTGAGCAGGGTCTCGGGACCAAGTCTATCATCGGTAAGAGTGGACCAAGGCAGCTCGGACAGTGTCTCCAGCCAGTTTCTGGTGACCTGGTACTCTTGATTCATGGGCATCATCTTTTGCAGCCGACGCATCTCGCGGTCCACCATCTTGGCGGATTCCTGGGGCATCTTGGCATGTTGGAGCTTGCGCTTGAGTTCGTCCAATTCGTTGGCTTCTTGATCATCGCCTTGGTCGTTGTTTGGGGGAAACTGTCCAGACGGGGGCACAAAGGCCATGCCTGGCATCTGAGGCAAGTTTCCTTTTCGGTTTTGGTTTTCGTTGAGTCGATCCAAGATCTGGATAGGCATGGTGGCAAAGGTGGTGATCTTGAAGTTGTTCTTGATGCCCCCTACTTGGCGCTCAAGAAGTTCGATGACCTTGGTCATGCGGACCTTGACATCCAAGGCTGCGAGCACCTCGAGCTTTTCCTCGTGAGTGGTCTCTACCAGGTTGGCCATGAAATCGGCCAACAATCCCGCCTCGGAAATCTCCCTTCTCATGATGAGCATATCCAATCGCTTCGTGACCAAGGGTGATAGAACTGGACCGCCTTTAGTTCTCGGTAGGAGGGACGATATCCTCAAGATGGTGACGAGTTCGCGGGATCGAGTTTTGAGCAGGGCGAAGAGGTCCTGGATCTGTTTATCGGGAGGGGACGTGCCTGCGAGACTGTCAGTTTTGCGCAAGCATCCGAGACTCGAGGAAATGAACGCACTATCATCCTTGAAGTAGGTCACCTTGCCCTCGAAGAATGGCCTTTCCCGAGTAATGTTATCGACGCGGATGCGCGTGGTGCCTTCGACGCGCAAGGCGAACTCTCCGGTACCCCTTCCATCGATGCCAATGATCTTGGCGGCGACGCCAAAGTTGTAAAGGTCGGCCTTTTTGGCACTGCCGGGGTTCACGTCTTCGATCTGGGAGCTGTCGATGTCCTCGGCGTCGGTGATGAGCTGGCCGTTGGGGCCGACCAAGGGCGACGACACGGGTACGCAGGCGATGGGGACGCTGTCGATGCGGCCATCGGGGCCTTTGGTAGCGGCTCGCTCATAGACGTGAGCGAGAAGCGCGGGGATGTCGGGACGGCTGGAGGTGACTGGAATGCGCTGGACGAGGCCGGGCAACAGGATGCTGCCTCGGGCGAGAGGTATCAGGGGAAGAGTCGCGGTCTGAGTTCTCCCCATGACGGAATGACGGGAGATGTGATTGTAGATTAGTGGCGTAGAGATTAGGATGTTCGAATCGGGAGAAGAAAGGACGAGGGCTGGCGGGATGGAAGATACAAGTACGAATACAGTTGCAACTGAAGGGATGGGCGATGTCAGCTGTCAAATCAACCGTCGGGCGTCGGCCGTGGATTGGACGCGCGGGAAAGCTGGAGAAACACGGGGAAACGACGCCGAAGCCGGGGTGCGCTACGCTACCGAGTACCTCGTTCCACCCTGCTGCCGAGGCTAATTGCCAAGTCACTCAGTAACAGGAGCTACGGTACCGGTCTACGAGCCGCCCACAGGCGTCCCGTCTCGTAAAATCACCTCATTGACTCCCTCGAAAGATAGCTATGTAACTCTGCATGAACGGGACTGGCTAATGGCAGCCCGGTCCAGATTTGGGTCTGTGATGCGAAGCAGGCGACGTCGGCATCTGCTTCGGGAGAGCAAAGCCACCAGGGTTTCTTCCCGATGCGACTAGGTTCCATCTGAGATGCCGTTTTCGACTCGTCAACCGTCCTCGCGGAACTCCGCTGGCCATGGCTGTGTCGATGCCGGCCGGGAGGTCCTTGATTCCGTTCTGCACGAGGATTGCATAGGGCTCGATGAATCGAATCATCGGTCTATCCCGTCTCTGCTCATCTTACTGCAACCATCTGTCACCAGTTGTATTCTGATGCAAATAGCAATGCACATATCGTGAGGTCGCTCTCCGGAGTCTGATGGTGGCAATGCTCACCAACACGGCATCATCGCACGGCACTTTTAAACTCGTCCCATGTCTTCCTCCCGATTCTGATGTTATAAACCACCGGATAAGTGAATTTCCCCTCACACCACGAACTCGTACCATTGAGTTGATAGACTGTGCAGTCCGGATATATCTCAACGTTGGGCAAGATGCGGATATGGCGGTTCAATTCTTGATTGTCTTCTTGAAGCTCCTCAGGAATCGATGCCTGGAAGACGATATCCGGAGCAATTGCCCGAACAAACGAGCACGTGAGAAGGCATGCTCGGCATGACTAAGCACCTTGATGCCTTGATATCTGCCCCACTCTGTGAGGCGCGAATCGCGGGGCAGGCAGCATGCCATTAAACCAAGTCGCGACTTGACGCGTCTACCTCCCGTGAATTTTGTGCCTGCTCGCTTTTGCACCTCACACATATCCGTACATTCAACAATCATCACAATGTGTACGTTCTCATGCGGTCCCAATTGTCTCCCAATCTCTCACTAACACTGGCCTCCACAGCTGCATACGGAGGATTCTCAAAACCAAACTACGGCGCTCAAGGTGGTGACGACTCGGGCGGTTTCTTCGCTGGCGGCGGTTCACAGCAGGGCAGCCAGTCTGGTGGTGGCAAGGTATGCGACGCAACAACCTCCTCTCCCTGCCTCGACCCCTTGCTGACCATGTTTTCCAACCTCACAGGCCTACCAAGATGAATCCCTCCGCCCCGTCACCATCAAGCAGATTCTCGACGCCGAAGAGGCCTACGCCGGCGCCGACTTCAAAATCGACGGGTCCCCCGTTACCCAAATCACCTTTGTCGGCCAGATTCGATCCGTGAATCCTCAACCTACAAACATTACCCTCAAGATGGATGACGGAACCGGCCAGATCGAGGTCAAGAAGTGGATCGACGTCGACAAGGCGGCCGATGAGGCAGACCCCGGGTACGAGCTCGACTCGTACCTGCGCATCTGGGGACGCCTCAAGTCCTTCTCCAACAAGCGCCACGTCGGCGCCCACGTCATCCGCCCCGTGTCGGATCCCAACGAGGCCAACTACCACATGCTCGAGGCCACCTACGTCCACCTCCACTTCACCAAGGGACCCCTCGGCGGCCCTGGCGGCGGCAACAACGACGAGAACAGCATGTACGTCGACGGCGGCGGCTACAACGACCAGTCGGCGAGCAACGCCGCCCAGGCCAACTCCAAGCTCGCCGGGTGTTCCGCCCAGTCCAAGAAGATGTTCACCTTCCTCAACGACACGCCCAACGGCAACGAGGGCATCCACCTCAACGTCATCAGCTCGTCGACGGGCATGTCGGTGAGGGACATCCTGACGGGCGCCGACGAGCTTTTGGCGCTGGGCTTGATTTACACGACGGTCGACGACGAGACGTGGGCGATTTTGGAATACTAGGCGGGTTGTGGTGGGAGAGTGGGGGTAGGGACCACGAGCTGTTTAAAACGGTGTTCAGGGATATGGGCGATCCAGCCGTATGAAGGAATGACAATTTTTGTTTGTTTTCTTGCTACCTAGGTAATGAATGACTGGGGCCAGTCGGCGTGCTGCAGAAGACAGCACCAATATAAACATGTGCAGCAGTAATGACTGTGGTTCGGGTGACGTCTGCAAGGGGCAAGCAAGCTCAAGGAGACGCCCCAGAGAATAATACAAAGCCAAACGAGCGACTCGGGTCAGTTTCTCAGCTCCTCCCACCCTTCAAGCTCGACAGCATCCCCGAGAAGGCCAGACCGACGCCGCTCAAACGGTGACTCTCCCGCCCATGGCGGGAATCAGCGTCGCGGCGGCGGTGCAGGCGGGCTTCGGGGCGTGCGGCTCGCGAACCATGCTCCACATGCGGATGGTGTCCGGGCTGCGGTCAAAGACGACCTCGCGCTTGACCTCGAAGCCGAACTTTGCGTAGTACGAGTTGTTGCTCTCGGCGCTCGACTCGAGGTACACGGGGCGGCTCTCGGCGTCGGCCTTTTTTTCGTTTTGTCAGTGTGAAGGGGGGGAAAAGGAGGCTGATGCAAGGGGGAGGAAGACGCACCTTGGCAATCATGTCGCGGATGAGCTTGCCGGCGTAGCCCTTGCCCCGGGCGTTGGGCTTGGTGCCGATGTAGACGAGGTAGTAGCATTTGCCGTCCCGGTCGCCCATGACCTCCTCCTTGACGCGGTTCAGGACCGTCATCTCCTCAAAGTAGCGGCGGCGGCCCTCGGACGGGAGCTGGAACCACAGCCGCCACATGCCGCTCCGGAAGACGGTCCACCCGTCCTCGATGATCTTGCCTGGGGGGAGCCTAATCACGGGAAATGTCAATATGATACAATCAGCTGACACACGGGATGGTTTATTGGGGCAACCACCTACCACAGCGCGACGGCATCGTAATCCGACCCGATGGCGGTCACGGCGCCCTTGTACACGTGGGCGGCCGCCATGTAAGTCATGATGTCGACGTGGAGCTTCCACTTCTGCTCGTCCGAGTAGGCGGCCATGTCGTCGCCGTCGAGCACGTAGCGGCTCATGTCGTCGGTGGCAAACGAGTAGGCCAGCGACCGGCCGGCCTCGGCGCACTCGTCGATGCCCACGACGCGCACCTCCTTCTCCCACGCGGGGGGGATGAGGGACCGCCGTCGCCACTTGGCGAGCGTCGACGTGCCGCTACTGACGTTGTCCATGCTGGGCAACTAAAGAAGGCGTCTTTTTGTTCTCTCTCCCTCTCTTGGTTTTCGAGGGGTGGGATACGAAGATAAAACCTTGGACAGGACAAAAAGACTTTACTCGGTACTGGGATTGTCTATAGAAACAAAAGGTCCCCCCGGGGCGGGAAGGGTTTTTGGTGTTAAGCAAAGGCGGGACTTCTCTCTGAAGGCGGTTTTCCCGAAAGTGTCCTTGGGAACTTACATTGTATATTCTGGATGCTGTCGCCCGTATGAACTCGCGAAAGTTGAGCTCGGGAGACGGGCGCGAATCTCGAAGGATGACGCAGGCAGTTAAGGCTGGCTCGTAATTCAACCGACATCAATGTGGTGTTTGAGCGGGCCAGGCTCTTCGGAATGGCGGATCTTTAGGGATTGAAGGGGAGGAGGGAGCCTTGAAAAGAAGGAGAAGAAGAGGTTGGGATTCTTTCGATGGAAAGGCTTCTGGTTCTTTTGGCTTGGACGACGACGACGTGGACGACGAGAGGATATTGCGTTGGTTGGATCTTGGGTTTTTTTTTTTTTACGATTTGGGTTCGCGAGATTGGGATTGGGTGAGTTTCTTAAGATGAGGAGCAAGGTTATGAGTTATGACTGTTGTGGCACAGAGAGACGAGGACAGTGTGAGTAGGGGTGGGAAGTCGACGGGATGAGGAATCGAAGTTAATAGCGGAACGGGTAAGCAAGCAGAGCACAGGGCAAACAGCAGCAAGACACTAAGTTTGGCTTATTCTCTCAAGCACTTTCCCCACTGGAAGGGGTTGGTTGCCTTGGAAGATATTCCTGACCGAGGGTCCTGATAGTGAAGCCGGCGACTGTTGAGTGTGTGTGTGTGTGTGTGTGTGTGTATGTGTGTGCGAGTGAGAGAGAGAGAGAGATTAAGCAGAGGGGCGGTCTGGGAGACTCTCGGGGTTTAAATAGCACCGAGTCAAACGGTACCCCCGGAGCAGACGACCGGGAAGGCCCGTCGAAAGGGCTCAAACGTCGGCAAGCCGATAGATACCCGCGCGCATAGATACGGCAACGCATGAAGCTGGAGACGGACTGGAATGCCCGCTCCACGGCCATTGGCCGACGCGCGCTGTAACCCCGGGCTAATCGGCGGGCGGCACAGGCTGCCCTTTGCGAGTTAGTCTGCATGGAGGCTTGAAGGAGAAGAGGCACATGACCGACCAGGAGGGGAGGGTTGGTTGTGCGGCAGCGGGAGAGCAGCTTGCGTGGACGAACCACATTGTGGCCTTGTTGCGCCGGGGGGTTCGGTGATTCCAAGATATGGGCGACGCAGCCAGTCGGTGCATCAGACGGAAATGTGGCACCAGAGACGTGGGAGAATGGAGTCAATTCCTCGTCAATCAATGTGGGGGTTGCCTGGGGTTGGCGCGGGAGGATTTCGTGAGGGAGGGAGACACAAAGAGATTCGCCCATGAGTGACATTGGGACATGCCCGCCGACTGTTTCCGTGGTTAATGCCTCTCAGATGCATGCAAGAATCCAGCTGATGCCCTCGACACGGCTCGTCGCAACCACTAAGCTGCATCTCCGTGTGCGCCTCATGTCTTGGCCGCCGTCGACGTCCACGACGAGGCGGACCGGGCGGGATTGTGGTTCCGAGAGCCACATCATCCGTCTCGGCACAACCGTGATACCGCCTCTTTTCCTCGGCTCGCCGTCTCGTCCTCTGGTGTCGTTGTGAGACTGGGGCTAGATGTTGTGGGCACGTCAAATTAAAGACTGGCTTCCGCCCGAGAGTTGTGTCTCAAGGCTGCCGGTGGATATCTAAGTATGCAGATCAATTGCGGATAACAAATACAAATGTCAGCTCTCACATTCGTAGGATTCCTCTGTCCGTCGTCTACCCGTTCCGATCCCCTTACTTTTCGTCTTCATTCCGTAACCGGCTCGGCTTACATGCGCCGAATCTCCTGCTCGTTCATGAACTTCTCCAGGCCACCATCAAGGTTCTTCCACCAGTCAAAGAGCATCGAGTTGCAGATGAGCTTGAACCAGGGAGTAAACTTGAGGCTGGGGTCCTCGAACAGCTGCTTCAGCTTGTCGGCGCTGACGTACTGGGTAGCCTTGACCTCGTTCTCGTTGATGTCGAGATCGACGTTGGCCTTGATGAAGAGGATGTAGTCAACTAGAGGGCAAGTCAGCTTATACCCCTGACGGAATCTCAATTTCGGGACATACTCTCGTGCTCGCCCCATTTGCCGTCACTGGGGGCCTTGTAGTGGATTCGAGTGAGGAATTTGAAGTTCTCAAAGGGAACCTGCTCCTTCTTGATGCCCAACTCGTGGTCGAGCTTGCGCTGAGCAGCGCGCTTCACACCGGCAATGGAGTCCTCGAGGGTGGCGCCCGTCTCGGTGGGAATGTGAAGGGGGTGGGAGCAGCAGGTGTTGGTCCACATGTCGGGGAAGGTGATCTTCTCGACGGCACGCTGCTGCAAGAGGAGCTCGTTCTTGTCGTTGAACAGGAAGACGGAGAATGCACGGTGAAGGAGACCCTTGTCGATGTTGGTCATGAGATGGCCTAGACAAGACATGATCCATTAGCTGCAGCTCCGGTGGCCGAAAGGGGTCTGGGGTTGAGGGGACCTGAGAGGTTGGGGCTTCACCTACAGATTTTCTTGCTGGCGGTGCCAATTGGCAGGTCGTTCTCGTCCAAGACAATGCAGACCTCATCCATCAGGCGGATCTGCTCTTCGTCGTGGCCATCCAAAGGCGCCGAGTTGGTGTCAATGTCTGGGAAGAGACGGAGCATGGCATCAGCCGTGATGGGCTGGCTGGTGGTAGTGGCCGTGACGGTAGTAGTGGTCGACATGGTGAAGGAGGGACGCGATCCGAGACGAGGTAATGAAGTCTAGAAGTCTAGGAGAGGATGGGGACTTGTCAATCGGTGCAGAGGCACAATTTAAAGTCGCTTCCTGCCCCTCCAAAGTCGCAGACGGGTTGCCCCTCCATGGCAATCAAAGCCCCGGCGGACGGCCCCGATCCACTGAAACTGTCCACTGGGGTTCTGGCTTTTGCACTCTGGGGACTTTCTTTCCTTTTTTGGCAGTGGGGCTCAACGCGAATCATTCATGTTAGTCAGCCACCTCGGTGAAGCTCGCCTAGGAATAGCTCCGTTGGAAGAATATCATGACAGCAATAAAGCCCCATTGAGTCAAGGGAGAAACTCGCGCAGTATGAGTGATGGTATATTATAAACCGGGATCCTTAGAGTAAGAAACATTACACACATATTAATCCGATAACCCATGGTGCTGGTGGAACGTGAATGCCCTGCTTTCCATGATCCTCTGGCGGACGGAGTCAACTCTGGGCCACTTCCGTCTGTCTACGAAGTACCAATGTATAGTCCGAACATCAACACACAAATACTACGTAAGTAGGTAGTATAAATCAGTAGGCTGAAATACAACTCTGTAGGCTGTTTTATCTCCAGAAGATGCTTGACCTATATTTCACTCCTATCTTGTACTGGAACATCGGATAATGTGCCTTGTCACCTTCACCAGGTTATCCCCAGGCCTCTTGCTCCAGGAATCGTGCGCCGGCCATTATATCCTATCGTCCATCTGGTGATAATACAGTCCTCCGAGGAATGTCGGCGAGTTTCTAGAGCCGTAAGCTGGCGGGGAAGGAACGGTCGGATCGTTTACAGTTGACATGACCGAGGATGATGCACGACGACGGCGATTCTGCTTGTCATGACGGAAAAAAAAAAGATACCATGAAACCTAGAGCTGATGAGAAGAAATTCTGAGAGTAAAAAGGAAAGCCCATGTTGACCAAGGGCTATTTAGTTGTATATTTATTTCATAGTCGGTCGCGCTTTCATACAAGTTATGCGCTAAATCAGATATTCGGCAAGCGGGGTTCGTGGAGCTGTTGCTGCCAGGGATGGAATCAACCCAACGGCCGAGCGAGGCTGAGGAGCTTCGTCACTGCTAACCTTGGATCCGTCGCCTCCGTCATCTGCTTCATCTGCCCTCTACCCACTCTTTCGACTTCAGGCAGTAAAAGGTCGCGGAAGCTGTGATTAGCCATCGCGAACCCGACCTCCGACGTCGTCTATAAAGCCCCTTTCCACCAACCACACTTGCGACTCAGGAGTCCGGCCCACCGCCATCATGGCTCCCAAGATCGAGGCGCACGAAATCGAGACGTACTGGAACATTTTCAGCACCCGGACAGGCGGCGGCAAGTTCTTGACGGGAGAGCAAGCCGCCCCCGTTCTCAAGAACAGCGGCCTCCGCGATGACCAGCTCGAGAGGGTGTGGGATCTGGCCGACGTGGACAACGATGGCAACCTCGACTTTGAGGAGTTCTGCGTAGCGATGCGAGTCATTTTCGACATCCTCAACGGGGTAATAATAACACGAGGCACCGCATGCCGCTGTCGCACCGCAGCTGACCGAGAGAACCCAGGAATACAACGATGTGCCTACGTCATTACCCGACTGGCTGGTGCCCGAATCCAAAGTCCATCTCGTACAGGCGAGCCGCGCCATTACCGGGAAACAAGTGCAGTTTGAGCAGGTGGAGGACGAAGACGACACTCCCGGGCTCAAGGACGGATTCGAGTGGTACATGAGCCCCGCGGACAAATCCAAGTACGAGCAGATTTACCAGGAGAACCGGAACATGCGGGGTGAAGTGGCTTGTTTGTGTCCTCCCCTCTCGCAATGCGCGGTCGCTAATGGAAAACAGTTGAAACGCTCGATGGTCTTTACGAGTCGCTCGATGTCCCCGATACCGATGTTCGCTCTGCTTGGAACTTGATCAACCCATCCGCCGGTCAGACGATCAACAAGGACGCATGCCTGGCTTTCCTTCATATCCTCAACTACCGCCACGAAGGCTACCGCATTCCACGCACAGTCCCCGCATCCCTCCGCTCAAGTTTTGAACGAAACCAGATCGACTACCAACTTGATAATCAACGTCCCGGCGCCAACTCGCGATGGGCCACCAAGGCCGACGATTCGACGTCCACCGGCCGAAAGGCGAAGTTTGGAGACCAATATCTTACCCGACTCGGCCGCAGCGGGTTCAAGACGGCCGGCACCGACTTTTCGACGGAGAAGACGGAAGATTGGGAAGAAGTTCGGTTGAAGCGTAAGCTGCAGGATCTCGAAGAAAAGGTTAAAAAGGTGGAGGAGATTGCCGAGAGACGGAAGGGTGGCAAGCGCGATTCCAAACCCGCGCTCGTCAAGAAAGAGTTGGACCAGTTGCTGGACTACAAGCGCGGGGAATTGAGGGACCTGGAAGAGGGCAAAGGGAAGAGCGCCGTCGGTGGGAGCTTGAAGAGCGTGCAAGAGGACCTGCAAACGGTCCAGGAACAAGTCGACGGCCTAGAGGGACACCTACGAGCTCGACAGGAGATTCTGGAGCAGATTCGAAGCGAGATTGAAGACGAGAAACGATGAGCGGAAGGCGCGTCCTCGGAGCGGTGGCGTGGGTTTTTTGCATCTTCTTGTAGGAATAATAGGCGCCTTTTCTTTAATGGTATATGGGTGTTGCTCTCTAATCACAAACAGGGGAATCACCACATGCTTCCGTCAACATACTTGGAGGTCCGCTCCATGCCCAGCGTACGACCCTTGATGGCCCAGACGGCGAGCGACGGAACAGGCACCGGGCCCAGTCGACCGGCGCCTCGCGACCGACCTATCGAGCACAGGAAGGTGTCTACTACGGGCCCTCTCACCGGCTCGGGGGGCTCGTTCTTGAAAGCGAGCTCGATGTTCTCTGCCACGGCGGCCGCCTACGTTCATTGGTCATTGGAGGCATCTGGAGGGAAGAAGAGGAAACTCACTTGTGCGTCGGTGGCTTGAAGACTTGCTCGAGGCTTGGAGATGATGTCGCCGAGAGCCCATACATTCTCCCCGCCGCGAACACGCATCTCATCGTCGACAATGACATAGCGGCGCTCGTCGAGCCACTCGTTGGGCAAGAAGCCAGAGTTTGGTACGAGCCCTACCGTCGAGAGGTACAGATCCGTCGTCACCTCTTCGCCGTCGGATAGGACCACGCGCGTCTTGCCATCGGGCATGGGCGTGGCCTCCTCGGCCCTCACGCCCTTGCGGAGCTCCACGCCGAGACGTCGCAGCTCGCGCTCCGCGGCACCGGCTATCGAGTCTCCGTTCACCAGGCTCTCGGACGACGAGACGAGGATCACGGTGGTGCGGGGGAAGGCGAAGCGAATCTCGCCGGCAAGCTCGACGCCCGTCGCTCCGGCACCGGCGATGACGACGTGCTTGGCGGCGCTGACCTGCTCGGCCGTGCGGTGCAGGTTGGCCAGGAGCTCCTCGTGCGACCCGGACGCCTTCCAGGGGAGGTCCGGGTCCCTCGTGCGGGCGCCCGTGGCGAGCACGAGGTGGTCGTAGGTGAGGACGCAGAGGCCGTCGGCGCCCGTGTCGACCTGGACGGTGCGCGAGGCGGCGTCGAGGGCGGTGGCGGCGCCGACGATGAACTCGACGCCTCCCGCGGGGTACTGCGACAGACCCGGCCTTATGGGGGCCATGACTTGGTCGTCCTTGATCAGGTTGGGTATGACTGCGCGCACCGAGGCGAGGTTCCAGTAGAAGTGACTGTTCTGTGCCATGTTAGTTGCTGGGTCACCAACACAGCCTGTGAGACGACGGGAGACGTGGGATCTGGTCTGTCGGTTGATTTCCAGTACCTTTGAAACCAGAATAACCTTCAGGCCCTCCTCGTTTGGTTGGGTATGCTTGAGCAGCCGGTGCGTGACGGCCAGACCGCCGAGCGAGCCGCCCAAGACGACGACTGTCTTTCCCATGAAGGCTGACACGATACTTTTTTTTTTCGTTTCTTCCAATATGGCAGCGACAACCACGGAAACAAAATAAGCCGGACAGTTAAGGACCGAGACGAGGCACAACTTGCAGCAAAAGATATTTGATTCAAAAGGACTCAATAAAAGTATTGGGCTGTGCGAGCCTGAAGGGGAGTGGGCTAATCGCCGAGCTGTGGTCCTCGGAGCGAGACCGGTGGCGGAGAGGGCGGTCACGGCGGTTGGTGGTGGTGTGTGTTGTCTTGGGGTCTTTTTGTATGACGAGGACTTTTCAGCAGAAGGGTTGAAGAAGAAGGAAAATGGGCAACAATACAGTGGTTTACGAGTTGGTAGAGGTGTTGTAAGAAATCACCATGTGTGGATAGTGGTCTTATTCGTGATGGGCTGTTTTTTTTTCACTATGCTTCGTGTTGTCTGTTTTAAAAGGTTGCTCGGAGGTTTTAAGACGATGAAGTGAGGTTCAAAGCACCGAGCACATGCAGAACAGAGAGATAGACTACTATGGCACCACTGGGAGAGAGCCTGAGTGAGAGAGAGAGAAGACGGAATGTGCATGCTGGTCCATGTGTTTTATCGGATTCTCTACATCTCCCATGAATCTCCATGCTCGTGATAACTCGACTGCACATCCCGTCTACTTACGTATCCCACCTATTCTGGGCAATGGTGACGACACTGCAATTTGGGCTCTCTTTGGGCTCCTTCCATTGCCCCTCCCCCACCAGTTGCGCCTGCATTCGATCCGTTGCCTGGGCTGCGCCTTCCTGCCCGCCTTCCCTGGCAGTTTAGTTGGCAAGAGCAGCCCCTCCCCAAGGTACCTAATGAACCCGCATGTGAGCTGCGACTGTCATTCGGGCCCCGCTAGCCGACGGCCGACGGCTTCCTCTTCAGAGGGGGGCAGGTACTCCTCAACAATAATCCGTCCACCCTTCCGCCCCGGTCCTCCGGCTCCATCTCCGTTCCCAACACTGGTTCTGCCTCCTCATTCTTCCTCCTTCATAATTAACCGTTCCCCTGTGCACATCTCCCTCTCCTGCCAAACACCAAAACCAAACCCGCAAGCAAGCAACCCCCCTTCCGCATTTTCATCATGGTTGCCAAGTCGCCCGAGTTCGAAAAGGCCGTTGCCGACTCCAAGAAGTTGACTTCCAAGCCCGACAGCACCGAGCTCCTCGAGCTCTACGGTACAATCGACTCCTACCCCGCCCCCACCTCCCCCCATTCGCAACGCCTCGCTGACTTGGGAACTTCACCGCAGGTCTATTCAAGGTCGCCAACGACGAGGACATCTCCAAGGCCGAAGCCCCCGGCATGTTTGACCTCAAGGTACGCTCCACCCCGCACTTCCCCCCGCCATGGCCGCGCAGGCGCTCTAACCCATAACGCGAAACACAGGGCAAGGCCAAGAAGAACGCCTGGCAGAAGATTGTCGACGAGGGCGTCTCCCCCGAGGAGGCCCAGAAGCGCTACGTCGACCTCGTCGAGACGCTCAAGGCCAAGTACGGCTACGACGCGAACAAGGAACCCGAGGCCGTCGGCGGCAACTAAGCGAACCCCGATGTTTTGATGAATGGACGAACACGGCCGCTCGAGATGACCAGAGGAAGGCATACGTATATTGTTATGGGCGCTGTACAGATCTCGCGCTACCTTAGGAAGCAAATCATACCCCGTCGGTTTATAGCCGGCTTGTCAGATTGGCACTGAGTGTCGACTGTTCTCCAACTCGGTTGCATTGTGATGCTCGAGTAACACGCATGTCGCCATGTGACGCATTAGGATCCGCCGTCAGTCTCACATGCCAGGTTAAAAAGTCGACGCCTCGTCAGCCGACGTGTGCACTTGAAGTCTGGTTTGTTCATGTCACGCCCCAACTAATAGCCTGTGTCCATGCTTTTGCGGAGGGATCCTTGTCTCGGCATTCGCAACGCTCGCCCTGACGGCAGATGCATTTGTGCGGGTTTGATGGGGTGGCAAAGGGAACCCCATGGTGGGAGATTTGTGAAGGCCTCTGCGATTATTCTTCTGCTAATGGACGGATGATGGAATAACCGTCGAGACGAAGCCGCATTTGGATACGAGGTGGTGCATATGTCCTACACAACGTCAGCATAAGCATACTTTTGCGTCTGCATTATGACTGTTTACAAGTTAACACAATCAACCACCAGCCACAAGCAGAGACGGGATTCATCCGCACGTCTCGGGCCATTTATACAGTTTATACACGACCTCTCTACTTAATCGATATGTCTTCCCCCAGATCCTTCCCGTCCCTTCCCTTGTCCCCGTCGGTGGCTTGCGCTTGGTTGTGGGTACGCGCCGTCCTCTCATCCCGGCCTGTCACTTTTGCCAACTCGCAGGGATTGACCTCACTTACACGGTTGCTACGTCTGACATGACATTGAGACGAGGGCGAACTTGGTTGGAAAAGGACATGATGATGTGCAATGCCGAGTAAAAATTGTCTACCAGCAACTATTAATAATATAAAAGGGGTGCTATGTTCATGAATCGAAACTATATAGTATTGAGTGTTTTAAGAGTTAAGGCAGGCAAACAGGCGAAACACGGAGACGGCCCGAGTTCTGTGAATGGCCTGATGCTGAAAGGGAAAGAGGTATCCAAAAGAACATGACGACGTGCCAAATAATAAAAAACAAAAAAACGTTCGTGTCCCGCCAAAAACACCAAGCCGGTTTCCAACTCCGTTTCGAAAGGGGGGGCAGGGGGGGGTATCGCTGGGAGAAGGGAAGTAGTAGAAGAAGGGGGGGGGGGGGGGNNCGGGGGGGAGCAGGGGAAGAAGAAGAAAGGAAGGGAGAGGAGGATTTCGGAAAGATGCCCTTTTTTTCTCTTTTGGTACGTTCTACCAGAAGGGGGGAGGGGTGGTTGGAATAGGGCAAACCGGGAGACTCAACATGTCACGGTTCGTCTGACTGGCCTGTCATGTGCGAAGAGGAGTTGTCCTTTCTTCGTTCCTCTCTTTCCTTTCATTTCCTTCTTCCTTCTCTTCCTCTGCTCCAAGACGGCGAAACGGGGTCCTGCCAACCAAAAAAAAAAACTCACTGAAACAAACAACACACAAAACGGCCTTCCCCTCTCTTTCCATCGTGAAACTCGTTAACACTTCGTGGCGACGCCCAGCCGAGAAATCCCTGCCATCGTGTCCCCTCTGATTAGAGCTCAAACAAAGGTTGACAGAGCATTTCTCCAGGGCGTCCACGGGGGGGGGGCTGCTTAGAAGAGGGCGACCAGGCCGGCGGCGGCGAGAAGGACGAAGCTGGCTCCGGAGAGGACAGAGGCGGCGCCGGTGGCGGTGGCGCTGGTGGGCACGGCCGAGGGCGACTCCTCGTCGGGCTGGGTGGGCGCGGCGGCCGTGACGGTGCCGTTGGAGCCGGTCCAGACGGTGGTGTGGCCGGCGCTCAGGGGCGTCGGGCAGACGGTGGTGGTGGTGGTGTGCTCCTGGACGGACGTCTCGACGGCGGTGGTGACGGCGGCGACGGCGTGGGAGGCCTTCTTGGTGGTGGTGGTGGTGGTGCTGGTGGTGGTCTCGGTGCTGGTGCAGGAAGTGCTGGTGGCGGCGGTGGTGGTCTGGACCTTGGTGATGGTGGACGACGAGGTGGGATACTGGCTGGACGACGACGAGGAGCTCGTGGTGGCGGCGGCGGCGGTCTCGAGCTCGCCGTCGACGCCGAACTTTGCGGCGCACTGCACGAGGTTCAGGTCGTCGGGGCAGCACCACGTATTCAGCTTTGTGTCGTGGGTGCAGTAGTATCCCTCGTCACAGGAGTCTACAACGGCGGCGTTAGCGACTCGGCGATTCTCCAACGCCTCGCAGGCAGCACAACAACAACAAAAGACTCACTCCCAGACCCGTCGCGGCAGCACGACTGGTTGTCGGCCGGGCTGTAGCAGTGCGTGTCGCCGTCGTCAGAGGCGCACGCCTCGTAGCCGGCGCCGCAGGCCTCGGCGCAGGTGCTCCCGGCGCCGCAGACGGACTGCTCGGGCTGGTAGCCGTACGTGTCGCGGCGGGCGAGGCTGACGCCCAGGACGGGGCCCGTGGCCAGCTTGTAGGGCTCCGACGAGGAGGCGGTGGCGAGGCTGGCGGCCAGGAGGGCCGTGGCGGTGGTGTAGAAGAGCATTTGAAAAAGAGTGAGTGAGTGAAGGTGGTTTGGTTTTATTCAAAACTGGTGACGAGCAGTAGTCTCCTATGCGGTCCAAGAGAACGACGGGTTTGCGCGCGTGGCTGTCGCGAGAGAGTGTGTGTGGTTGGTTGTATGAGCCGTTGGCAGTCTGTCTGGCCTAAAATGAATGGATCGAGTATCCGAGTCTCACGATACTCTTACTGTGAGGGCTTGCGAAAAACGCGGAGCGACAAAGGACGACAAACCAACAAAGGGCAACGGTACAAAGATGCAATCGAGAACAAGAGGGTGAGGGAGAGGGAGAGTGGGAGGGGGTGTGAGCGAGTGTGGGTGGGCGATCATGAGGTGTAAATGGGAATGGGCGCCAAGCAACAAACAGGTCTAAACACCAAAGGGGACCATCACTATAAAGATGCGCTACAGGCGAGTTTTCAGCTGCCTACCTACCGTCACTCATCTGCTATATAAGTACGCTACGTAATAGAACCGTAAGTAAGGTGCCCGTTTTGCCTCGTTCCAGCCCATCCAAACTCAACGCCCATGGCCCGGCTGGTGACAGGTCTATCGGGAGAGTCGCACCCGGGAGACGGGGGGGGGACCGACGAGGGGACGGACAAGAGAAAGAGGTGACGTGGGAGAGAGAAGAGGGAGGAGGACACAAGGCCATTGAGAAACAGCGCGACGTTCCATGGTCTGTGAGCGCGAGAGAGCGGGCGACAAGGTCTCCGGCGAATGGGGGAGCGAGAAGACACGGTCAATTCGGGTTTATGCCCCCCCCCCCCCCCCCCCCCCTNNTTTTTGCCCCCCCCCCCCCCCCATTCCCAATGCAGGGCCTTGTTCTCTGCCAGGTAATAGATTGGTGGTGCAATTAATCAACAAGAGGGGGAAAATGTGCCAGTCCTCGCCCGACCGAGCGGCGGGGTGGCCGAAAAGAGCGTGGTCCCCCTTGTTCGTTTGCTGGGCTTCTTGACGCATCTGGTGTTTCGAGTCCCATCGTTTCGAAACCGGAAGAGGGAAGCAAGCATTTTATTCACAGTGCTACCTTGATTGTTGTCCTCCGTAGCAGTCAAAAGATGCTCCCTCCTCTCCTTCTCTCCCTCAGCAGAGTGCCCGTCCCTCATCTCCCCAACACCAACACCAACACCAACACCATCACCATCACCATCACCATCACCATCACCATCACCACCACATGGCAACATCACCACTTGCCCGATACAGACAACCTCGACCCCTCGGACCACCCTCCCACTCGTGACCTCGTCGTCCACGAAACTTGAGTGGTGGAGAGCAGTTGCCTCCCCCTGGTCCAGATGCCCGGGCTAAAAAAGATAGCGTCGACGTTTGTGGACGCAGGAACCAGGAACCAGGCAAACGGAAGCGGGGTTTCAGGTCGTCGGTGACATGCCATTTCATTTCATCTCATTTCACAAAAAGAAAGGAACAACAATGCTGCATAAACCATTCGCCACCCGATTGACCACCTTCCCCCCCCCCCCCCCCCCCCCCCCCCCCCCCCCCCCCCNNACCCCTCCCCCCCCCCCCCCCCCCCTCCCCCCGACTGCCCAATCCCACGATGCCCTCACTCTCTACCAACCGCGCGCCTGCACCAGCAATCGCGTCCATTCAGCCCTCTGCAATTTGCCATCCAAACACGCCAATTTACCCTCTTGATTGCCAGACCGCCTTCCCATCCATCCGCCGCTGCTCTAGAACCGCCCATCCATTTAGCGCTCAGCCTGGTCGTCGTGTCGAGGCTAAGCTGGTCAAAGTAGCCCGTTGCCGAGGGGCTGAAGGGCTGAATGGCTGAAGGGCTGAATGGCTGAAGGGCTGAGAGCCCATCACCACCTCATCATATCACCATCACTTGACTAAACTCAATTGCAATGTGCCCTCCATTCTTGTCAACTTTTCCGTCTCGTCCTACTGTCTACACCATAACTGACATTTTACCCCCCAACCACCATGAGCCATCTCTCTGCCCCCCTCCCCAGGGCACCACAGGAAGATCGCTCATTATTAATTAATCGTAGTCCTTGGCAAGGCAATCTCTCCCCTTCCCTCAGCCAGTCTCGCCCTATTCACCCCTTTCTGCCACTTTTCAACACCTTTCCTCGCTGCCCCTTTTCTGCATTCGATCCCTACTCGGCCTCGTCGCCACCCATCTTGGAAATCCACTTGTTCATGGTGCTGTACTTGTCCTCGAAAGTCTTCTGCAGCTTCTCGCCCGCGATCCAGATCGGATCGCCCCTGCTCCAGTACGTGAAGCAATTGTCAAAGATCTGTCGCATGTCTGCCAGAAACTCGTCATCCGTCGCATACCCCCTCCGGTCCATCTTGGCCTTCATCGTGCTCAGATCCATCGGTCGCTTAATCTTGTCAAAGTAATCGGGCACACCATCTTCGATCGGCTCAACCGGTTCGCGGAAAGGCCCCACGAGCCGCGTCCAGAAGCCTAGAGCTTGGTTAAAAGATTGCCATCTTCACATCGAGGACCTTCTTACCTGGACCGGAGAGCATTCTGGCCAAAAGATCGGCACAAAAGTCCAGCTTCTGAGTCGTCGTAAAGAAGCGGCTATCCAAAACACCAGTGCTGGATCGGGGTTTGGGCGCTGGCTTGGGGAGGGACTGTCGAGGCGTCTTGACCCTGATTCTCGGCTCAGCCGATGGTATAGGGCCACCGGAGACGGTTCGCCGGGCCTTCCTATTCGACAAGTTCTCGTCCTCCTCCGTTTCGTCGAGATAATGCACGTTCTTGCGGGGAGTTGCCATTGAGACCACGGGTTGTGTCACTGCCGCGGGTGCCGCGAGCTCGATGGAGCTCATGGTAACGACCAGCTCGCTGAGGACTTCCTGTGGCAGCGATTTGGCGAACTCGGCTCTGGCATCGGAGGAGCGCATGTACTCGGCAGTCCATGACAGGAGCAGCTTCCTGATGGTTGAGCCCTCGGGGGTGTCCCTCCAGACCTGGATGAGAAGAGGTGTGGCCGGGATACGCCGCGTGATCTTTCTGCACTCAACCATGGCATTCAGCGACTTGTCGCAGAGTCCTCGGATACCCAGCTTGTGTCCGAGATTCCAAAGACCAATCAGGGCCTCGTAGGGAGGCACATTGGCGACATCCGATATGACCTTGTCGGTGTAGAGGAAGTTCTGGACCATGCCAAAGACCTCCTTTGTTGTCTCTGGGAGTTTGACAATGTGTTCGACCTTGTCTTCGACCTGCTTCTCCAAATGCTTCCGGAAGAACTCGGACCGGTCACATAAAAAGTCTTTTTGGATTCCAAAAGGAGCCTCCTCTGAGCCGACCAGGACAATAACAAAGGTCGGATGGGGTTCGCTATGCATTTCGTCAGCATCGTGCTTGAATGTGCCTCTTGGGTGAGTCTTGCGTACAGCCATGTGAATGGGCTCTTTTCCTTGTTCGTCTCCGGTTGGTGCTGCATCGCGAGCTTCTCGGGCTTTGGCTTGTCTTCCTTCTCCTGGACCTCGATGACGGCCTTGATAGCCGGGGCGCTACCTCCTCTCGAGTGATCGGACATTTTGTTCTATATGGTTCAGTTAGAAGTGTGGTTCGAATGATGAAATGGTAGTTACGCAGATTTGGTGAGATTACACGCAGTGATGCTATGTTGGTAAGCGCGATTGCGGTTCTCACTTGCAACAACGAACCCACATGTCCCAACGCTCTCGACCAGGCTTCAAGGCTTAATCACGATGGCTTGGCGGATAAGAGACTCACCATGTAGGATCTCGAATGCTTCCGAGAGTCTACCGCTCACCCCAACCTCCACCAACCACGGACAGGCAAAGTGTCTTATTGAGCGGACACAAATTGAGCAGGCGGCCGGATATAATATGTTTGGAAATATATTCAACGGATGGGCAGCTTTCAGAGAGACGCCAAGATTTGCACCAAGCGATGAATCAAATGACGCGGCGATGAATTGATGCTCTCAGTTTGGTCGTGATTCCCGTCGTCTGAGAAGGCTGAGAGTGTGAAGCAGGAACGATTGCCCTGTCGGCCAATGAGCGCCCCGAGTCTTGACCTTGGTGGACCGTGCATTGCACGAACTAGGAAGGCGCCCGTTTCGGTTCGCGAGATTGTCCGCTTCCGTCTTTGGCGTTTACCCTGTACCTTTACGGTTCCATGGCATATATATACTATATATATTCGACATCAGGAAATCGAGCGAAGCTGGTTTACTATAATGGAGTTCTAAAGCTAGAAATTTAAACTAGAAGATAAAGTTCACCTGTAAGGGAGCGATGACGTTGATAGTGATGTGGTGAACCTGTTTTGGCTCACATAACCCTCTTTCATCTGATGAACCCAACTGCATGCCTAAACACCCAGACACAACACCGCGTCTTCACCCTCTCTCTAAACCAAGTCCAAGCGAGGGAGTTTTCAACTACATCGAACATGCAGAAGAGCGATGCGAAATGTCCTACTATCGGAGGAGGTTCGCGGGAGGCAGTCTGCCAGCTAGTAAGTATGAAAGACGACTACCGCAGGGCTGTCAGAACTTGGAGGTTCTCGAACCTCTGCTCATACACAGAGATGGGATGCGCACACCTCACTCCTTGAATCTTCGAGCCATCTAAACAGCTCGTAAACTATCCCGGAGATCAATGGCAGACCAGTACACTGTCCTGGACGTCGATGGTCGAACTATCCGAAACGAAACTTGGTAGTTCGCAGCCCGGGAAAATCTACACCATGGTCACTCAACGACTACACTTGTCAATCCTTCAGGACCCGACAGCCAGAAACAGCAGACATGTACACTCGCAGCCTAAGGCTCCAAGACAACGACGACCTGACCCCTCCGACATGCACCCCGTGCCAGTTCTGGAGCGAGACAAAAAGCAAGCGATGAGTTACAGTCGTGTCGCGACCTCGGGCAGTCGTGTCGCGACCTCGGGCAGTCGTGGCAGAACCTCCTCGTAATGGACCGCCGGATAACTACAGCACAACGGGGAGGACGAGGGGGGGTGGAATTGCGCAGTGCTCGAGGCCTCGTCAAGACTGTCCAGTCCTGGCTCCTGGCTTCCGCCGACCCCCCCCTCTCGGCACCATTCCTAGGCTTGTGGTTGTAAGCTTACTGGGAGACCCTGATACCGGGAAGGCCTCATTTCCATGCATTATTCTTTGATAGTTTCGCAGGTCGGGCACCGTAGACGCCCAAAGAGAACAACATGGCTCCATCAGGTTGCCTTACGAGAGCCCTCGACGGTGCCCAAGGCGAGAAAAGTATCCCATCGGGCGTTCGTCGATATCAATCATGCCCAAAACTCCCACACCGCATTTTGTTCAGGACTGGATATAGCCCAGATTCGAGATTGGGATTAATTAGCCGTGATTCATGCCGTTTCAATCTGCATTTCGGCCCGCCGGCGCCAGGGACAAGGCCAGATTCCTCGACGTCATATCCGCGACAGCACGGTCAAAACCCTTCTCTCCCCCGGTTTTGCCTTGGGGGCTTCTGGCTCTCTCATTTCGGGTCCATATCCGAGTCCCGTATCCGTCTTCCCTCCCGTCCGCAGAGGCATCAATACCTCAAAGGTCATCATATAGGACATGGATGAGTCAAAGGGCCCGAGCCCTTTCTTCTCCAGCGATGGGGGGGGGCAACAAGAGAAAAGAATAAAACCAATAGTCAAATGGAACGTGGACCGGCAACACGACGATGAAACATCAGGGATCCAAGCGTCCGGGGGGAAGGCAGTCATTGTCCTTGTTATCCTCGTCGGCCTCGCCCGGAAACGAAGGGCGACGACGGTCCCGACGCGCAACGGTGTCGTCGCACGGCGACGAAAAGTAGGTGAAGGCAAGGGCAAGGCGTTTTCGATGACGACGGAAGCTGCCCGTTACAGAAGTGAAGACGTGGGACGCGGGGAAACGAGCCATCAGACCGAAGGGCAGCCAGTCTGTAACCGTCCGTATCAAAGCTCGACAAAAAGACCAGGGGATGGGACGTATCGACGGCGTGTTTGCGAGCTTCGCCGTCTCGCCCCCAAGAAGAACGAGGAAGAAGAAGAGGTAGGGCATGAGAAGAAGCATGGTGCTTGGACGTGACTATGTCCACTCCCCCAGGTTTTCCTCTTCCCCTTCTCCCGGGGGAGGGTGGGCGGACGTGTCATGAAATCGCCAGGCCCGGCTTATTGCTCCTCCACGTCCTTCCGCATTGTCGGGGACATCCCCATGGTCATCACCATCATGAACTTACACGGCCTCTTGGCCTCTTGGGGGAACGGCGGTGCAACGGTGAGAAGCGCTTGGGCAATTAAAAAGAGAACAACACCAACTTACCCCAGAATCACGGAACGGACTTGGATGCCGCGCCGCAACACGGAGCATGTATGCATCACGCGTTTTGCTCTGACCACCGCCACCACCATGACCATGACCACGACCATCACCATCACCATCACCACCCCCCCCCCCTCCGTCCGGTTCCTCTCCCTCAACCTTCTTCTCTCCTTCGTCGGAAGGGAAGGCAAGGGGGAAACGGGTGGAGGGGCAGGCGCTCTGCGAGGTTCAAAGTGCCGAGGGCCGTGATCCGAAGTTGCAGGACGAACCCATCATCGAACCATGTCGAGCCAAGATAAGTTCCGAGTCTATTCCCGTGCGGTGCATTAGACGCCTCACGAGGGCAAATCCCCAGACGGTACCGTCGCATTGCTTCGGAGAAAAAAAAAGGAAACGGGTTACAGAGGAAGAGAGAGAGTGTGTGTGAGTGTGGCAAGGGGTGACTCGACTGGGAATGGGGTCGACGTAGCAGGATCGTCGTCCATCTGCCGCGCAGATGCCGATGAGGCATCCGAGGGGGAATGTGGGAGGGAATGGGATGGTGATCAGGCCAGAAGACGGCCAGGGCGGGCGTGGTGGCTTGGAGGACCGACCTCGTCCGTCGAGCTGTGCGAATGGCACCCGAGAAGGGGGTAGATGCGACTCTTCCCATCATCCAGCTCCTTCTCGAGGAAGACGGAACAAGAAGAACAAGACGCACTCCCCCGCATCGACACACCCGCGCGCCCCTGAGCCATCTCCCTCCTGCTCCTCCTCCTCCTCCTCCCCGCTGCCGGAGGGACACGGAAACCCACCCCCTCCCCCGGACGGGAAGCGACGACGACGTCGACGACGGATGCTGCTGCGGCTGGGCGACAAGGGCATCTTCGAAATCGAGGGGGATCGAAGGAAAGGCTGTCGGGGCCGGCCTCTGTCCGCCCCAAGGTCGAGGTCGGATCGGCCCATGTCGATGGAGAATCGCCTGAGCGTCCTGCAGATGCGACTTGCGCCCCGGGCAGGACGTACGATGAGCTCTCTCATCCCGTCAGGAAGGAAGACAAAAGAAGGAGAAAAAGAAAAAAAGTCGACCCTGTCGTGGCAGAAAAAGACACCAATAAACCCTTTGAATGTAAATGTCTGAGAGCGGGCACGATAATTGACCCGGCCCGTGGCACTCGGCGCGTCAATTTGCATGAGGCGAGCACATATTCGCGTCGACGCATCGGCTGCGAGCGTCTGCTGGAGGCAATTGGACGGCGACGGGCAGACGGGCAGACGGACAGCTCCGGCGATGCATCAAGAGAGAATTAGCCTCGACGGGACGATATCGGACACCATCTGTGACTGGTGGTCGACAACATTTCCGTGTTACAGCCAGCGGCGAAACGTGGTCGCACAAAAAAATAAAAAAGCTTCTTCGTGGGCGGGCAGGAAACCAACGACCACACCCCCCCCCCCCCCCCCCAAAA
>WMHX01000104.1:0-28169 GCA_013420875.1 Thelonectria rubi
GGTCATAACAGTCATCAATAAATCTTCCTCCGGGCCAATCGGCCGGGCCCGGGATAAATACTTCAAATAAGACAGGATAAAAACAGCGTGTTGAATCTATCTAGGCTGCAGGAAAGTCGGGCTTTTATAGGCATACAAGACGCCCGGCTAGGTCACGCGCCTAGGCACGTGCCTCGGCACGTGACTAGCCTCGAAGACCGGGTCTTAGACCATTTGATCAGACTGTCAGAAGGTCGGAAAGGTCAGGAATTTCCCCACTGCCACAATACGTTAGAGGTTAGTATTATATCTCCCCTCTATATGTTAGAGGTTAGTAGTTATATCTCCCCTTTATATATTAGAGTTTAGCTCCCCTCTATATATTAGAGCTTAATCTTTATATCTCCCCTTTATATATTAAAGGTTAGCCTTTATATCTCCCCTTTATATATTAAAGCTTAGTACTTATATCTCCTCTTTATATATTAAAGCTTAATATTTATATCTCCCTTTTATATATTAAAAGCTAGTATTATATCTCCCCTTTATATATAAGAGATTAATATTATATCTCCTCTCTATATATAAGAGATTAGTATTATATCTCCCCTCTATATATTAAAGCTTAGCCCTTATATCTCTCTTTTATATATTAGAATTTAGTATTATATTTTGCCTCCTTATTTTAGCACTTATTAATAATATTTTGCCTTTTTATTTTAGATTTATTATATCTTGCCTCTTTATTTTAGACCTTATTTATTATATCTTACCTCCTTATATTAAATCTTAATAATTCTATTAACCCCTTTTATATTAGAGATTAATAATTATATTTTATTTCCTTATATAAACCTTTAATAATTATATTTTACCTTTTTATATTAGAATTTAATTTTATAATTATATTCTAACCCTTATTATAATATTTTTCTTTTATATTAAATATTAAAATTTATTTATTATTATTATTATTATAAGCTTTTTATTTTAATTTTTAATAATTATTAAATTTTTAAATTAAATATAATTATTTAAAATATAAAATTAATAAAACATTTAATAAAATAGTTAATATTTATTAATCTTAATTTAAATTAAATAAAAATATATAAATTATTTTTATTAAAAAAATATAAATATAAAGAGTTTTTTATTTTTAAATAAATTTTAAACTTTTAAATAATATAATTATTCTTTTATTTTTTAAAGATAATTAAATTATAAAATTTATAAAATATAAATAATAAAAATAATTAAAATAAATAGAATAACCTTTAATTATTATAAAATTAAATAATTTTATATAAAAAATTTAAAAAGAAAAAATAAATTCATTAATTATATTTATATATAATTATATATAATAAATAAATAAAAAATAATTAATTTATTATATAATTAGAAATTATATTTATAATTTATCTCTATATAAAATATATATTTCTTATTACTTTACTATTTTAGCCTTATTATATATATAAATACCTTATATATATTTATTATATTTATTTTAGCTTATAATATTCTCTTCTTCATTTATTTTTATATTTATTTATTTCTCTTTTTATTATTTATACCCTTATTAATTGCCTCCTTATACTTTAGCCTCTTATAAAGTATCATAGCATCTGCTAATATATTAATCCTTATATATACAATTATAGAAACTGTTATTCCCTTATATTAATATCTTTAGCTTACTATCTTTTATTATTTTTTATTTTTTATATTTTCCTATTAGCTATTATATAGCTTTTATAGTGCAAAATAATCTAAATAATATTTAAACCTCTTTATAATTCTATTTTATTATAAGAATTTATTTATTATTATTATAATTCTTAGTGCCTCCCTTTTTTATTTATTTATATTTAATGCCCTATTATATTAAACCCTAAAGTATTTTTAATTTTTAGCCTTAATATATTAATAAAAAATATTTTTTTTAATGCTTTATTTCTTAAGTCTTTATTAAAATATTTTCCACTCCTTTTATTTCTTTATAATTTAATTAATTATTTAATCTCTTATTATTTATACATTTAAGTCTTATATTTAAATATTTATCTTCTTATTAACTTTTAATATATTTAAATCTTTTAGATTAATAATTTTACTTTAAGATTAATAGATATTATATAGCTCTTTCCCTTCTTTATATTTATTTTAATCTCTCTATCTATTTATAATTAAATCTATTATTATTTATTAATATACTTTCTTATTAATATAATTATTTATTATTATTTATTTTATATTTAGAGATTATTATTTTATTAATATGCTTTTAGTATAGATTTAAATAATAATAGCTTTACTTTTTAGCGTATTTAATTTAATTTATTTATTTTATTATATATAATTTGCTATTTTAAATGGTATTTTAAAATATAATATTATAGAAATATTAAATATATTAATATTAAACCTAAATATATTAATTATTATAATTATCTTTCTTTTATTATATTAATTTTAATTTATATTATTTATTTATATTTATAGCCTTTTTATTTTATTATTATATATATTAATCTTATAATAATAAATATTATATTCTAGCTCTTTTATTAAAGCTTTTATTATTTTTATTTATTAATAATATATAATTATTTTAATAAGCTATAAATATTCTTTTAGCTTTTAATTAATAAGCTTTGTTATTATTACAATAATTATTATTATTATTTTTATTATATTTATTATAAATATAGATTATATATTATAAATAATATTAATATATATTATCCTTATTTAAATTATAATAATATTTTTATATTTGATATTAATAAAGCTAAATAGTATATTCTCTTAATTTAATAAGAATATTACTATAAAATGAACTATTTATATTTTAATAAATATTAAAGCCTTTAGCTTTTATAATTTAAATTGAAATATTTTTATACCCTTAAGAATTATATAGCTTTTATTCATAATAAATTAAATTAATTATATTATAATTTATAATAATTTAATATAATCTTAGAATTATTTTATTATTATTAATTTTAATATAATAAGAATAATTAAGACTTTATTTAAAATATAATTATTCTTTTATTTAATATATAAAATATTTAGCTTTTAATAGTAATTTATTATATCCCCCTAAAGAAATATAAATAATATAATAATTATTATTATATTATTAGAATAATTAATAATTAATAATATAAAATAGAAGCTTTTATTAATATTAATTCTTATTATTATTATTATTAAGCTCTTATTTATTATAATTAAATTAATTACTTTTTCATTATTTCCCTTAAAATTAAATTTAATTTTTATATAAATAATATAATTTATAATTAATATTAATTTATTATAAAACTTTTTATTACCTTAATTAAAAATCTTTTATTACTTTATAGTATAATAATAAATTCTTCTATTTATATTTAAGCTTAAATACCTTTTTAAATCTATTAATAATTAATAAAAACCTAAAAAAATAATATTATTTCTTATTAATAAACTAGAAATTAATTTATTATTTATTTATTTTAAAATAGCCCTTTATAATAAACTGCTTATAAATTAAGCTTATAATTAAGAATCTATATTCTATTTAAATATCCTATAGGCTATCTTTATTGCCCTTACTATTATTATTACTATTATAGCCCTTATTTGCCTTCTTAATAAGGGCTGCCTATATTATTATTATATTATAAAAATATTAACATATAAATATAATAATAAGATATCTTTAGTTACTAATAGTAATACTCTTCTTATAGCTAGGTTAGCTTATCCTTTGCAATATATATATTATTTAATATTATTTAGGGCCTAATCTATACACTCTTTATTTAGGCTCTTATAATAGATTACTCTTGCTTTTAATTTTATTTATATTTAATTTATACCCCTCCTTACCCTTATTATTATTAATTTTATTATTTAAAATCTCCTTTATAGCCTAAAGGCTAATATTAAATTAATTTACTTTTTAAATATTTATTTATATTTCTTTTTAATATAACAATATAAATTAAAAATAATAAATTAATAGAATATTAATTTCCTAAAGTATAAATTAATAAATAATCTTAAATTATTCTACTTTTAAGAACCCTTTATAATAATTAAGAATAAATATAATAAGTTTATAATTTATTAAAGTATTTTATATTTTATTATTTATTATATTATAATATTATAAAGTAAAGAGCTGAAATATTTATATTAATTAATTATTATAAAAGTAAATAAGAAATAAAAGAACCTTAACAAAATCCTTTAGATTTATATTATAATATCATATAGCCTTTTTGTAAGATTTAAATTTAATCTCTAAATTATATTAGACCTATTCCCTTTAGAGCTTATTATCCTTTTATAGCTTTTAAAAGACCTAATTTTTATTTATAGAATTAAATTAAAAGAGGCTCTTTATAAATAAATAGTTTATTATTATATTTATAGTATTATTAATAAGCTTATTTTATAGGATTTTTAATAGCTTTAATTTAATTAATAATTAATCCTTAAAATCCTAATATAAAAATAGCTTTTTATAAAGAAATAATTTAGTTTATTATAAAGTTATTTAAAGTATTAATTAAATATTAAGGATATTAATTTATAGGCTTTTATACATAATATTTTCCTTATTCTAGCTAATTAAACTTTTTATAGCTTTATTATTATTTACTATTATATTATAATTATAGAATTATATAATAAATTATATTAATATAATATTTTAATTTTAGCTATTCTTAATTATAAATTAATATCTGATTTTAAAAATAAATTTAAAATAATTTAAGCTATTTTCTTTTAGCTTTTTTTTATTTTAATTTTTTTTATTTCTATTATTAAATAAATTTAGCTTTTAAATTAATACTACATTTAATAAATAAAAGGCATAAAATAGCTACAATAGCTAAAAGCTTTAATATAAAATTATTATAATTCTTTTATATATTATTTTTATAAATATTTAAAATTATTAAAAAGCTAAACTTTATATTTTAATATTTAATAATTTTAATAAAATAATTAAAAATAAAAATATAAAGTTTTAATATAGCTTTTTTAAGTAATATTTATAGCTTTATTATTTATAATATTTTAAGGTTATTATTATATTTTTATAAGATATTAATAAGTTTATTAATATATTATATTATAATATTATATATAATAAATTGCCTTTTATTTAATTTAAATAGTAATTAATTAATTAAATCCTTAAAGGCTATAGCTTATATAATATATATAAATAATTATAAATATATTATAATATATCTCTTTTAAATTATTTATTTAAACTTAAAATAGAATAATATATTTTACTTTTTATTAAATTCTTTTTAATTAATTTTAAATAATATATTCTATAAAATAATGTTTAGCTTTATAATAGCTATTATATAATAAATAAAATATTTAATAGTAGAATATATATATTAGAATTTAATATTATTATTTTTTAAGTCCTTAAGATTAATAATATATTTAAATAAAATTAAATTTTATAAGAACTCCTTCTTTTTATTAAAATCCTTTAAATAAATAGCTACCTTTAATTTATAGAGCTATATATTTAAGGAAGTAAAATTATTTTATTTTTTAATATTTTTAGCTTTTTATTATTAAATATATTTTATTTTTACTTAAAATATTTTTAAGGCCTATTATATATTTCCTTTTACCCTTTATATTCTAGCTTTTAAACTATTAAGATCTTAGCTTTTTATAACCTTAAAATATTTATTATAAAGACCCTTAATAAAGAATTATTAATAAAAGACTTTATTTCTTTATAATATATTTATTTACTTTCTTTTAATTTAAATTATTAATTAATAGCTAGCCTTAAGCTTTTAATTTTATTAATAAGTATTTTTAAAATATTTTTAAATTCTTTTTAATTTAAAGCTTATAAAATAGTAATTTAATATAAATATATATTAAAACTTTTTATTTTTAGGCCTTTTAAGTGCCTTAATTAATATATTATTATTAAATAGAATTAATATTTTAAAGATCTTATTTTATTTTTAAATAATATTAAGCTTAATTACTTATTTTTATACCTTTCTAATTTATATTTTATTTAATTTATAAGGTAATACTTAAAGATATAATTTAATTTTATATTTAATAATAATTATTTTATAAATATAATAATTAAAAATATAAAATTCTTATAAATAAAAGAAATATTTTATTAAATAAATTAATTTTCTTAAAAATATAATAACATAAAAATTATAAAAAAATTTAATTTAATTTAATTTAATTTCTTTTTTTTTTTTCTTAAAATTAATTTATTTTATTTTATTAATTATTAATATTTTAGCTATAATAATTATTATATTTTAATAGGAATATATAATATTTTAATTTATTAATTTATATATACCTTTTCTATTATTTAAGGAATTTTAAAAGCTATATTTATAAGAAAATATATTATATTATTATAAATATTATAAATTAATAGAAAATAATTAGATAATTTAAATTATATAATTAATATTAATATATTTATTAAATTTTAGACTTCCTTTAAGTTTAATAATTAAGGAACTACTAATTATTAGCTATTTATATTTTAATTACTAGCTAACTTATAGTATATAAATATATTTTAATTTTATACTAAAAGTTAATTGCTATCTGCTAAATAGCGAATGTTATAAACTTAGGGTATATATATAAATAGTATAAGTAAATCTCTAAAGAGATAAAAATAAAGGAAGTCCTAACCTTAAGGGATAAAGAAAGAATTAAGCATCCTTAATTATTAAGTGCAAAAGGCATAAACCTCTATAATTACTATATATACTAAAAGGGCCGCAAAGAATACTATAAAATAATTAAAGAATACTTTATAAAAGATAGCTACTTAAGGGAGCTATAAGAATTTATAAGAAGCTAGGGTTATTAATCTAAAATAATATATTTTATATTAAATTATAAAAGCACTTATAGAAAATAAAATAGTATTTCTCTTCTAATTATTATATATATTAAAAGAACTAATTAAAGAATTATAGGCTAATAATTTATTCTATTAATAATAATTAATAAGAATATAAAGAGTAATTAATAGAATTAAGTATTATTAATATAATAAGAATAATATATTATTCTATAAGAATAGGCTAATAATTCTAAAATAATAAGCGCTTTAAGGGAAAATCTTATATTAATATTATAAAGACTTTAAAATAAGATATATAAATATAATAAAATTAATAAAATTAATTATAAGGAAGTTCTATTAATAGGGGATTAATTAAGAAATTAAGGACTATATATTTTAATATTAATATTATTAAAGGGTATAAATATTAAAGCACTAGCTATATAGGTAATTAAACTTATTATTATTATTAATATATTTATTTTAGGAAATTAATATAGATTTTATTATAGGATTACTAAATAGTATATAAATAAATAATAAGGAATATAATATGATCCTAATAATTATATATTATATAATAAAATATATAATATTTATTATAATAGTTTAGGTTAATTCCTAACATTTAGCGCAGAGGATTAAAGATTATTTTATAGTATTATTAGCAAAAAGACTAAGGCATTATGCTAAATAATATAAAGAGGTAATTAAATATTATATTACTTAATAGTTAATTACTGGAAACACTAAAAGTAATTCAGGTAAAGTAATTATATTAAAAGCTAAGGTAGTTTAAGGACTTCCTTCTATTTATTAGAAATAAATATATATATATAGTTCCTTAAATTATAATTAAGAGAGTGATCTTCTGATAATTAGTTGAGTTTTTATAGGGGCCTTATTATATAAGGTGTTAGTCCGTTACGGGCTATAATATTTATCTCTATAAAGAAAATACTAAATATAATATAATTAATATAATTAATATATAAATATATAAAATATAAGTTTAATAGCCTAAAAGGGATTATAAATAATAAAAATAAGCTTTTTATTAATAAATTTTAAATAGGCCTTATAAAAAAAAAGAGTAATTTATTATTAATTATTTATAATATATTATTTATAAATAAATAGGTAAATAGAGTACTTTTATTAAATACTAGAGAAATATTTATAAATATATACTAATAACTCACTAAATTAATAAGTAATATAGCTTTTAGAGATAGTATTTATTTATAATAATAGCTACTATTAGACTATAAGGGTATCCTTAATATATATACTATATAGCTACTATTCTTAAATAGTAAAATATATATTGCAAGAAATAAAGACTAAAGTCTAGAAAATATAAAAGTATATTAAGACCTTTTAGTAAGTGCGCGCTAAAGCGTAAAAATACTAATAATAAGCAATAAAGAAATAAGTATAAAGATATAATAAATAGCATAAGCCTTAAGAATTTATAATTAAATAGATTATAGGCCTATTAATAAGGAACTTTTATTTGAAATATAAGAAGCTAATGCTTAAATTTATTTCCATTATAATAATAAAATAAATAGAAATATAAATATATTAAATATACCTCCCTAAATAATATAAATAAATATATAATATATTTCTAATTAGGCTATTTAAATTATAAAAAAGTGCTTATTAAATATAAAGTAAGCTAAAGAATAAGCTTTTATTATTAAAAGAGGAAAATAATAAATAGAAAATAAAAGAGATTATTAATTATAAAAAAAATAAAAGGTATATTTCTTTTTAATTAAATAAATAAGGTAATTAATAAAATACAATACTTAAGAATTAAAGGAATATTTAATAAATATATAAAGGAAACTAAATAGTTATTAAAAGTAAATTAAAAAAATATATAGAAAATAAAATAATTAAATAAAATTAAAAGGGGGTAATAAAGGACTATTAGGCTAAATGCAATAAAAGGCTATTAAATAAAAAACTATATAAAATAATTAATAATATAATATAAAGCCACTAAAATAATAAAAAATAAAGAAAAAGGGAATAAAATACTATTATAAATAATATTACTACTTAAAGGGTAAAGGCTTAATAATAAGACTTAAAGCTAATTTATTATTATTATTATTATTATTAATAATAAAATAATAAGGAAAAATAGAGCTATAAGGATAAAGAATAAATAGGAATAAATAGGAATAAATAAGCTAAAAAAGAATTAATAATAGCTTAATATTAAAAGTAATAATATAAAAAGAGATATATTAAAAGAAATATATATTTAGGGGAGTAATATTATATGTATTTTAGGCAAAAGTAGAGGGCATAGAGCTATTAATACTAAAAGAGATAGAAAGGGAAGGAAAGGCTAGAATAAGGGCCTTAAGAGATATAATAAGATTAATAAGGATAGTGCAAATAGTATAATAATAGCTTAATAATACCCTAAAAGTAATAAAAGTTATGAATAATATAAAAGTGCTAATAATATAATAAATAACTATTAAATATATAATAATAATAATAAATAAAATATAAAAATAGAATTTTCTCCTTAATATTAAGAGTAAAATGCCCTTTATAAATATAAAATTATTATAAATAAAAAAGGAAATTATTAATTAAGGGATAAATATAAATATAAAAGAATTAAATAATTTTAATTATAATTATAAAAATAATAAAATTATTATAAATATAAATAAAAATAAAATTATTATAAATATAAATAAAAATAAAAATATATTAAAATTATTAATAAATATTTAATAAGAGTATTATAAAAAGTATTTAATAATATATTTATAATTATAAAGAGATCATAATAAGCTAATAAGTTAAAACTAGCTCTTATAATAACTATTTAGTAATTAAAATAAGGGAATTATTAGAATTAATAGCCTAAATAATAATAATACTATTAGAATTAATGAGAAATTTAATAAGGGCTTATTAAATAAAAACTGTAGCCTTAATAGCCTATTAGAACTATTAATACCTAAAGAATAAAAAAGTAATTAATAAATTAAAAGCTTTAATTTTATTTAATTTAAACCTTTAATAAATACCTTAAGATAATTAATCTTATAAGTAATTAATCTATTTTTATATTAGAGTTATTTTCTTTTAATATTATAAATTAAGTATAATTTATCCTTATCTTTTTATAGTAGCTAGAGATAATTAATAACTTAGGGGTTAATAATATTTATTTTAGCTCTACTATTTACCTAAATAGTAAACTATTCGCCCTTAATTCGTACTTATAGTATTATTTATTATCTTAATATATCTGGGCTCTATATTGCACTTAGAGCTCTTTATAGAGGTTCTATAACTTCCTCTAGCTCTTGCTAGTCCTATAGCTCTTCTATAGGCAGTATTTATTATTTTTTATTAATTTACTAGCTTATTATAGCTATTCTATAATCTTTGCGGCTTCTGCTATTTATAGGGGTTAGACTATTTATAGTTATATAGATTATTATATGCTTTATTAGTGCTAATTAGCAATCTTTTCTTATTTATATTATTTGCACTTTAAAAATCTATAATTAAGTATATTATTTATACTATCTATATATTTCTATAAGAAAATATAAACTTTATAAATACTTAATATTAATAAATAAAAAGCATAAACTTAAGAGAAATCTAAAAGGCTTATTAATAATAAAATATATAAAAAATAATTAATAAATTTATATTAAAATATTTATAATTAATATTTTTATAAATAGTATAAATAGTATTTAATTTATTAAATTAATAATATAAAGTATTAAGGCTTTAATAAATTATATATATATATTTAAAGTAAGAAATATTTATTTCATTAAATTATATAGAATTAGAGATAATAAAATTAGAAAGAGAATTAAAAATATTAAAGGCTATAAAAATAACTAAAATGCATAAAAGAGCTATTAAAGGGCAAGGCAATAAATTAAAGAGTAAATAATAAGGGAGGAAATAAAATAATAAACTAATAAGAAACTGAAAATAATATAATAATAAAAAAGAAGAATAAGGCAATATAGAGAGAGAAATAAAATAATATAAGAAAAAGAGAAATATAAAATATAAAAAAAAGAAAAAATTTAAAATATAAAGGAGAGAAATATAATTTTAAAATAAAGCAAGAAATTAATAAATATAATATAATAAATATTAAGCAAATAAACTATAAATAAATAATATATAATTAATTAATTAAAATAATTATAATAATAATAATAATAATAATAATAATATTATAAAAAATGCATAAAATATATAATAATTAATTATAAAATAAGAAACTAATTAAGATTATTATAATAAGGCAATAATAGCTTAAGGACTAAGCCTCTAAAAGGGGGGGATAATTATAAGGAGCCTAGTATAATAAAGGCCCGCTAAGCGGCTAGTAATAGTAAGCTAAGGTAAACCTAGCTTAGTTAGTATAAGCCCTAGGCCCTAGAGGTATAAAGGGGCAATGCAGCTAGCTATAACTATAATTAGTTAAGTTAAAGTCTTTTATAATACTAATATATACCTTTCTATATATACTATTTCACCCTAATTATATAACCTTTATAAATATTAATATAAAATTTCTCCTTAAATTACTTATTATTTTAATATTATTAAGTTATTCTTATAAAATAATATACCTTACTTATTATATTAATAGTATTTAATTTTATTAAGTATTCCCTATATTCTTACTAATTATTACTAATAAAATAAATCTTTAGCTTATAATCCTTTAATTAGCTTTTTTAATATATATAATAATTAAGAGAGAAATACTATTTTGCTTTTTATAAGTGCCTTTATAATTTAATATAGAATATACTACTCTAAATTAATAACCCTAGCTCCTTATAAATTTTTATAGCTTTCTTAAATAGCTATTTTTTATAGAGCGCTCTTTAATTACTTTATAATATTCCTTATAGCCCTTTTAGTATATATAATAACTATAAAGGTCTGCGCTTTTTATGCTTAGTAATTAAAGGAGCTTAACTCTTTCTTTATATTTTAAGGTTAGTAAAAAGGTATGAGAAAATAGAGAAAGTAATAGTAAGAAACTTTAAAAGAAGCTAAAAGATAAAAAAGAAAAAAAAGAAATCTAATTAGATATTTAAAAATAGGGGTTTAAGAGAAGTATAATAGTATAGGATTTAAAGTAATTAAATTAATAAAAGTAATTATGATTAATATTCTAAAATCTAGAATAAGGGAAGGGGGAAGCCCCTTCTTTATAAATAATTTCTTAATTATAATTAGTTTATATTAATAAATATATATATTAAATAAAAACCCTTTAAATAATAATTATAATAATATAGAATATTTTAGGTTTAATTTAATAATAGTTATAATAAATATATTAATAATATATATAATTATAAATTATATTTAATATATAATTTTTAATATTTTCTAAAATAGAAAGTGCTAATTTCTACATTAAGTGAAACCTATTATAATAAGTAAGTAAGGCACTAATAAGGATATAATATAATATAATATTCTTAATATAATATATAATAATTTTACCTATTTTCCTACTTAGGCCTAAGACTTTTTAATCAAATAATTATAAGTCTTTCTTATATTATACTTGCCTTATTAAAATATAAAAATTATAAAATATATTATTATAATTTTTATATTTTTATAGATTTAATTATTTAGTTTATATTCTTATTAGCTAAATATTAAAAGAATTACTTAGAGAAGAATATTTATTTCTTTATTATTAAGGGCTTTTATACTTAATAGCTATAATAATATATATAATAAGGATTTTAAGTTATTTAGTTCTATAGATTTTATTTTTAATTTTATTCTTAAGTCTTTAATAAAAGATCTTAATAAATATATTATTATTTTATTTAAGTTTTATTATAATTTAGTAAAATATAATAATATAATAGACTTAATTTATTTAATCTTATAGAGATTAATAGCTACTTATTACTCTTTATTAACTATTTTAAATATATCTTTAAGTGCAATTTTAAAATTATCTTATTTTAAAAAGATATTAATAGTTTTTTTAGTTCTATATAATATTACTATTATATTTAAGGTAATCCCTTATAATAAGCTTAAACTAAATAATTATAATACTTTCTATATATTTATAAGTATATATAACCCTTTTTTTAGCTAAAGTAAACTTATATAAGAACTATTAAAAATATATTTTAAAATATATAATAAAGGGTATTATATTCTTAAAGTTTCTATTTAATAGTTTTAATTAAGAAGGCTTAATTACTTTATTAAGATTTTATCTTTCTTCTTAAGCTTAAATAAAGAGTTAAGCTTATAGCTAAATATATAGCTCTTAAAATATTATTTATAATTATTAGATTTTAATAATAACCTCTATATAAATTATTAGCATATTATATATAAAAAGTATATTATTTAATATAAAGCTTATAATATTAATAAATTCAATTCTAAGTATACTTATAATAATATTACTTAAGGTTAATATAATAACCTTTTAAATAAGAGCTTTTAATATATAATAATTTAAATTAATTCCTAATAAGAAAATGTAAAGGTTATTTAAGTTTATATTAGTAGAGAGGTTAGAGTATTAAATTAAATAATAAAAGAGTAAATAAAATATTATATTATTTAATAATTAACTATTAAGTATACTAAAAGTAATTAAGGTAAAATAATTATAAATCTTTTAAATAGTTAATATAAAGTAATTATATTAAGAGCTAAAATAGTTATAATTTATTTAAGTGCTAAAAGAGTATATTTATATATTAGCTAGTTTACAAATTAATTAATATTAATTTAAATTAAATTAATTATATTAAATTTATATTATTAAATTAAATTAAACTAATTGTATTTAATATATATATAAGTCCTCTTACTAATAAGTTAGTATTTTATAAGTCCTTTAAGGGTTTTACTATAAGTAACTGCTTAGTCCCTATAGGGTTATAATATAAGCTATAATAATTTTTATTTATTATTTAAAATTATTAATATTTTAATTTTTATTAAAAATATAAATTTAAAATATTTTAATTTTTATTAAAAATATATTAAATTTATTTTTATTAAAAATATTTATTTTATTTTTATTAAAAAATTTTATTTTATTTTTATTAAAAATATTTATTTTATTTTTATTAAAAATATTTATTTTATTTTTATTAAAAATATTTATTTTATTTTTATTAAAAAATTTTATTTTATTTTTATTAAAAATATTTATTTTATTTAAATTAAAATTATAAAAAGTTTAAAAATAATCTTTAAATTATATTTTTTAAAAGGTTATTTAATATTTTTAGTATTAAATTTTATAAAAATTTAAACTATAATTATATATATTAAAGTAAATACGCAATTTCTCATAAGATATAACTTTAATATTTCTTTTTTAAAATTAGAAGTATATGCCTAAGTCCCTTATACGCTGCTCTTATAACTTAGAGGATCTTATTTCCTTCGCCTAAAAGTGGAGCCAGGGCTTCACTAAATTAAATAAGTAGTATATTATTCCTTTAGATACATCTAAAACCTAACATTGCAATACAGCATTAATACCTCCTCGCTACAAGTAAATCAAACAACTTAACTAATTACTGAAGCCCCTATCGCGAAAGTGACCTGAGTGAAACCAAACTGACTGGGGAAAAACAAAGAGACTCAATATCGAAAAGCTGTACAAAGCCTTATCATCAGCCTGGCATACATGCCTCAGCCTGGCATACATGCCTTGTTACCGCGTTGACCCTGCTGCCGAGAGTCTCACAATATTGTCGAATTACAGTTCCCAGGTCATAAATCGCTGGCCGTTGCCGCCCACAAAAGTAAAGCAGTCCTGAGGGGTGCCTTCGTACAAAATCTGGCTTCTTGCCCATCCCGAAGACGCCGTCTGGGATACCGAGCCGTCAGGGAGTTGGATGGTGAACAACCCGGATCGCCTACCAATGACGCTAACATATGTGTAGTCTGCTTGATCCACCAACCCTGTGCTTGTTTGTGCTGAACTCCCTCCCGCGGTGCCGTATTCACCATAGCCATACATTGATGGGTCGGCTTGCTGCCAGTGTTGGTTGTATGTGGCGTATCCAGAATTGGATGCAGTAGACATTCCGCCCTGAGGATTGTAGGCATAATGGTCCGAGTAGGATGCCCCATAAGCGGCGCCGCCTTGGCCGTGTGGCTAAGATCGATATGGCGCCTCCACAACGGTGACAGATTCGTGAGAATAGGGATAGGACCCCTGCGCAGATGACGATAAGTCGCCCAGATACTGGCCGGATGGTTCAAAATTGGCTCCGAATGCTTGGAATAGTTCGAGGGGAGGGCCTGGATTTCGCATAATATAATAAAAAGCCTCACGAAATCCGGCTTCATTCTCACAGATGTCAAGATACCTAGACCTTAACCTCCAAGCGGCGGTTTCCCCTTCATCATTTCCTTGATCGGTTGCCCGGGGATAAAAGCCAACCAGGAAGGGCGTACCAGATCGGTAGGCCCAGAGTCGAGCATTAGGACCAAAGCACGTCATTGCCCAGAGTGTTCGGCGCTTAGTGTACTGGGCGTGCTCGATACATGCCGTCATAGCTTGGCTTTCGACCTCTGCAATATCTCCAGGAGTCGCGCGCCCATGTTTAGCCTCGATCATAAGTAGATATAACTTTGCTTCCCCATCCCTAATCCCAAAGCCCGCGACCAAGAGGTCAATACGTCTCAGGCTCTCGGGAGCGGGCGGTTGTTGACTAGAAACAGCCCATTGATCGCCCTTGAAGATGTGCTTGTGAAATACGCGTTCCCAGAACGCGGTAGTTGCATACTCGCCGAAGCGGAGGGCATCCTCTCGAAGGCTGAGAAGGTTTCTATCCTAGTTGATACTCATATTGAGAAGTCTGAGAAAGGGAGACTGGGAAGAGGGAGAAAGGTAGATGGGAGTCTAAGAACAATATGGCTGAGGCAAGAGATGCGTAATATGCAAATAGGTAGGTTCCAGTGTAATATTGAGAGGATAATAAAGGCAATGAGGAAGGAAGGAGGGTTAATCGCTACTTATAGATTACCTCGAGGTTATCCACCTCTATGTTAAACCTATCATTTTTGGATTCAAACTGTTGGTCCCAGCACCAATCCTGGCTGTGCTAGGTTCGCCGCAATACGGCAAAGGAATTCAGTTGTCGGAGGCCAATGACTAGCCGCTTGTTGGACGATTCCATGATGCCGAGCGCGAAGCAAAACACGAACAAGGTGGTCTAAATTTACCCGGTGGAGAGCTGGGGGCTAACAACTCAACCCAGCGGGTAGCACAGTCTTCGGCGTATCGCTTCACTAAATCGGCCAATGGGCGGACTTGACTTTGGTTGTTGGTCGTTGTATCTGGGCGCTAAGAAGGGTTAAGGGTTGCATGAGTCTACGGAGTAGCGCCAACAGGTCAAGACCTGGCTCTACCGGGTTTCAATTTGGAGTCTTCGGACCAACACTCACGAATCGAGGCTACGAGTTTCAGAATGGCGCGTAGGCGATCAAATCCATCGGACTCCATCGAACTGCCGCGGATGCTTGAAGAATCTTAGGAGGTGAGCACCAGGCAAGTGCCGCCAGTCAACTGTTGGGCGGCTAGTTAGTGTCTTGGCGACGGCGAAATCTGGGTCCCCGGATCAGCATTGATCCGGAGTGCTTCTGTTCGCGTAGGATAACTCAATCCACTGTTTAGAATCCATCACCTTCGTCACCCAACAATGACAGAAACCGACAACTACGCACGCATCGATGACAATGGCGCAAGACTCGAGTTTTCATGAGGACTGGCAGGATCCCATCCATATCCACGTCCGCACGCAATGCGATGCGTGTGGTTTCCATTTCAGGATCGGGGAATTGTTCGTTAGCCGTATGCCCTCATCGCAATTGCAGCCGCCCTTCTACGACATTTGACTAATACTCGCAGTTGAACACGGCCAATTCTCTGTTTCGCCCAGGATTTCGGGCTGCTGGAGGTTCCCAGGACACAGTCCCCTTGATCAGATCTATCGCCGATGGTGCTTATGCCGCCGGCCGTACTGTGCAAGCTGCACTGCCTCCGATATGGCGACAATCCATGCTGAGTGCTTCAGCGTGTTCATGCAAAAGTGCCCGGCTGCAAACAAGCTGGAGCGGCTCGTCTTTTTAACCACGTGGAGAGAACCTTGGCACTCTGCCCCCTCTCTAGGACTACGTCCACGCTTGACTATCGAGAAGGCAATGTATCTCGCTGCTCACCTTTGCGGCATGCCAGCGCTTCGCTCCCTCCCGCCAGAGATTGCTGAGATGATTCGATCTCTCTCAGAATCTTCTCCTTTTTGGCGTTATGCTTCGGTACTGGAGCTTGTTGACCGCGTGTCTGCAACTACCAACGAGGAGAGCTCAGGACTAATCTCGCATAGCATTTCCGAGATTAACTCTTGGAATCGCGGCCTTCCCCCTGCTCTTGTTTGTGGCTCGTTTCCCGCTACTAATGGTTCAGTTTTCCGTATTACGATAGATTCATATGGTGTCAACAGCATCGAGAGACTTTCCGGGCAGCCCCCGCCTTCAGGCTTTCGGTCTAGTTCTTTTACCTACATCGTGGAGACCGGGGCCGCTCTAGAGGGTGTCACGGTCGAATTCCAGGTTTGTGATGCTTCAGACATTCTTCAGATATTATATTCTAATGTCATAAGCTTGGACTCTGCCGCCTTGCCCCGATTCCGGGCCTCAATCAACTATACCTCTGGGACAGGCCATGTCCACCGAAGCTGGAGAACTGTGTTCTGTACGGCTCACCGAAGCTATTTCCACCATCATGGTTTCGCCAAATGAGGACTATAGACCCCCGGGACTGCACAGGCATTACCTTTTTTATTGAGCTCGGAACCTATGCGATCCACGGGCACACGTCTTCTGAGCCCACTGCTGAATCTACCTTTAAACGACTTTTCCCAGAGCGACAAAAGACTGCTATATGGGTATACGTACCCTTATCTGCCAAAGACCAGGTTGAAGCCTTTGGCGTCCAAAACGCGTGGTCCGATGATGGCATCCCGATGATGCACCCGTGTTATCTGGTACGGCTGCCTCTCAATCTCTCAAGGCTCGACCTCTAACTGCCGCAGCTTCGAACAACCCTCTGTGGTGATATCACCGCTGGCTCCTATCAGCAGGGAGAAACGACGGTTCGCTCCAAGATCACCACCTCTGGCCCCGCACTGGTGCATAACATTTCTGATTTATTCTCGGTATCCTTCCTTGGGGTCGAATCTGGTAGCAACAGCCATGTTCACATTATGCCGAATGCTCCAGTCTCTCCCGTACCCTCCATCTCAGAGGTTTGCTTCTCCTCGGCACCTCTCTCAGATGTCGTCAGTATTGAGGTCTTCCGCCACCCAGAGACTGGTTTCTGCCGGGGCATCCTTTTGGCATATGGCAATGGGGGTCAACGAGCGCTTGGACAATGCCGTGTTGGAGTTGACCGCTCGGTGATCTGGAGAAATCCTGTGCAAATTTGCGTCGCAAACTTCAAGTTTAGCCTGCCAAAACGGGGATACCAACTTCAGGTATCAAGGGTAGAGGCAGGTCATGATATCGAGCACAGCCATCGCTTACAAGGGCTACCGTGGAAATGCTTGCCCATGAGAGGGTTGCTGGAGTTTTGGTACCAGTATGACGAGTCACAGCTCAACCATATTGAAGCAGATTAGTCTCGTTGTTTCTATTACTTTAGTCTTCTCACTGTATACTTATATTTAGCCCATCTGCATGCTTGTTTATCGAAACGTCAGTGCAGTCAGGATTTATCCTTTTCTATCAGCTTCGGGATTTCAAAAGACCGAGTAGGGTTGGCTGCAACAGCGGCAATCTCGATGGCAAAAGTCCTCTCCCACTCAACACAAGTATTGGGCTTAGGAGATGCTGGAATTGTGAAAAGACTGTGTTTTTTGCTATTGGGTAAGCAACTCGCCCTTGAACGAAGCGAACCGCATATCGTCAGCCAGCAAGAAAGGAGTATTGCCTTCAATGCAGTCAGTGTATCTAATTCTCAACTGCGCCGCCATGACCCATGAGCCCAGCCGCTACCGGTTGCGGCCCTCCTCAACCCTCACTGCTAATCGACCCGAGGTGCGGACACGTCCCGTCGATGCGAATCTTGGGCTAGTTGATTCTAATGTTCTTAACCCAGTGGATTCTATAAAGCGCCATAGCGGCGATAAAGTTAAAGATTCCTCTATTTAGTGGTTAGCGAGCATATCCTTTAGAGATGGGGAAAAAGGGAGTCGTATTACCTGAGGGCCATAATGGTTTGAAGCTTAAATGCAGTCTTGGAACGGAGTACTATTAAGGTTAAGACTACCTCGATAAACTCTTTCCACTCCTTCTGGAGCGAGGGGATCGTGACACCGGAACCTTGACTGACATAGAAGGTATCGAAGTCTCCCATAAGCTTGTAGAGTGCCTCGTAAGTATTGCAGAATTTGGCCTATATAGTTGGGTCATTCATATACTCGAATACCATGCCTAGAATCCAGAAGAATAGAGTCAGAAACGAGGAAGCGAGCTCGGGAGATGAGTCTGGGAAGGGAACGCACCCATTTATTTAGTGGCTAGGAGCTTCTTTTCGGCCGACATTCCTGCGTATACGGTGAGACTTGTCGACTGCTTGCCGCCAAACATGCCCCCCTTTATGCGGTTGGGCCGGCCCTTGAAGATGGCGAGGCGATCGAGGTTAGATGCGTTGCCAAGCTCGGCAAGCAGCAGGAAGATGAAAGGCCTGGATTTGCCGTCCAGCTTCCAAGGCCATGACCCCTTCCCCGCCAGGGCCCATTCGGCCGCAAGGCCGCAGGGCACCTTGGACGTAGGGTTCGATGGCGCCGGCATCTGGTTTTCGATCTGGCCCTTATCTAGCCACTGCGTGAAGAAGTCGGCGATGAGCTGGCCTTTGAAGACGTGCTCGGCTGTGGGAGTCGACTATGTGTCAGCGACTTCCACAAGGTACTCGTGGTAGGTAGGTAGGTATGCCCGCGATGACTGCGGCATCAAAATGACCTCCTCTAATAGTTGGCCCGGACCTCCTCGAGGTCGCCGTTAGCTTCCTTGACCCACGCCGTGTCATGCGGCTGCAGGCCGTTGACCGACCAGTTAGAGCACGATATGGAGGTATTGCCTTAGTAATAGAAAATATTATTCTACTTTTTATTCTTAATATCTTCCCATTAGAATTTCCTATTCTCTAGGAATGCGGGATACTTATACCTCTCGGTATAGAGCGTGTACTTTTGACCACTATCCTTAGGGCGCCTTGGGCAGACATAGATCGACTTGGGTCTTCTTGCGGTTCTTGCTATACACCAGGCAGGTGGAGCATAATAGCTCTTCGTCGGAGTCCTGGGTTGCCTTGGCCGCTTCCTCATCCATATATGTCAGCGGGTTAATATTGGAGTTAGAGCTGTAGCCCCATGCCCTATCTTTGCCTATAGAAGGCTGATCACAATAGCACAAGTTATCGTCCCCTTTCCTTTGCTATTAAATGTCAGAGCCGCTCTTATAGAAAGATAGAAGGCGTGATCGAGGTGCTTCGCGGCGAGGCTGTAGTACTTACGCTATCGCTGACAATATAGGGAAGAGCTTGAGTTTCGTTCCAGCCAATGGTTTTGCTATTAGACAGGATTTGGTTAATGCTCGGCTATCCTTGCCTGCGCATAATGCTGAGAGGGTGACTTACTCGTTATCCATTTTGTAGTTTTGTAGTGCGATCGTTCTTTACAGATAATGCAAGTTGGCAAAATAGCCTTTCAATGCGCCTAGATAGACAGTAGATGTAAGAACTTACGAGACGCTAGTATTCAGACACGCCTCAGGGGTAAGGCTTAGAGACAGGAAGAAGGTCCACTCGATGAGCGTTCTGTAATCTATTAACATCTGCTCCCGTTAGCCAACACTCTTTAACCCCCGGCTCCGAACAGGGGGAATAGACATCGATTATGGGAACCTCGAAATGGCGCTGGTCGCTGAAAAATCCCAGGTTAACCTTAAGGCTGAATCCAAACTAAGTGCTTAGCGCAAACCTGCCCCCAGAGTTGTAAATAATGTTGTCGTTACTTATTTCGACCCTATTGCTCTTACGGTTGACGTTCCTAGTGCCTAGCTTATCCGATGGGTTAGGTAGGAAGTTTATATTAAACTCTCTAAAGTCTAACTTAATGCGTATAACGGTCTGGATTAATTCCCAATAGAATAACCTAGAGTTTATTTATATTATTTATTAATAGAGAGGCTAGAGCATTATATTAAATAATATAAAGAGGTAATTAATTATTATATTATTTAATATTAAATTATTAAAAGTGCTAAAAGTAATTAAAATAAAGTAATTATATTAAAAGCTAAAATAATTAGATTTTATTTAAATATAAATAAATATATTTATATAAATTAATTCCTTAAGAAGTTTATAATTATTTATTTATAAATTTAAATAAATATATTATAATTTATTAAATTTATATAATAAATTAAATAAATTTATTATAATTAAAAAAGGAAATTTATTATAATTAAAAAAGGAAATTTATTATAATTAAAAAAGGAAATTTATAAGTATAAGGTTATATTTATTTAGACTATTTTATATATTCTAGCTTATAATATAATATCTCCCTTTTATTACTTTTATTTTTAAGGCTATTAAAATTAGCTTTATTAAATTCCTTTATAATTAATTAAATATATTTTTTTAAATTTTTTTAATTATATATTATTAATTATTATATTAAATTATATTTTTAAATTTAAATTTAAATATATTAATCTTATTATATATATTAATTTTAAGGGCTTTAATATTATATTTTATTTATCTTATTTTAAAAATAAGATAATATATTATATAATTAAATAATCTTTTTATTATTATACCTATATTAATTATAATTACTCTTATAATAATAATAAAATAGCTTTTTCTTATAAGTTTTCTTTCTTTTATTTATTTTACTTTTCTTCTTTAACTTTTTATTTAATATTTAAGAATATAAAGAAATAAAAGAAAATAGAATTTAATATTAAGGTTATAAAAATAAAGCTTTAAGTAGTTTTATTTTAATTAGATTATTTATATAAATAATATAAGCTATTAAAATTATAAAAAGGCAATTTATTTATTTATAGAATAATTAAATTAGATAAAGAGGAGAAAATATATATATAGGAGGAGGCTTTATTTAGAAAGTAATAATCTATTAAAGGAATATAATCCCTTAATATTATAAGTATTATTAATTAGAATTTTTTAAAGGGCTTTAGTTTTTCTATTATTAATTTTATTATTTTTAATAAAATTCTTTTAATAAATATTATATATAAATAAAATATTATAATAATTTTTATATATTTTTATTGTTTTTATATTCTTTTTATTTAATTAAATATTTAATAAAGCTATTTTCTTTTTTTATATTAAGAATTTATTTTATTTTATATTTCTTAAGGGTTTTTATTTTTATATTATAATCTTTATTAATTTAAATAATAATAATACTTTTAATTAATTTAAATTAAAAGATTTAAAAAGTTAAATAAATTTTAATCTTTAAGAATAAATTTAATTTATAATTATTTTTTAATATTTTTTTAAGAATTTTATATAAATTAATATATTTAGAATTAAGCTTTTTATTAAATTATTTTATATTAATATTTTATATTATAAGGAATATTATATTTCCTTTTTAGAAAGTTAATTATTTTAATTTCTTTTTAATTATAATATTATTTATATCAATTCTAAATAAAAGAAAGTTTAATATATAATTTTTTATATAAATTCTTAAATTAATTTAATATAAATATAGCTATTAATATAATAAATTTATTTTATAATTTTCTATAAATATTAAAAATAAATTTAAAATTTATATAATTAAATATAATTTATATATTTTTATTATTATAATATTAAAAGCTAATTATATAATAAATAGCTTTTTAATTTAATTATTTTAATTATAATTAATATAATAATAAAAATAAATTTTAAAAATTTATTTATTTTATTTATTTATTAATTTAAGGTCTTTATATAATAATTAATTTATAATTTAATTTAATCTATATTATAAAATATTATTAAACTTTTAAGAAAAAGAGTAATTCTTTATTTAAGATAATTTTAAATAGTAAGCTATATATATTAGGGATATTTTATAAAGAAATATAAAAGAATTCTTTTATATTAATTCTTTTTTAATATAAAATAAAATAAAAAAATTTAATAAATTTATTAATAATATTTAAAATATTATTATAAATTATATTTATTATAAAATTTAATAATAAAAATAATTTTATAATAAAATTTATAATAATTAAATCTTATAATTATATTAAGATTAATTAAAATTATAAATATTTATATAATTTATAATATTATATTTTAATTTTTTATAAATAAAATATTATTTAAGAATTTTTTTAATTATATTTTTAATTTTAAGAAAAATAAATATTATTTTAATTTATTTAAGGATTTTATTAATTTTTTAATATTTATAAAATATATATTTATAGATTTTATATATAAATTATTTATATAAATTTTTTAATAATAATAATAATATTATCTTAATTCTATTTATATAGCTAGATATAGGGATTTAAGGCATTTAGTAAAATCTTAATATAGTAAATAGTAATTGCTCTTTATTAGGCGGGAAAATTAGTTCGGCTCAGTTAGGGAAAACCTTAAATAGATATAAACCCCTATCCTAAATACTACTTTAAAAACCTTACTTAAGCGCTCTAATAAACTTAAATTAATACTAACTAATTTATCCCCTTATTAACTTACCTGCTTATTAATCTATTCTATTGCCTCTTATACTTCTATTCTATCTCTTATTTAAAGGCTCCTCTAAATTAAATGCAAATTAGCTTATTATAATCTTTATAGCAAATTTAATAATAATATATATATAGCATTAAGTATATAATTATATGCCTTATTATATGCCCTAAGTCTTCAAACTAGTATATATAAGCTAAGGTTATAGCTGCCCCTTCTAACTAGGCCCGCTAAGTGCCTTAGCAGCATTAGCGTTCTATTTTTGCTGGCCTATAGGGGTTAGGGGTTTAATTCTCTTAGTGACTGGTTTTTGCGGCTATAGGCTGCAGTAAGTATTGCATTAATGCAATAGGTCTGCATAAAAAGAATTATGCCCTAGGCCGGATTTAAACTAATGACCTTACGCGAGTAAGGGTTCCAGATGTATAACTATTATGCCACTAAGGGATAGTTTTTTTAATATATATTATTTATTTATTCTTTTAAATTTAAATTATTTTTATTTATATATTAAGATTTATTATAATAATAAATTTTTCTATTTTATTATAAAAATTATTTTAATATTTTTAATAATTTAATTTATTTTATAAATTTATATAATTATAAATTATTATTATATTTATATAAATAATTATTTTTATATAATAATAATATATTTCTATTTAAAATAGCTTTTAAGGGTAAAATATAAGAATTATTTTTTAATGTTAATTTTATTTATATTAAAATTAATTTATTTATTTTTAGAGTTTTTTTTATATTTAATAATATAATTAAATTTAATAAGATATTTAATATATTTAAATTATTATTTATTTAATTTTTAAATTATACTAAAATATAAAATATTTTTATAATTTATATAAATTATAATTTAATAATAATTTTTAAAAAAATAATATTAAAATTCCTTAAAAATATTAATAATAATTAGGAATTTTTTATTATATATTAAATAATTAAATTTTATTTTATATATTTTATAAAGATAAAATATAATAAAATATAAGAATTTTTTATTATTATATTATTTAATTTAAATATTTATAATAAAATTTAAAATATATATTTTAAGTTTAATTAATTATTTATAATTAAATATTTTAAATATTAATTTATAAAAAAATAAGATTTTTAATATATTTAAATACTTTTTAAATATTAAATATTTATAAGAATTTTTAATTTTTTTATATAAATTTTAAAAATAATATAATAATTTTATTAAAATTCTTAAGGAATTATTAATAATAATTAATAAATTTAAAAAATATTTATATTTTCCTAATAATAATTAATATTAATTAATTTTTAATTATTTAGATTTTTTTTTTAATTTATTTTAATTTTATAATAAAAAATAATATATTTTAAAATTTATATTTTAAAGGGCTTATAATATTATATAAATATATTTTATAAATTTTTATTTTATTTTAGAAAAAATAAAAATATTATTAAAATAATATATTATAAATATATTAAAATTTTTATATTTCATATTATTAATTATTTATTAAAATATAATTAATATATTAATAAATTTAAAAAATATAATAAATTATTTAAATAATTTATATTTTATTTTAAAAGTAATTATTTATTTATATTTTTTTTTAATATAAATTAAATTATAAGTTCCCCTTAGATTAAATATAATAAAATATATTATTTTATAAAATTAAATCTTTAGTTTATTAATTAAAGGTAATAATATTTAATTCTTAAATATTATATTATTAAATATATAGTAATTTATAATAAATTAGAATTTATTATTTATTTTAAAAACAAATATAATTAAATAATTTATAAATAATCTTAATATTTTTATATATTCTTTTTTTAATATATTTTTAAAATAGGTTTTAAATTTATATAATTATATTTTATTAAGATTATAAATCTTATAGAATTTAATTATAATTTTAATTTATATATAATAATAAATTTATTTTTATCTTTTTAATAAATAATTTATTATAAATTTAATATTATATTAATATATTTTATAATTTATTATTATTATTAAAATCTTTTTATATAAAATTCTTATTTATTTATATAAATTATTATTTAAGATTTATAATTTATTATTATATTTATTGTATTTAGCCTTTTTTATATTAATATTATATCCCGTAGGGAGATTATATATTCTTTATAAATTAAGGAATATTTATATATTTATTCTTTTAGTTTTTTTTAATTTTATTAATACAAAGTTAATGTTTTATATTATTTATAGACTTATTATTATTATTATTAATTATATTACTTTAAAAGGTTAATATTTAATTAATATATTCATTACTAATATATTAATTATTAATAAAATTATAATAATATAACTATAAAGATTTTAAAAATAAATTATATCTTTAAAATAATATAATATTAAAATTAATATTTTAATTTTATTTTTTAATAAATACCTTAAAGTAATTAATTTTATAGGTAATTTATTTATTTTTATATTAAAATAAATTATATTTAATATTATAAATATTATAAAGTTTATTTTTAATTTCTTTATAATAATTTAAAATATTTATTTCTATTTTATTATTTATTAAAATAATAAATTATTTTTATTTAATTTATATTTATAATATTATTTATTATTTTAATATATTTAAGCTTTAAATTATATATAAAGCTTTTTATAGAAGTTTTATAATTTTCTTTAGCTTTTATTAGTTTTATAACTATTTTATAGGTAATATTAATTATGTTTTAATAAGGATATTAAGCTATTAAGCTATATTTATATCTTTAAGTCTTATTTTAAGGTAATTATTTATAATTATTTATTTCCCTTTAAATGCTTTTATATTTATATATAGATCTTTTACTATTTATATATAGATCTTTTACTATTTATATATTTAGTACCTTTTATATTAGTATTATATTATATTATAATTTCTATTTATATATTATTTAAAATAAAAATTTTTTTTTTTTAAGAATATAAATTCTAAAAAAGAGCATTTTTTTATTTATTTTATTAGTTAATAATATTATTTATTATATATTATCTTATAATAAAATATAATTCTATTTATATTAAGAAGTAATTATTAATTACCTTATTATTTAAGTAGAGAATATAATTATTATTAAAATATAAGATTTATATAATCTTATAATAGTTCTTATTTATTAGGGCAAGTTTAAATATGTCTCCTTTTTAGGGCTTATTATTTTATATATAATATATTATATTTAAGGCTATTTTATAAATATAAAAGTTTTTAATATTTATATTTTATTTTATTATAATAATAATATAGATTAAATGCTATTTTAATATTATAGTTTTATTATTTATATTTTTAGTTCTTTTATTATTTATATTTAAATAAATATTTTTAGGCTTAATTAATAGTCCTAATTATTATCTTTATTAGGCTTTATAAGGTATAAAATAAGGTAATAGTCTTTCCTTTAATTTCTTAATAATATTCTTTTATTAGATTTATTAAATAAATATATTATTTAATAGTTATAAGTAATTTTATAAGTGATTATTATAAGTAATTAGCTTAAATATATTTATAGTACTATTATATTATTATTTAGCTTCTTATAAGATTTTATTAAGTATATTATTATTAAAAATAGAATTAATCTTCTATTTATTATTAAGATAAGCAATTATTATAAGCATTTTATTACTTAATTTAAATATAATAAAGAGTCCTGAAAAGGTATGAAAAACAGTAAAAGGTAATAGAGGGAAGCTTTAAAGGAAGTTTAAGAGACAAAATAAAAAGATAGAAAGATTCTAATTAGATATTAAGAATCAGCAAATAGAGATAATTATAATAATATAAAAATTATTATAATTAATTAAGAGAAAATATATTAAATTAATAATGAATTATTATAAATAGAAAGGGAAAAACCCTTATTATTTAGAGATAATTTCTTAACTACTATTAGTCTATATATAATAATATATATACTAAATAAAACGTATATTAATAATAATTATAATAATATAAGGAATTCCTATTATAAACTAATAAGAAATATATAATCTACATTTAGAATATATAATGCCTTAGAATATATCTAATATAATTTAATATATCTAGAAATAGAAGGTACTAATTGCCTAATTAAGCAATAATAGCTGTAATAGGAAGGTGGGGCCCCAATAAGAGAACAGTGCAATAGAGTGTTTCTAAGATAGTATCTAGCTATTAGACCCACTTGCCTATTCTAGTAATAGGTTACCTAATTAGGCAAGTATATAATATTCTCTTAATATCCTTTAATTAATAAGATATAAAAACTATAAAATATATTATTATAATCCTTAGACTTTTGCAATTTTAATAGTAAGGTTTATTATCTTATTAGATAAATATTAGAGGAGCTATTTGCAAGAGAACTTTTATTATTTTATATAAAGGGCTTTTA
>WMHX01000105.1:0-158619 GCA_013420875.1 Thelonectria rubi
GGAATTAATTATAAAATAAGGAATTAATTATAAAATAAGGAATTAATTAAAGCTATTATAATAAAGTAATAATAATTTAGGGATTAAGCCTTTAAGAGGGGGGGATAATATAAGGAGCCTAATATAATAAAGGCCTATTAAGCAGCTAGTAATAGTAAGCTAAGGTAAACCTAATTAAATTAATATAAGCCCTAAGCCCTAAAGGCATAAAGGGGCAATATAGCTAGCTATAACTATAACTAGCTAAATTGAAGTATTTTATAATACTAATATATACCTTTTCTATATATTTTATTTTACCCTAATTATATAACCTTTATATTAGCTTATAATATCATATATAATAATAATAATATAAATAGTAATTTAAATAATAAATTATTTATTTATTTAATAATTTATTAAAAATATAATCTTTTTTTCCTATTATATAATTTTATAAATTATTTTAACTCTTTTTTATATAATTAGACTTTAATTAATCTTAATAGGATTTTCTTTTCCTTTATTTATTATTATTATTTTTATTATTAAGCTAGATTAATAAGACTATTAAGTACTTAATTAATTATAATAATTATTTCTTATAAGGATCTATATTAAATAAGTCTAAAAATATTATATCTTTTAGAAATAAAGCCTTTTATAAATCTAATTTATTTTTCTTAATTAGCTTTTTTAATAAAATATTTAATTTTTTTAATTTCCTTTTTAATTATAAAATTATTAATATATTAGGCTTTAATATATATTTATATATATAAATTAGATATTATAAGTAAAATTTTTTTTAAAATAATTTTCTATTTTTTAGATTTAAGCTAATAAATACTTTATTTATATAAGGAGCCCGGCATAATAAAGGCCCGCCAAGCGGCCAGCGATGGCAAGCTAAGGTAAACCCAGCTTAATCAGCACAAGCCCTAGGCCCTAGAGGCATAAAGGGGCAATACGGCCAGCCATAACTATAACTAGCTAAATTAAAATCTTTTATAATATTAATATATACCTTTCTATATATACTATTTTACCCTAATTATATAACCCTTATAATTCTTTAATTTTTATACTTAATTAAAGAATTAATGCAAATTAAATAAATAGGAATAAACCTAATAAGCGCCTACTAATATAAAGCAAATATATAAAAGCTATCTAGCTAAAAGCAAATTAAGCTATTAAAAATAATTACCTATATAATACTAATAATATATAATTAATTAATTAAGGACTAGCTACCTTACTATAAGGCTAATATAGAGCTTAAGGAGAGATATTAATAATAGTAATTAATTAAATATTAGCTAAAGGCTTAAGGGATAACCTATATAAAGTAACCCTAACCCACTAGGAGTAGATATAAAGGGAGCAATTAATAAGCTTAAGGCGACTAGCTAATAAGCACTTATAGGATAGGGAAGGCAATATATTAAGCTAATAGGATAATTAGGGATTATATATATTATTAGAATATAAGAATATAGGCGCGCTAATTAGACTGCTTTAGGAGCAATAGGCAATAATATAGAGGCAATAGTAATATTAGGAGTAATTAATATATATATTTATTAAGCATTTAGTAAAGCTAGAGCTAATTAGGAGGACTTATAAAAAGCCCCTAATATATAACTATAAGGTCCTTATAAAGGATACTATAAAGGTTAAAATAAATAATTAAATCTAAGCAATTAAAATAAGAAATAAGCTTTAATTAAGCTATAATAATAAGCAATATATTAAATAAGTAATAATTAAGCTTTATTATATAATATAAATAAAGTAATAAAATTATAGGAATAAATAAGAAGCTATATAAGTAGAATTCCTTAATTTTATTTATTAAAAGTATATTAATTTAAAAATTAAGATTAAAAAGCTATAATAGGATATTAGAAGATTATAATAAAAGCCTAATTAATTATTAATAAACTACTTTTAGGTCTAAAATGCACTATATTTAATACTTAGATTAATAAATATAAAGAATAATAGTAAATATATATTTAATTTCTATATAAGCCTAAATAAAGAGCTTTAGAGGGAATTAATAATCTAAAAGAAAGAGCTAAAAGATATTAAGATAGTAATAATAAAAGCATAAAGGATCTAAATTATTCCTAATAAGCACTTATAAAATAATAACTAAAAGAGAAAATAGAAAGGACTTACTTTAAATTAATTAAAAAAATCTCCCTACTAATTACTATAAGGGCTAATAAAATAAGGCTATTATTAGCTAAATATAGTATTATAGAACTCTAATATAGGAGGATTAATAAGATAGAGGTAATAGCCCCTAGTAAGGGCTATATGCCCACTAATTAGTCCGCATTATAGCAATAAACCTTAAGTAATATACTTTAAGTATAGAAAGCTAGGCTATAGGGCTATAAAGTGCAAATTATAATTAATAAATTAATAAAAGCCTAGGCAATAAAAGCTAATTTCTATATATATAAACTATATATATATAAAAAATAAGAATATTAATTTATTAGAAAATAAATAAGTGCGCTAAAAGCTGCCTTATTATATGCACTAAATAAGGAGGCAATACCTATAGGATAAATCATTTAAGGGAGAGTAATTACTCTATAAGGGCATATTAAATAGGTAATATAGATAAATATAAATATAATATTGTAAATAGACCTTATTAATATAAGGCTAATAAAGGCATTAAAATTAAAGCTAGTAAAGGGCATAAAGGTTCTAATATTAATAAGCTATAATAGGAAGGAATAGGAACTAAAGAAGGTATACTAATTAACCTTTTTTCTTATTAATTTTTAGAGGTTTTTAAGGAAATTTTATTAATTATTTATAAAATCCTTATGCCTAAAAGGGGCAAAAAAGCTATTATTATTAAATAATTTAATAAATAAAGAGGAAATTATAATTAATATATAGAGGTATATATAGTATTATAAACCTATTTTAATTATAAAATTAGAGATATTTATAAGGGAGATAATAAAGAATAATAAAAAGGTATATATTTTTTATATATATAATATATTAGTACTAAATAAATAGCTAATAATTACCCTAAATAAAAAAGTATTAAAAAATAAGGTATTATTATTATTAGAATTAAAATTAGAGTGGGAAATATTTAATAAATATATAGTAAAAGAACTATTATTATTTAAAAGAATAAAATATATAATTAAGATAATATTAAATAAGAAACCACTATTTAATTCTATTTACTCTATAAATAAATAATAAATAAAGGTCCTAAGAGAATATATATAGGAGAACCTAATAAATAATTATATTATAAAGTCTATAAATAAGGTAAGAGCTTTAATATTTTTTATATTAAAAAAGGATAGAATATTATAATTATATATAGATTATTATAAATTAAATATAATTATAATTAAAAATAAATACCTCTTGCCCCTAATTAGGGATCTATTAAACTAATTAATAAGAATAAAATAGATCTTAAAAGTAAATATTAAAAATGCCTATTATTATATCTATATTAAGCTAGAGAATAAATAAAAAATAGCTTTTTATATACATTATAGCTATTTTAAATATATAATTATACTATTTAGGCTAATAAATATACCTACTATATTTTAAATATATATTTATTAAGTATTAAGCAGGCTATTAGATATTTATTATATTATATATTTAAATAATATTATAATTTTCTTTAAAATATAAGATTAATATATAAAGGACCTTAAGGAGGTCTTATAGTAATTAAGGTAATTCTAATTATATATAAAGCTATTAAAATGCATATTTTATTAATAGGAAATAGATTTTCTAGGCTATTATATTACTTAAAATAGGGTAAAGATAGAGGAAAGTAAAATATAAATAATCGCAAAATAGCTAATACTTAAGAGCTTTAAGAATATCTAAATATTCCTAGGATTCTATAATTTTTATTATAAATTTATCTCTAAATATTTTAATAAAACTATATTATTAATATTAATATTAAAAGGGAATAAAAATAAGAAAAAGAAAGGAGATTTCTACTAGCTAGAAGAGGTAAAATAAGCATTCTAAGAATTTAAAAGAGCTTTCTACTCCACTATAATCTTATAGTATTAGAACCCTATATTATTTATATAAATTAAAATAAATATATTAAGTAAAAGAATATTAAGCATCTTATTATAATTTAAGGGGGATTAATAATAATTAATTACTTATTAATTATAAAAGCTTATTAATATAAAGTAAAAGTAATATATTAAGCAATATAAACTATTAGTAATTATTAAGAGCCTAAAGTATTAAAGCTATTACTTAATAGAATTATTAAAAAAGTTCTTAGTCCTAATAGACTATATAGCGCTAAAAAGCATAATAAATATATTAATATAAGACCTTTAGGGAAAGCTTATTAAATAGGTATATAGATTAGTATTATTTAATTTTAATATTAAGTATTAATTAGGGAAATAGAACCTTATAGATAGACTATCTAGAAGACTAAACTATATAGAGAGAGAAGTAAGCTATAAAGATATACTTCTTATATTAATAAAAAAACTCTAGCTAATTAAGGAGTTATTATAAAGTATTTAGTAAAAGATTACTAGCCTAAAAATACCTAGGAAACCTAAAGTTATAAGGGCATATATATAAATAATATAAATAAATCTTTAAGGAAGATAAAGATAAGGGAAGTCCTAACCCTAAGGGATAGAGAAGGAATTAAGCTCTCCTAACCACTAGGCATAAAAGGCGCAAACCTCTATAATTACTATATACACTAGAAGGGCTATAAGGAATGCTATAAAGCAATTAAAAAATACTTTGCAAAAAATAGCTACTTAAAGAAGCTATAAGAACTTATAGAGAGCTAGAATTATTAATCTAAAGTAATATATTCTATATTAAATTATAAAGGCACTTATAAAAAATAAAATAGTATTTCTCTTCTAATTATTATATATATTAAAAGAATTAATTAAAGAATTATAAGCTAATAATTTATTTTATTAATAATAATTAATAAAAATATAAAAAATAATTAATAAAATTAAGTATTATTAATATAATAAGAATAGTATATTATTTTATAAAAATAAACTAATAATCCTAAAGTAATAGGCACTTTAAGGGGAAATCTTATATTAATATTATAAAGACCCTAAAATAGGATATATAAATGCAATAAAAATAATAAAATTAATTATAAGGAAGTTCTATTAATAGGGGATTAATTAAAAAGTTAAAAATTATATATTTTAATATTAATATTATTAAGGGGTATAAATATTAAAATACTAGCTATATAAATAATTAAACTTATTATTATTATTAATATATTTATTTTAGGAAATTAATATAGATTTTATTATAAAATTATTAAATAATATATAAATAAATAATAAAAAATATAATATAATCCTAATAATTATATATTATATAATAAAATATATAATATTTATCCCTATAAGGAAAATATTAAATATAATATAATTAATATAATTAATATATAAATATATAAAATATAAGTTTAATAGCCTAAAAGGGATTATAAATAATAAAAATAAGCTTTTTATTAGTAAATTCTAAATAAACCTTATAAAGGAAAGAGCAATATATTATTAATTATTTATAATATATTACCTATAAATAAATAAATAAATAAAGCACTTTTATTAAATATTAAAAAAATATCTATAAATATATATTAATAATTTATTAAATTAATAAATAATATAGCTTTTAGAGATAATATTTGCCTATAATAATAATTACTATTAGATTATAGGGGTATCCTTAATATATATATTATATAGCTACTATCCTTAAATAGTAAAATATATATTATAGAAAATAAAAACTAAAGTCTAGAGAGTATAAGAGTATATTAAGACCTTTTAATAAATATATATTAAAATATAAAAATACTAATAATAAATAATAAAAAAATAAATATAAGAATATAATAAGCAATATAAGCCCTAAGAATTTATAATTAAATAGATTATAAGCCTATTAATAAGGAATTTTTATTTTAAATATAAAAAGCTAATATTTAAATTTATTCTTATTATAATAATAGAATAAATAGGGATATAAATATATTAAATATACCTCCCTAAATAATATAAATAAATATATAATATATTTCTAATTAAGCTATTTAAATTATAAAAAAGCACTTATTAAATATAAAGTAAAATAAAAAATAAATTCCTATTATTAAAAAAGGAAAATAATAAATAGGAAATAAAGAAGATTATTAGCTATAAAGGAAATAAAAAAGTATATTTCTTTCTAATTAAATAGGTAAAATAGTTAATAAAATATAATATTTAGAAACTAAAGGAATATTTAATAAATATATAAAAAAAGCTAAATAACTATTAAAAATAAATTAAGAAAATATATAGAAAATAAAATAATTAAATAAAATTAAAAGGGGTAATAAAGAATTATTAAGCTAAATATAATAAAGGGCCACTAAATAAAAAGCTATATAAAATAATTAATAATATAATATAGGGCTATTAAGATAATAAAAAATAAAATAAAAAAAGGGATAAGGTATTATTATAAATAATATTAATACTTAAAGGGTAAAGGCCTAATAATAAGATTTAAAGCTAATTTATTATTATTATTATTATTAATAATAAGATAGTAGGAAAGAGTAAAGCTATAGGGATAAGGAGTAGGCATTAATAAATAAGGGCAGGCAAGCTAGAAAGGGACTAATAATAGCTTAATATTAAGGGTAATAGTATAAATAGAGATATACTAGGAGAAATATATACCTAGGGGAGTAGTGCTATACTTATCCTAAGTGGGAGTAAAGGGCATAGAGCTATTAGCAGTAAAAGAGATAGAGAGGGAAGGAGAGGCTAGGATAGGGGCCCTAAGAGATATAGTAATATTAGCAGGAATAATGCAAATAGCATAATAATAGCTTAATAGCGCTTTAAAAATAATAAAAGCTATAAATAGTATAAAAGTACTAATAATATAATAAATAGCTATTAAATACTTAATAATAATAATAATAAAATATAAAGATAAAGTCTTCTTCTTAATATTAAGGGTAAAATACTTTTTATAAATATAAAGCTATTATAAATAAAAAAGGAGGTTATTAGCTAGAGGATAGGCATAAATATAAAGAGATTAAATAGCTTTAATTATAGCTATAAAGGTAATAAGGTTATTATAAATATAAATAAGGATAAGATTATATTAGAATTATTAATAAATATTTAATAAAAATATTATAAAGAGTTTTAAGTAATATATTTATAATTATAAAGAAATTATAATAAATTAATAAATTAAAGCTAGCTTTTATAATAATTATTTAATAATTAAAATAAAGGAATTATTAGAATTAATAGCCTAAGTAATAATAGTATTATTAGGATTAATAAGGAATTTAATAAGGGCTTACTAAATAGAGGCTATAGCTTTAATAGCCTATTAAAGCTATTAATACTTAAGGGATAAAGGAGTAGCTAATAGGCTAAAAGCCTTAGCTTTATTTAATTTAAAATATTCCTTATAAAAAAATATAAGCTTTATAAATATTTAATATTAATAAATAAAAAGAATAAATTTAAAAGGAATTTAAAAAGCCTATTAATAATAAAATATATAAAAAGTAATTAATAAATTTATATTAAAATATTTATAATTAATATTCTTATAAATAATATAAATAATATTTAATTTATTAAATTAATAATATAAAATATTAAGGCTTTAATAAGCTATATATATATACTTAAAGTAAGAAATGCCTATTTAATTAAGCTATATAGGATTAGAAATAGTAAAATTAAGAGGAAGATTAGAAATATTAAAGGCTATAAGGATAGCTAAAATGCATAAAAGAGCTATTAGAGGGCAGGGCAATAGGTTAGAGAGTAAGTAATAAGAGAGGAGATAGAGTAGTAGGCTAGCGAGAGACTAAGGATAATGCAGTAATAAAAAAGAGGAATAAGGCAATATAGAGAGAGGAATAAGGCAATATAAAGAGAGAAGAAATATATAATAAAGAGAAATGCAAAATATAAAAAAGGGAAAAAATATAAAATATAAGGGAAAGAGATATAATTTTAAGGTAAGATAGGAAATTAATAAATATAATATAATAAATATTAAATAAATAAATTANNTAATTAATTAGAATAATTATAATAATAATAATAATAATAATATTATAAGAAATGCATAAGGTATATAATAATTAATTATAGAATAAGGAATTAATTAAGGCTATTATAATAAGATAATAATAGCTTAGGGATTAAGCTTTTAAGAGGGGGGGATAATTATAAGGAGCTTAATATAATAAAGGCCTACTAAGTAGCTAATAATAGCAAACTAAGGTAAACCCAGCTTAATTAGTATAAGCCCTAGGCCCTAAAGGCATAAAGGGGCAATATGGCCAGCTATAACTATAACTGGCTAAATTAAAGTCTTTTATAATACTAATATATACCTTTCTATATATACTATTTCACTCTAATTATATAACCCTTATAATTTAGCTCTTTATTATTATATTTAAGCTTATTTTAATAAATTTAAATAATTAAATTCTTATTATATTATAAGGCCTAATAAAAGTAATTTTTATTAAATATATTATTATTAATTTATTAATTTAGCTATTATTTAGTATTAATTAATTAAAATATAAAAAGTTATAAGTATTATAATTAATTTATAAGGGATTTTAAGGGAAGAAAAAGTAATAAGCTTTTTATTTTTTTAATATTAATTAAAATATAATATATTTATTTTAAATAAGGTTTTAATTTAAGTTATATTAAGTTATTAAGGCTTATAAATATATATAATATAATAAACTTTATTATTTTAAGTTATTAGATTTAATTTAAGTATTAAGTTATTAGATTTAATTTAGGTATTAAGATATTAGATTTAATTTAGGTATTAAGTTATTATTATTTATCTTATTAGAGAGAATTAAGCCACTTTAATCCCCTTTTTAAGTGCAATAAAGTAAAGAAAAATAAAAAATAATAATATATTTTATAAAAAATTATTTTTATTAAGCCTTATAAAAATTTATTTATTTAAAGCTATTAAAATAAACTTAAATATAATATTAAAGAGCTAAATAAAGTACTTATTAATTTAAATCTAAAAGATATAAAGTAGCTTAAAGAAAATATCTTAATTATAATATTTAATATATAATTAATAAATTATATAAAAATAATTATTTATATAATCTTTAAATATAATATTTTAATCTTTATATATAAACTTTTTTGTTATTTAAATTATAATTTATATTATTATTATTATAAATATTATATTATAAGCTAAATATATATATTATTTATTTCTTTAATAATTTATTAAAAATATAATCTCTTTTTCCTATTATATAATTCTATTAATTATTTTAACTCTTTAGCTTTTTTATATAATTAGACTTTAATTAATCTTAATAAGATTTTCTCCTTTTTTATTTATTATTATTATTATTATTATTATTATTATTAAGCTAGATTAATAAGACTATTAAGTACTTAATTAATTATAATAATTACTTTTTATAAAAATTTATATTAAATAAATCTAAAAATATTATATCTTTTAGAAATAAGGCCTCTTATAAATCTAATTTATTCTTTATAATTAGCCTTTTTAATAAAATATTTAATTTCTTTAGTTTTTTTTTAATTCTTAAATTATTAATATATTAAGCTTTAATATATATTTATATATATAAATTAGGATTTTATATTTAAATATTATAAAAATAATTATTTTTATATTATTTATTAGCTATATATTAAATATTATAATTAAAATATTTTTTTTAAATAGCTTTTTACCCTTTAAATTTAAATTAATAAGTATTTTATTTAATTATTTATTATTATATTTAAGCTTATTTTAATAATTTTAAGTAATTAAATCCTTATTATATTATAAAGCTTAATAAAAATAATTTCTTATTAAATATATTATTATTAATTTATTAATCTAGCTATTATATAGTATTAATTAATTAAAATATAAAGAGGTATTAGAATTAATTTATAAGGGATTTTAAAGGAAAAAAGAGGCTTTTTATCCTTTTAATATTAATTAAAAAGTAATATATTTATTTTAAATAGGGTTTTAATTAAGATTATATTAAGTTATTAAGGCTTATAAGTATATATTATATAATAAATCTTATTAATTTAAATTATTAAATTTAATTTAAATATTAAATTATTATTATTTATCTTATTAAAGAGAATTAAGCTATTTTAATCCCCCTTTTAAGTATAATAAAGTAAAAATAAATAAATAAATAAATATATAAATTTTTATACAAATATAATTTAAAAAGAAATTATTAATTAAGAATAAAATAAATAAAATTAAATATTTTATTAAAAAAACTAATAAAGAGAAATAAATTAAATTTATAAAAAAATTTATTTTTAGAAGATATAATACTTTTAGACTTATTTAATATAGATCTTTATAAGATGTAATTATAATAATTAATTAGGGACTTCAGAGTCTTATTAATTTAGCTTAATAATAATAATAATAATAAATAAAGGAGGAGAAAATCTTATTATAATTAAGGTCTAATTATATAAGAAAGCTGGAGGGTTAAAAAGGTTAATAGAATTATATAGTAAGAAAAAGAGATTATATTTTTAATAAGTTATTAAATAAATAAATAATATATATATCTAGCTTATAATATAATATATAGTAATAGTAATATAAATAGTAATTTAAATAATAAATTAAATAAATTATAATTAAATTATATTATATTATATAAATAAAATAATAAAATTATAAGAATAAATAAAAAGCTATACTAATAAAATTCTTTAATTTTATTTATTAAAAATATATTAATTTAAATATTAAAAATAAAAAATTAAAATAATATATTAAAAAATTATTAATAAACTATTTTTAAATTTAAAATATACTATATTTAATATTTAGGTTTAAGGATATAAAGAATAATAATAAATATATATTTAATTTCTATATAAATCTAAATAATAAGCTCTAAAGAGAGCTAATAATTTAAAAAAAGGAATTAAAAGATATTATAATAATAATAATAACAATACAAAGGATTTAAATTATTTTTAGTAAGCACTTATAAAATAATAGCTAAAAGAGAGAATAAGAAAAACCTATTTAATATAAATAATAAAAGCTTCCTTATTAATTACTATAAGGGCTATTAATATAAAATTACTATTAATAAAATATAATACTATAAAACCCTAATATAAGAGAACTAATAGAGCTAAAATAGTAGCTCTTAATAAATAATATATGCTTCTTAATTAACTTATATTATAATAAAAAACCTTTAGTAAAATGCCTTAATTATAAAAAGTTAGACTATAAGGCTATAAAGTATAAATTATAATTAAGAAATTAATAAAAGCTAAGCTAATAAAAGCTAACCCTTATATAAATAAACTATATATATATAAAGGATAGAGATATTAATTTATTAAAAAATAAATAAATATACGAAAAGCTACCTTATTATATATATTAAATAATAATATCTTCTTAATTTTACTTATATTGCTAAATATAGGGATTTACAGTACTAATAAAATCTTAATATAGTAAATAATAATTACCTTTTATTAAATTAAAAAGTTATTAAATTAAATTAAGGAAAACCTTAAATAAATATAAATCTCTTTTAATCTTAATTTTAAAAACTATTTAAGCACTTTAATTAATTTTAATTAATATATAATTAATATATAATATTTTATTAATTTAGCTAAATTATTATTTTATATCTATAACTATTTTTACTTTATTTAATTTATTATATATAATCTTTAATTTTAATAATAGCTTTAATTATATAATTAATATTATATTATATAATTATATGCCTTCCCTTAGTGGCATAATAGTTATATATTTAGGACCCTTATTTGCATAAGGTTATTAATTTAAATCTGGCTTAAGGTAAAAATCTTTTTAAGTAGACTTATTATATTAATATAATACTTATTGCAGCTTATAGCTGCAAAAACTAATTATTAAGGGAATTAAACCCTTAACCCCTATAAGCTAGTAAAAATAGAATACTAATATTATTAAGGCATTTAGTGGGCCTAATTAGAAGGAGTAGCTATAATCTTAGGTTATATGCACTAGCTTAAAGACCTAAAATATATAATAAAGTATATAATTATATATATAATATTATATATATATAATTATTAAATTTACTATTAAGATTATAATAAGCTAATTTATATTTAATTTAAAGGAGCCTTTAAATAAGAAATAGAATAGAAATATAAGGGGTAATAAAATATATTAATAAGCAGGTAAGTTAATAAGGGGGTAGATTAATTAGTATTGAATTTAAGTTTATTAGAATATTTAAGTAAGGTTTTTAAAATAATATTTAAGATAGGGGTTTATATTTATTTAAGGTTTTTTTTAATTTAGTTTAATTAATTTTCTTATTTAATAAAGAGTAATTATTATTTATTATATTAAGATTTTATTAAATACTTTAAATCCTTATATTTATTTATATAAGTGGAATTAAGAAGATATTATTATTATTATTATTATTATTATAATTATATGCCTTATTATATATTTTAAATTACTAAACGAATATATATTAATAATAATTATAATTACCCTTTTTAATTAAGCTTATTAAATACGTTAATAATATTAATATTTTATTTTTATTAATTTATAAGAGTTAGGGGTTTAATTTAATTTAATTTAATAACTATTTTTATAGTTTATAAAGCTATAATTATTATAGTATTTAATACTATAAGGTCTACTTAAAGAAAATTATGCCTTAAGCCGGATTTAAATTAGTAACTTTATATAAATAAAAGTCTTAAATATATAATTATTATACTATTAAGGGATATATATTAAATAAAGTGGCTATATTTATAAAATAAATAACTTAAAAAAAAGGTTATTATTTTATAAGGGTATATTAAATAAATAATATAAATAAATATAAATATTTATTTATTTTTACTTTATTATATTTAAAAAGGGGATTAAAATAGCTTAATTCTCTCTAATAGAATAAATAATAATAAATTAATACTTAAATTAAATCTAATAATTTAAATTAATAAGGTTTATTATATTATATATATTTATAAGCCTTAATAATTTAATATAATTTTAATTAAAACCCTATTTAAAATAAATATATTACCTTTTAATTAATATTAAAAGAATAAAAAGTTTATTCTTTTTTTCTATAAAATCCCTTATAAATTAATTTTAATATTTATAATTTTTTATATTATAATAAATTAATATTATATAATAATTAAATTAATAAATTAATAATAATATATTTAATAAAAAATTATTTTTATTAAATTTTATAATATAATAAGGATTTAATTACTTAAAGCTATTAAAATAAGCTTAAATATAATAATAAAAAGCTAAATAAAATATTTATTAATTTAAATTTAAAAAATAAAAAAAAAATTAAAAAAAAATTTAATTATAATATTTAATATATAATTAATAAATTATATAAAAATAATTATTTTTATAATATTTAAATATAAAATTCTAATTTATATATATAAATATATATTAAAGCTTAATATATTAATAATTTAATAATTAAAAATAAGATTAAAGAATTAAATATTTTATTAAAAAGGCTAATTAAAAAATATAAATTAAATATATAAAAAATCTTATTTTTAAAAGATATAATATTTTTAGATTTATTTAATATAGATTTTTATAAAAAGTAGCTATTATAATTAATTAGGCATTTAATAGTCTTATTAATTTAATTTAATAATAATAATAATAATGATAATAATAATAATAAATAAGGGAGGAGAAAATCCTATTATAATTAAGGTCTAATTATAGAGGGCGCTTTCAAAAGTTATGTCCATAATACTGCTTATATAAGCTTTAATTGTCCAATCATCTTAAGCCCCTTATAGTCGCAGTACTTTAGATACATTGCCATTATCTTATCCGCTATGACCCTGCTAATAAGGTGATCATAATAGCGCCCTATTGCCCCTAGCTGCTTACTAGCAGCTTAATATGACCACTAACTTTAAAGGGGATATAGAACCTGACACACTGAAAGCTCTTGTACTTTTAAGTACCGATAAGGATTACTCTTTTAGTGGTCTTAGCGTCTGGACATAACTTTTGAAAGCGCCCTCCATATATAAAAAAGGGTTAAAATAGTTAATAGAATTATATAATAGGAAAAAGATATTATGTTTTTAATGAGTTATTAAATAGATAAATAATATATATATTTAGTTTATATAGTAATAATAATATAAATAGTAATTTAAATAATAGCTAAGAAATTATATAAAAATAATTACCTTTATAATATTTAATTATAAAATCCTAATTTATATATATAAATATATATATAAGCTTAATATATTAATAATTTAATAATTAAAAATAAAATTAAGGAAATTAAATATTTTATTAAGAAAATTAATTAAATAGAATAAATTAGATTTATAGGAGGCCTTATTTCTAAAAGATATAATACTTTTAGATTTATTTAATATAGACCCTTATAAAAAGTGGCTATTGCAATTAATTAGGCACTTAATAGTCTTATTAATCTAGCCTAATAATAATAATAATAATAAGTAAGGGAGGAGAAAATCCTAATATAATCAAGATTTAATTATATAAGAAAGGGTTAAAATAGTTAATAGAATTAGTAGGAAAAAGAGACTATATTTTTAATAAATTATTAAATTAATAAATAATATATATATTTATCTTATAATATAATATTTATAATAATAATAATATAAATAGCAATTTAAATAATAGATTAATAAATTAATAAGTAATATTTTATAATATATTTAATAAAGAATTATTTTTATTAAGCCTTATAATATAATAAAAACCTAATTCCTTAAAGCTATTAAAATAAACTTAAATATAATAATAAAAAGCTAAATAAAATATTTATTAGATTAAATTTAAAAAGTAAAAAGCTATTTAAAAAAGGTATTTTAATTATAATATTTAATATATAATTAATAAATTATATAAAAATAAATATTTTTATAATATTTAAATATAAAATCCTAATTTATATATATAAATATATATTAAAGCTTAATATATTAATAATTTAATAATTAAAAAGGGAATTAAAGAATTTAAATATTTTATTAAAAAGATTAATTAAAAGGAATAAATTAGATTTATAAGAAGCCTTATTTTTAAAAGATATAATATTTTTAGATTTATTTAATATAAATCTTAATAAAAAGTAATTATTATTATTAAATAATTTAATAAATAGAAAAGGATAAAGGTATATATAATACTATTTATATATTTTTACTTTATTATACTTAAAAAGGAGATTAAAATAGCTTAATTCTCTTTAATAAAATAAATAATAATAATTTAATATTTAAATTAAATTAAATAACTTAAATTAATAAGGTTTACTATATTATATATACTTATAAGCCTTAATAACTAAATATAATTATAATTAAAACCCTATTTAAAATAAATATATTACCTTTTAATTAATATTTAAGGGATCAAAGGCTTATTTATTTTTCCCTTAAAATCTATTATAAATTAATTTAAATATTTAAAATTTTAAATTTTAATTAATTAATACTATATAATAGCTAGATTAATAAATTAATAATTTATATTATATAATATATTTTATAAGGGATTATCTCTATTAAGCCTTATAATATAATAGGGATTTAATTATTTAAAGCTATTAAAATAAACTTAAATATAATAATAAAGAGCGATTATTTAAATTAGTATTTATATTACTATTATTGTAGATATTATATTATAAGCTAAATATATCTATTATTTATCTATTTAATAAATTATAAAAAATATAATCTCTTTTTCCTATTATATAATTCTATTAATTATTTTAACCTTTTCTTTTATAATTAGACTTTAATTAATCTTAATAGGATTTTCTCTTTTTTTATTTGTTATTATTATTATTATTATTATTAAGCTAGATTAATAAGACTATTAAATACCTAATTAATTATAATAATTACTTTTTATAAAAATTTATATTAAATAGATCTAAAAATATTATATTTTTTAAAAATAAAGCTTTTTATAAATCTAATTTATTCCCTTTAATTAGCTTTTTTAATAAAATATTTAATTTCCTTAATTCCTTTTTTAATTATTAAATTATTAATATATTAAGCCTTAAAATATATTTATATATATAAATTAAAATTTTATATTTAAATATTATAAAAATAATTATTTTTATATTATTTATTAATTATATATTAAATATTATAATTAAAATATTTCTTTTAAATAGTTTTTTATTTTTTAAATTTATTTTAATAAATATTTTATTTAGCTCTTTATTAGTATATTTAAGTTTATTTTAATAACTTTAAGTAATTTAATTTTTATTATATTATAAGGCTTAATAAAAATAATCTTTTATTAAATATATTATTATTAATTTATTAATTTAGCTATTATATAATATTAATTAATTAAAATATAAGAAAGTATTAAAATTAATTTATAAAGGATTTTAAAGGAAGAAAAAATAATAAGCCTTTTATCCTTTTAATATTAATTAAAATGTAATATATTTACTTTAAATAGGGTTTTAATTAAGGTTATATTAAGTTATTAAAGCTTATAAGTATATATAATATAGTAAACCTTATTATTTTAAATTATTAGATCTAATTTAAGTATTAAATTATTATTATTTATCTTATTAGAGATAATTAGGCTATTTTAATCCCCTTCTTAGGTGCAATAGAGTAAAAATAATAAAAAGAAGATTTAATAATAGAGAGCTAAATAAAGCACTTTTTAATTTAAATATAAAGAGTAAAAATAAGCTTAAAAAGGCACTTTAATTATAATATTTAATTAGTAAATTATATAGAAATTATTAACCTTATTACCTTTAAATATAAAATCCTAATCTTTATATATATAAGGAGCTTAGCATAATAAAGGCCCGCTAAGCAGCTAATAATAATAAGCTAAAGTGGACTTAGCTTAGTTAATATAAGCCATAAGCCCTAAAGGCATAAAGGGGCAATATAACTAGCTATAATTATAATTAGTTAAATTAAAGTCTTTTATAATATTAATATATACCTTTTTATATATATTATTTTATTTTAATTATATAACCTTTATAATTTTTCAATTTTAATATTTAGTTAGGGAATTAATGCAAATTATATAAATAGCAATAAACTTGATAAATATACACTGATATAAAATAAATATATAAAGGCTATTTAAATAAAAATAAATTAAATTATTAAGAATGATTATTTATACAATATTAATAATATATTATTAATTAATTAAGAACTAGCTATTTTATTATGAGACTAATATAAAACTTAAGGAAAAATATTAATAATAATAATTCATTAAATATTAGCTAAAGGCTTAAAGGATAATTTATATAATATAATCCTAACTTATTAAGAGTAATATAAAGAGAGTAAATAATAAGCTTAAATTAAATAGCTAATAAGCACTTATAGGATAAGGGAGGTAATATATTAAGCTAATAAGATAATTAAAAATATTATATATATTATTAGAATATAAAAATATAAAAATATTAATTAAATTACTTTAAGAGTAATAAATAATAAGATAAAGATAATAATAATACTAAAAGTAATTAATATATATACTTATTAAATACTTAATAAAATTAAAGCTAATTAAAAGAATTTATAAAAAGCCTTTAATTTTAATATATAATTATAAGGTTTTTATGAAGGTTAAAATAAATAATTAGATTTAAATGATTAAAATAAAAAATAAGCTTTAATTAAGCTATAATAATAAATAATATATTAAATAGATAATAATTAAGCTTTATTATATTATGTAAATAAAATAGTAAAATTATAAAAATAAAATAAAAAACTATATAAATAAAAACTCTTAATTTTATTTATTAAGAACTTTTTAATTTAGAGATTAAAATTAAGAAATTATAATAAGATATTAAAAGATTATAATTACTAATAAATTATTTTTAGGTCTAAAATATATTATATTTAATATTTAGGTTAGTAAATATAAAGAATAATAATAAATATATATTTAATTTCTATATAAGCTTAAATAAAGAGCTTTAAAAGGAATTAATAATTTAAAAAGAAAAGCTAAATAATATTAAAATAATAATAATAAAAATATAAAAAATATAAATTATTTCTAATAAGTATTTATAAAATAATTGCTAAAGGAGAAAATAAAAAGGATTTATTTTAAATTACTTAAGAAAGTCTCCTTACTAATTATTATAAAGGCTAATAAAATAGAGCTACTATTACCTAAATATAGTACTATAAAACTCTAATATAAGAAGATTAATAAGGCAAAAGTAATAGCTCTTAGTAAGGGGCATATACCTATTACTTAATTTGCATTATAATAATAAACCCTAAATAATATATCTTAAATATAGAAAATTAGGGTATAGAGCTATAAAGTATAAATTATAATTAATAAATTAATAAAAGCTTAAATCATAAAAGTTAATTTCTATATATATAAATTATATATATATAAAGAATAAAAATATTAATTTATTAGAAAATAAATAAATATATTAAAAGCTATTTTATTATATATATAAAATAAAGGGGCTATATTTATAAAATAGGTTATTTAGGGAAGAGTAATTAGTCTATAAGGGCATACTAAATAAATAATATAAATAAATATAAATATAATATTATAAATAGACCTTATTAGTATAAAGTTAATAAAGGTATTAAAATTAATAAAAAATATAAAGGTTTTAATATTAATAAGCTATAATAAAGAGAAATAGGAATTAAAGAAAGTATATTAATTAACCTTTTTTTTTTATTAATTTTTAGGATTTTTTAAGAAAGTTTTATTAATTATTTATAAAGTGCTTATACTTAAAAAGAATAAAGGAGCTATTATTATTAAATAATTTAATAAATAAGAAAGGAATTATAATTAATATATAAAGGTATATATAATATTATAGACTTATTTTAATTATTATAAAATTAGAAATATTTATAAAAAAGATAATAGTATTAAATAAATAGCTAATAGCTACCTTAAGTAAAAAAGTATTAAAAAGTAAAACATTACTATTATTAAAATTAGAATTAAAGTGGGAAATATTTAATAAATATATAATAAAGTAATTACTATTATTTAAAAGAGTAAAGTATATAATTAAAATAATATTAAATAAGAAATTACTATTTAATTTTATTTATTTTATAAATAAATACTAAATAAAAGTCCTTAGAAAATATATATAAAAGAATTTAATAAATAATTATATTATAAAGTTTATAAATAAAATAGAAATTTTAATATTTTTTATATTAAAAAAGGATAAATATTATAATTATATATAGATTATTGTAAATTAAATGTAATTATAATTAAAAATAAATACTCTTTGCCCTAAATTAGGGACTTATTATACTAATTAATAAAAATAAAATAGATCTTAAAAGTAAATATTAAAAATGCTTATTATTATATTTATATTAAGCAAAAGGATAAAGAAAATAGCCTTTTATATATATTATAGCTATTTTAAATATATAATTATATTATTTAGGCTAATAAATCTTAATTTTTTTTTAACTTTATTATACCTAAAAAGGGGATTATTTATCTTATTAGAGAGAATTGGGCTGCTTTAATCCCCTTTTTGGGTGCAATAGAGCAAAAATAAGTAAATAAATAATCTAGACAGATATAATAAGATCCTTCAGTGGTCCAAGCTTTTATAATAATAAGAGTTTTAAAATATTATTTTTTATTATTAAGGGAAGAAAGAGAATAAAGGAAATAATATATTATATATACCCTTTATTATTTTAATACTTTACTTAAATAATACTAAATTTAGGTCTATTATTATATAAAATAGGATTATTAAAGAATTTAATTCCCTATTAGGTTTATTTTATTTATTCCTTTACCCCCTTTAAACTTAATTATTAAACCTCTTAAAGCTAATAGCTTTATTAAAGCTCTAATAATTATTATTTTACGAAAACGCTAAGCTTATTATCTTAAAATTAATAATATTCTATTTTACTTTTATTTTAAGATCCCTATATATAAAATTGTCTAGATTTTCTATCTCTAAAATCTAAAAGCAGCTAATTTAATTAAGGACTCTTATAATATAAATTATAAGGTCTTTAGATCTAATAGAGCCTTAAAAGTAATTAAATAATTCCTTAAAATTAGGAATAATTAATTAAGACCCTTAGAGTCGGTCTCCACAACTTCGTCACCCACAACTTTAGCATTTTGCTCTCTCATAAAAGCTATTATTTAAAAAATCTAGATTAAATAGAACTAAAATAGCGCTATAATAATATAGTTTTAAAATATATATAGAAAATTAGTTAGAATATATATTTAAGTTTATTATATTATATAAGCTTTTATTGTAGCTTAATTAATAAATTATTAAATATTTTTTAAAATATATAATAAAATTTAAAATATTTAAATTAAATATAAATAAAATAATTTTAAATATTTAATTTTAATATTATATATATTTAATATATAAAGCTTATATATATAAATATAAATATATTATATATATATTATATATATATTTATAAGCTCTTAAATATATAAAGAAATAAAATATAAAATTATTACTCTTTTATATATAAATTATAAATAATATATAAAAGGCTAAAATATATTATATAATTTAATATATATATTTTCTTATAGAAAATTAAAATTTTAAATATTTTTAATATAAGCTTTTTAATATAATTATTTATATAAAATATGTATATTAAATAATTAAAAAATATAATAAAAAGGAATTTTCAAAAAAGAAATTTTATTTCTTATTTTAAGAACTATTTATAATAAAATGTATTTTAAAGTCTTTAAAAACTCTATTATTTAATAACGATATTAAAATATATAATTATATTTTTTATTTTATATAATAATTAAGATCTTATTATATATATTAATATAAATTTAGACTTTTTTAATATATATTTATATATAATATTTATAGATTAATATAATATATATATATTTATAAAATAACCTTAAATTAAATTTTTAATTAATTAAAAGTATTATAATATATATAAAATAAAGATATTTTTAAGTTCCTTAATATAAAGAAAATTTAATATATTTTATAATTAATCTTAAATTTATTTATTTAGTATCTTAAAAAATATTATTATTAAACTTTAGATATATTAATTTATTTTTAATATATTTATTTAGTAATACTTAATATATTAAATATATTAAATATCTTTAAAATTAAATATATATATAACTATATAAGCTATACTTTTAAGCTTTTTATATATTAATATATATAATTTAAAATATATAAAATTATATCTAAATAAAAAGTTCATTTAAATCCTTATTTTTAATTAATTAAATTAAACCTTTTTATAATATTTATTATAATAAATTATATTTATATATATATTCTATTTTTAAAAAAAGTTTTTATAAAATTATTTTTTAATATATATCTATATATATATAAAATTTCCCTTTTCTTTATTTTCTTTTTATTTATTATTTTATCTTATAAAATTATTTTATTAATAAAGATATTAATTTATAATTTAATTTAAAAATATTAATAAACTATTTAATTCCCTCTTCTTATATATAATATATTTACTTTATAACCAAAATATAAATATCTTAATCTTATATTTATAGCTATTCTATTTCTATTTATTTTAAATTATTTATATATATTCTTTATATATAAATATATAATTAATTTATAATTAAAACTATACTAATAGCTTTTATATAACAATAAAAACTATATATATATAATATATCTATTTCTATATTAATATCTTAAAACCCTAATCTTATAACTATTTTATTTCTATTTAATATTAATTTTTAAAATAATAGCTCTTAAATGAGAAATGTGCCGAAGTTGTGGGGTGACGAAGTTGTGGGCCCCGACTCTATAAAGAAATCTACTTATATTTATTATAAGAATACTAAATATAATTAATATACTACCCCTTTATTATGCCTAAAATTAATTAATAAATATAAAATAAAATAAGAATATACTTTTAATTAATAAAAATATTAAATATACAGATCTAAATATAATAAAAAATATATAATTAGATTCTAATACTCTATAAAGGCTATAATTAAGGCCTTTAAATATTTAGGCTAATATAAGATCTCTAAAATTAAGTAATTATATTTATATATAAGATCTATTTTACTATTTACATTACCGTTACTATAGATATTACATTACGAGCTGGATATATGCATTATTTATCTATCTAATAACTCATTAGAAACACAGTCTCTTTTTCCTACTAATTTTATTAACCTTTTTAACCCTTTGTTGCATAATTAGACCATTATTGCAGTTTTTATAATATACGGGAATATTAATTTAATGGGAGATTCTTTTAAGTAAAGAGATATTCTAAAGCCTAGCTTTCTAAATTTAGTATTTTTCCATTAAATTAAAATAAGGGTATAATTAGAAATTTAGATAATAAGGGGTAAGATTAATAGGGCTAGATCTTAATAAAACGCAATTAAGCTTATAAAGTAGATAATTTAATACTTCTTTTAAGTAGGCATTATAAAGAAGCTATATTAATTAATTAATTAATATCTGCCTTAATAAGTTAAATTTATAGTCTCCTTAAGAGAAAGGGTATTAGTAAATTAATATTAAAAAGAGCTTAAGTTTTTCATTAAATTATATAATTATAAATTCTTTAAGACCTTATATTACTAAATCAATTAATTAATTATATTTTATGATATCAATTTAAACTATAAAGGCTATAATTTAATTATTACTATCCTTTAAAGGAGAGATTAATAAGTAAATATATAAATTAAAATAGCTATTTATAGCTAAATATATAAACTTTATCAAAAATACTTAATGATTAAAATTAAGAAATATATTATATTAACATAATTTAGGTGATTAATATTCAAAGTCTATATAAATATTTAATACCTCCTATAAGCCTAAAGCTATAAATACTTACTAAAAGCTTATTATAATTTAATTAAATAGATTAAAGCTATAACTATCTTTATATGATATATAAGTATTATTAAGGTCTTTATATAAAATATTATCTTTAAATAGAGAGTAATTTTAATAATAATAATAAATAATAGTTTAAAATTAATATAAGACTTTAAACTTACTTTATAAGCCTTAAGGGTAAGAATTATTTTAAGCTCTTTTTCTTACTATATAATTCTATTAACCTTTTCAATTACCTTAATTAATTATAGTAAATTTCTCCTCCCTTATTTATTATTATTATTACTATTATTAGGCTAGATTAATAAGACTATTAAGTCTCTAATTAATTATAATAGCCACTTTTTATAAAAATCTATATTAAATATATCTAAAAGTATTATATCTTTTAGAAATAAGGCTTTTTATAAATTTAATTTACTCCCCTTAATTAACTTTTTTAATAAGGTATTTAGTTTTATATATTTTATTCTTAATTATTAATTTCTTTTTAAATTATATATATAAAAATCTATATATAAAAATTAAGATTTTATATTTAAAGATTATAAAATTAATAATTTTTATATAATTTATTATTTATATATTAAATATTATAATTAAAATACTTTCCTTAAGCTTATTCTTATTTTTTATATTTAAGCTAAAAAGTGCTTTATATAGCTCTTATTATTATATTTATATTTATTTTAATAGCTTTAAATAATTATATTTTTATTATATTATAAGAACTAATAAAACTAATCCCTTATAAAATATATTATAAAATATATATTATTAATTAATTAATTTAATTATTATATAATATTAATTAATTAAAATATAAAAAGGTATTAGAATTAATTTATAATAAATTCTAAAGAAAGAAAAAGGCCTTTTATTTTTTTAATATTAATTAAAAAGTAATATATTTATTTTAAATAAGGTCTTAATTAAGATTATATTAAATTATTAAGGCTTATAAATATATATAATATAATCTTATTAATTTAAATTATTAAATTTAATTTAGGTATTAAGTTATTATTATTTATTTTATTAGAGAGAATTAAATTATTTTAATCCCCTTTTTAAATATAATAAAATAAAATTAAAATTAAAAATTAAAAGAAAATTAATAAATATTTTAATATATTTATAATATATTACCTTAATAATATCCTTATTTTCTTTAAAATAGAATAAGAATATATAAGATATATTTATATAATATTATAAGCTCTTTAAAATATAAACTTATTAATTAAACCTAAGAAAAGTTATTTTTATATCTTAAAAATAGAATTTTTAAAATATATTATTTTTTATAATAAAATTAAAATAGACTTAAAGAACATTTTAAATAATTAAGGACTAGCTTATATTAATAATTATTCAGGAAATATAAGTATTCTTTAGATTTATTAATTATTATTAATAATTCCTTAAGAATTTTAATAAGATTATTATATTATTCTTAGAATTTAGATAAAAAGACTAAAAGTTTATTTAATATTTAAGGAATATTTAAATATATTAAAGATCTTATTCTTAATAAATTAATATTTAAAATATTTAACTTTAAATAATCTATTAAATTTAAAATAAATATTTTAAATTTTACTTTAAATATTTAAATTAAATAATATAATAATAAAGCATCTTTATATTTTATTATATTTTATCCCTATAAAATTTATAAAATGGAACTTAATTATTTAATCTATAATAAGGAGTTCTTAATTATTATTAATATTTTTAAATAATTTTAATATTATCTCCTTAAAAACTATTATTAAATTATAATTTATATAAATTATAAGAATATTTTATATTTTATAATAATTTTAATATATTAAATACCTTTTTAAATTTAATTATATTATTAAATATAAAAAGGCTCTAAAAATAAATAAATTAATATTATTAATTAAAGGATTAATTTTAATATTAAAAAGGTAAAAATTAAAAGATAATTCTTATATTTTATTCCTAAAAGATATTTTAAATAAAAATATATTATTATTATCTAAAAGTAATTATTTATATATATATAATTAAATAAATAAATAAACCCTTATAGTTATTTAAATTTATAAAATAAGATAAATTACAAGAAATATTATTTTAATATAAAATAATAATATAATAACTTTTATAGTAAAATAAGGAAATCTATTATTATAATAAATCCTAAAATATAATTAAAAAGAATTAAAATTTAAAAATATTAATAAATAGTATATATTAAAGAAATTATATAAATAATTTATATATAAAATCTATAAATACTTACTCTATTAATATTAAGGAATTAATAAAACCTTTAAATAAATTAAAATAATATTTACTTTTTCTAAAATTAAGGAAATAATTAAAAAGATTTTTAAATAATACCTCCTCTATAAAAAAACTAAAGTATAATACTATAAGCTATATAAATATTTATAACCCTAATTAATCTTAATATAATTATAAGATTTAGTAATTATAAATTTTATTATAGAATTACTATTATTATTAAATCTTATTATAAATATAGTTTATAATAGTATTTTTATTATTATTAATAAATTTAATAAATTTTCTTATTTTATATTATATTAAGAAATAATTAATATAGAAGAACTTTTTTATATTTTTTTATAAAATATTATTAATATATATAGCTTACTATTTAATATTATTTTAAATAAAGGATTACCTTTTATCTTAAAATTCTAATAATACTTTATAATAAGGATTAAATTAAATTATAAATTAAATATTATATAAAGACCTTAAATTAATAAATAAATAAATTAAATAAATTAAATTATTAAAACTTATTTTTATTATTATATTAATTATAATTAGAATAATTAGGTTAAAAAGCTACTTATTATATAATTAGCCTATAATATTATAATTAATAAAATTATAAAAATTATACTTAATTATATAAATTTTAGATTTATTCTTAATATTTATAAAAAAATATAAAAAAGATTTATTATATTAATAGCTATATTTATATTAAATTAACTTAAGAATTTATATAATATATTATATATTAGACCTTTTTTTATTTAAAATTAATATTAATAATATTATAATTAAAAAAAATTAAAGAGATTAACCTTCTTAAAGGGAAATATAATATTCCTTATAATAAAAAATTTTAATATAAAATAACCTAATAAAAAGCTTAATTTTAAGTATATTAGCTTCTATAAAATCCTTAAAAAAATCTTAAAAAATAATTATAAATTAAACTTACTCCTAAAGATTAAGATTTATTTAATCTTTTATATTTTCTTATTTAAATTAATAAAAAGCGCTATTATAGCCTAAATTAATAAAAATTAAAATACAAAAATAAGAGCCTTTAAGAAATATAAATAAAATAAATCCTTAATAGAAGAAAAGAAAAGTTCTATTAAATATTTAATTAAATAAAAAGGATATAAAAATAATAAAAATATATAAGAACTATTATAATATCTTATTTATATATAATGCCTATTAAAAGAATTTTATTAAGATTAAAAGAATTAATAATAAAAAGATTAAAGCCCTTTAAAGAATTTTAATTAATAATACTTATAATATTAAGGGATTATATTATTTTAATAGATTATTACTCTCTAAATAAAACCTCCTTTTAAATATATTTTTTATTCTTTTTATTTAATTTAATTATCTAATATATAAATAAATTACCCTTTTATAATTTTAATAGTTTATATTATTTATATAAATAATTTAATTAAAATAAGATTATTTAAAGCTTTACCTTTATTACCTTAATATTAAACTCTACTTTTTTCTATTTATATTTTTAAATATTAAATAAAAGTTAAAAAAGAATAAAAATAAAAATAAGAAAAAGAGATTTATAAAAAGAAATTATATTATTATTATTATAAAAGCAATTTTAATTAATATAAATATAATAATAACCCCTAATAGCATAATAATTATATATTTAGGACCCTTACTTACATAAAATTATTAATTTAAATCCGGCCTAAAATATAATTTCTTTTAAGCAAATCTATTATATTAATATAATATTTATTATAGCTTATAGCTATAAAAACTAATCACTAAGGGAATTAAACCTCTAACCCCTATAAGCTAATAAAAATAAAATACTAATATTATTAAGGCACTTAATAGGCTTAATTAGAAAGGGCAGCTATAATCTTAGCTTATATATATTAACTTAAAGACCTAAAATATATAATAAAGTATATAATTATATATATATTATTATTAAATTTACTATTAAGATTATAATAAGCTATTTTATATTTAATTTAAAAGAGCCTTTAAATAAAAAATAGAATAAAAATATAAAAAGTAATAAAATAGATTAATAAATAAGTAAATTAATAAGAGAGTAAATTAATTAATATTAAATTTAAGTTTATTAAAGCGCTTAAATAAGGTTTTTAAAATAATATTTAAAATAAGGGTTTATATTTATTTAAAATTTTCTTTAATTTAGCCTAATTAATTTTCTTGCCTAAAGGAGTAATTACTATTTAAAATATAAAGAATTAATTAAAGACGTTAAATTTTTATATTTAATAATATAAATAGAATTAAAATAATAAAGTTTTTAAAAAAGAAATATAATAATAAAAAGATTATTTAATTATATAATATATTACTTTATTTTTAAAATAAGAAAAATAAAATATAATATTAAAACTCTTAAAATTAATATATATAATAAGATTAATATATTTAGATTTAGATTTAGACATATAATTTAATATAATAATTAATAAAATATAATTAAGGGAATTTAAAGAAATAAATTTAATTAATTATAAAGGAATTTAATAAAATTAATTTTAATAGCCTTAAAAATAAGATTAATAAAAGGGAGATATTATATTATAAGCTAGAATATATAAGATATTTTAAGTATATATAATTTAATATTTATAAATTTTCCCCTTTAATTATAATAAATTATACTAAATTTATTTAAATTTATAAATAAATTATAAACTTATTAAGAAATTAATCTATATAAATATATTTATTTAATCTAAATAAAACCTATTTATTTTAGCTTTCTATATAATTATTTTATATTAATTACTTTTAATACTCTTAATAATTTATTATTAAATAATATAATATTTAATTATCTCTTTATATTACTTAATATAATGCCTTAATCTCTTTACTAATAAAACCTAAAATAATCTCTTTTTAAGTTTCTTATTAAGAATTAATTTAGACTATTATATAACTTATAAAAATAATAGCTTCTTTATATAATCTTAAGGATAAAATTAATAAAAAGAAGATATTATATTATAGCTTATATTATAACCCTATAAAGATTAAACTATTACTTATAGTAAAACCCTTAAGACTTATAAAAATACTAACCTATTAATAAGAAAGCTTATATATATATTAAATATAATTAATTTAATTTAATTTAATTAATATAATTTAGATTAATAATAATTAATTTATAAAAATAGCTAATATATAAATATTTATTTATTTTTATTCTATTATATTTAAAAAGGGAATTAAAATAGCTTAATTCTCTCTAATAAGATAAATAATAATAACTTAATATTTAAATTAAATTTAATAATTTAAATTAAAAAGATTTATTATATTATATATATTTATAAGCCTTAATAATTTAATATAATGATAATTAAGACCCTATTTAAACTAAATATATTGCCTTTTAGTTAATATTAAAGGGATAAAAAGCTTACTATTTTTTCCCTTAAAATCTATTTTAAATTAATTTTAATACCTTTTTATATTTTAATTAATTAATATTATATAATAATTAAATTAATAAATTAATAATATAAAAATTATATTTTATAATATATTTTATAAGGGATTATTTCTATTAAGCTTTATAATATAATAAAGATCTAATTACTTAAAGCTATTAAAATAAACTTAAATATAATAATAAAAAGCTAAATAAAGTGCTTTTTAGCTTAAATATAAAAAATAAAAATAAATTTAAAAAAAGCATTTTAATTATAATATTTAATATATAATTAATAAATTATATAAAAATTATTAATTTTATAGCCTTTAAATATAAAATCTTAATTTTTATATATAGATTTTTATATAAATATAATTTAAAAAAGAAATTAATAATTAAAAATAAAATAAATAAAATTAAATATTTTATTAAGAAAATTCATTAAGGGAAATAAATTAAATTTATAGAAAACTTTATTTCTAAAAGATATAATATTTTTAGATTTATTTAATATAAATCTCTATAAAAAGTAGCTATTATAATTAATTAAAGACTTAATAATCTTATTAATCTAGCCTAATAATAATAATAATAATAATAATAATAAATAAGGGAGGAGAATTTTATTATAATTAATTAAGGTAATTAAAAAATAAAAGTAATATTATAATTTATTTAATATTTAATATATATATTAATAGACTATATAATAATAAAGGGTATTATTAATTAAATAATTATAATAATATTAAATATAATAAAGACTAATTTAAGACTAATAATAGTATTTATATATTTAAATTAATATTAATTATATATTATTTATATCTATTATTTAAATTACTATTTATCTTATTATTACTATATATTATATTATAAGTAAATATATGCATTATTTATCTATCTAATAACTCATTAAAAATATAATCTCTATTTCTTACTAATTCTATTAACCTTTTTAACCTTTTTCTATATAGTTAGACCTTAATTAATTATAGTAAAATTCTCCTCCTTTATTTATTATTATTATTATTATTATTAGGCTAAATCAGTATAATTATAAAGTACCTAACTAATTATAATAGCTACTTCTTATAAGGGCTTATATTATATAGGTCTAAAAGTATTATATTTTTTAGAAATAAGGCCTCTTATAAGTTTAATTTACCTTTTTTAATTAATTTTTTTAATAAAATATTTAATTTATTTAATTCTCTTTTTAATTATTAAATTATTATTAATTTATATTTATATATATAAATTAAGATTTTATATTTTAAGGCTATAAAATTAATAATTTCTATATAATTTATTAATTATATATTAAATATTATAATTAAAATACCTTTTTTAAGTTTATTTTTATTTTTTATATTTAGATTAAAAAGTGCTTTATTTAGCTCTTTATTATTATATTTAAGCTTATTTTAATAGCTTTAAGTAATTAAATTTTTATTATCTTATAGGGCTTAATAAAAATAATCTTTTATAGAATTTCTTATTATTAATTCACTAACTTAGCTATTATATAGTACTAATTAATTAAAATATAAGAAATTATAAATATTAAAATTAATTTATAATTAATTTTAAGGGAAAAAGAAGGCCTTTTATCCCTTTAGTATTAGCTAAAAAGTAATATATTTATTTTAAATAGGCTCTTAATTAAGGTTATATTAAATTATTAAGGCTTATAAATATATATAATATAGTAAACTTTATTAATTTAAGTTATTAGATTTAATTTAAATATTAAGTTATTATTATATATCTTATTAAAGAGAATTAAGCTGCTTTAATCCCCTTTTTAAGTATAATAAAGTTAAAAAAGGGTTTTTAATAATATTATTTATATATTAAGAAAAAGAAATTTAATATTAAATATACTATTAAGATTATTTAAATTAAATAATAAAAATAAAGCTATAAAAGGTAATAAATTAAATAATATTTAAGTAATAAATATATTCATAGCTAAATATATAATTTATATTAATAATAAATAATTAGCTAAAATTGAAATAAGGTATTAAATTAATAAATAAATACATAAAATTATAAATTAATTACTAATATTAAATATATATGCCTTAATATTATTTAAAATAAAAAATAGTTTATTATTCTAAAATAAAGATAGAATATAAAAGCTATATATCCCTTAGGATTATATAAGTAATCTCTTATAAATAGTATATAATAATTAATTTTATATAAAGCTTAAAAGAATAGTAAAAATATTAAAAGGGTTCTCTTTTTATTGCTTAGTATATAGTATATATAATTATATATATTAGTGCTTAATTTATTAAATTAATATTATAAATTAGTAAAAGGATTGAAAACAGATATTATTAATCTTTAAATTAACTATATTATTTTATATTATAATAATAAACTTTATTATTAGTATATTAAAGGTCTTAATAAAGAATTTATTTTAAAGTATTAGTAATAAATAGCAGTCCTTTAATATATTACTTATAGTTATTAATAAATAAATAAATAAATATATTTTAATCTTTAGTTATATAACATACTTTATATTAAATTAAATAATAGTTTTACTTTAAGCCTTATTATTATATAATTAAGATTTATTAATAAAATTGTTTTTAACTTATAATATAAAATTTATATTTAAAATATAAATATACTTATTTTACTTTATAAAAGCTAAAATAGCTATAAATATAGTATATTACTTATAAATTAATAATTAGTTTAACTTAATTCTCTTTAATAAAATAAATAATAATAACTTAATACTTAAATTAAATTAAATAATTTAAATTAATAAAATTAACTATATATATACTTATAAGCCTTAATAACTTAATATAGTTTTAATTAAAATATTAAATTATTATTATTTATTTTATTAAAGAGAATTAAGCTATTTTAATCCCCTTTTTAAATATAAAAAAAAAAGATTTAATAATAATAATAATTAATTTATAATAAATTTTAAGGGAAAAAGAACTAATAAACTTTTTATCCCTTTAATTAAAAGGTAATATATTTACTTTAAATAGGGTTTTAATTAAAATTATATTAAATTATTAAGGCTTATAAATATATAAAATATTATAAACTTTATAAATTTAGATTATTAAATTTAATTTAAATATTAAGTTATTATTATTTATTTTATTATAGAGAATTTAAATATTTTAATCCCCTTTTTAAATATTATAAAAAAGAAAAAATTTAAATAAATTAAATAATTATTATATAATTTTAATTTTTATATTAATAATAATAAAATAATAAAATACTTTTTTAAATATATTATTTCTAAAAAGAATTATTTTAATAATTCCTTTTAATAAGCTAGTAATACTACTTACCATAATAAAAAGTGGGTATATTATTACCCTAGTAAATAAAGCTCCCTTTATTCTCCCCTCTCAAGCTTATCGCTTCCATTTCCACCAACTTACCATAATGGCTTTCTGGCCTCACGTCCTCCAAACGATCACCCTCTCAGGCTGGTTATCCCTAACCCTAGCACAAGGAACCTCACGAAGCCCTATCGAAGAGACGTCCGAACTAACGCCCGAACGAACACACTCAACACCAAAGGCAACGACCTGTGACGCCATCACGATCAACTACATTACCCATTCGCTTCCGCAATCTTGTCTCACGAGTTCTTGGGCGAGCTCGGGGCCCTCGTCAACCAATTCGACCAACAATTTGAGAGCTGATCCAACAGAAACCGTCGTCGTATCAACCGTCTCATCGGAGTCATCCACAGCTCCTACCGCATCCTCTGACTCCGAAGCGGACCAACAGGACGATGCTGGCGATGGCGCAACCAGACCATTCATGTCATTCGAGGACTGGAAGGAGATGATGCTTCGGGAGACAGGCCAAGACCCTCAAGATTTGCGAGCCCGGAATGCCAACCAGCAGCGAGCGGACGATAGAACACCTCCAGACATGGGACACACGGGTCTTGGAGAAGAAGACGAAATCTCCCTGAACTTCGACAGCTATCTCGATAACAAACCTGCAGACGACCGGGAACGTGCATCAGGTTCGAGTGCAGCCAGTGAAGGGGAGCACGGTGTTGGAGACCCCGTTGCCTATGATGACGGTCGACCATCAATTCACCGCAGCAAGGACGCCGGCAAGACCTGCAAAGAACGATTTTCATACTCTTCATTTGACGCCGGAGCCACTGTTCTGAAATCGAGTCCTGGTGCGAAGAACGCCAAGGCAATTCTGGTTGAGAACAAGGACTCGTATATGCTTCTGGAATGCTCTGCACGCCAAAAGCTTGTGATAGTAGAGCTCAGCGATGATATCCTGATTGACACGATTGTACTGGCCAATTTCGAGTTCTTCTCGAGCATGATTCGGCATTTCAGGATCAGCGTTAGTGATCGCTACCCAGTGAAGACGGACCGCTGGAAGGACCTTGGAACCTTTGAGGCGAGGAATTCCCGCGACATCCAGCCATTTCTTGTCGAAAACCCGCAGATTTGGGCCAAGTATGTCCAGATCGAGTTTCTCACACACTACGGAAATGAATACTACTGCCCGGTGTCACTGGTTCGGGTCCACGGCTCGCGCATGCTGGACTCGTGGAAGGATACTGAAGCTGGTCGCGATGAAGAGCAGCATATTGAAGACGATCCAGAGCCCTATGCCGAGATCCAGAGCGCAGAGGACAAGTCTACTACGAGCCATGAAGTTGCTACTCAGCCAGCGACCCCGGACACTTCCATTGCTCAAGTCAGCTCCAGCTGCGCGACCATTGCACCAGCTCATCTTTTCGCATACCCAGCCTCCACATGTGCGGCTTCGCTCAATCAGGCCTCTGGCGACACTGACAGTACCCGCCTCCACGATTCCCAGCGTGGTGATGCAGGAAGCGGTGACCAAACACCACCTGACCCGGTGGAGGGCAGAGGCACTGCCAATACACCCGTTACGAAGACCGAATCTCCGGCCTCGGAAGATGCCCCGACAGCACCACCCACGACGGCTTCACCCTCAGAGCAAGCCCAAGTGACATCAGTTAGCGCGTCGAGTGCCGCACCTTCGTCGGTTGCTGATACGGCAGCCAACTCTACAATACAGGGAACGGGCACGAGAGCTGCGCCAATCCCCGATTCCATAGGCTCGAGCACTCCAACGGCTCCAACTACCAAATCTCCTCCCTCCGGTGCTCCAGGCAGCAAGAACCGCACCAGCGGCGCCACCGGTTCTCCAGCCGCATCTCCGCCCGTCCAGGAAGGCTTCTTTAAGGCTATCACAAAGCGCCTGCAACAAGTCGAATCGAACCTGACGCTCTCCCTCAAGTACGTTGAGGATCAGGCTCGTCACTTGCAAGAATCTCTGCAACGAACCGAACAAAAGCAGATCACCAAGGTGAATCTGTTTCTCGACAACCTGAACCAAACGGTGCTCTCTGAGCTGCGGAACGTCCGTGACCAGTATGATCAAATTTGGCAATCGACTGTCATAGCCTTGGAAAGCCAGCGAGAACAGTCGCAGCGTGAGATTGTTGCCTTGAGCTCAAGACTCAACCTTCTCGCGGATGAGGTCGTCTTTCAGAAGAGAATGGCAATAGTTCAAGCTGTGCTCCTACTGTCATGCCTGATCCTCGTCATCTTCTCCCGTGGTGTCTCTCTCCCTTATCTTGCGCCATTCATGGATCAGGGCAACGGACCTCCCTACGACTCGGCGGCTGCCCCCCCGGCTTTCCCTCGAGCCCGTGGGCTTTACGAGCATGCATTCAATGCGACCAGTGATGGCGCAGCTTCTTACAATCCCGATCAGGAGGTCGATTACCTCCCCGTTGCCTCTCTGGCTCCAGATTCCCGTTCTGCTTCCTCCACGCAACTCCGCGAGCAATACTCTGCCGAAAAGCAGGGCATTTTGCTTCCGTGTGAGCGTCTATCACCACCACAAACGCCGGACTCGGCTGATGATCTGTCAATGCGAGACGTATCTCCCCAGCCTCGCGAAAATCAGTCCACCATTCATCGTCATCTTCCTTCAAAGCAACAGAGCAACATCCGTAAGCCATTACCAGCACTGCCAGAGAATCCCTCTTCTCCATAAAAAACACCACCTTCAATACTTTTCTTCCCGACTTGTGGCTATCGCCCTTGATGGCAGCTTTTCGTGGGACAAGTCGGGAGCGGGACACAATGGGTTTGCTGTGCGAACCCATGGGACTGTAAATACAGCTAGGGACATGTCTGTAGGCGTTCAGGAAAATAGAGATCTCATTCGAAGCAGCTATGAAAGCCATCGCGTTGTGACTATTCGAGATGACAAGACGAGATATCACAAACCAGGCCTGAGCCTATCAACACCAGGGAATCTCCCAGATTTTTGGGTTTATGAGGACAAGATGGCTGGCCAAATGGTCCAAATACTTCCACCAAGAAAAGAAATCACCCATCACTGCGCAGGTGGGCCATAGTAATGCTGGATCGCCGAGTCATAGTCATACTCCTCCAATGCCGCCAGTCTCGTACCGCGATCGTACTGAGAACGTCGGCGGCGCTGTTCGTCTCGGAAATGCTGACCGGCGTTCGGCGTGAAAAGACCTGCGAATGAACGAGTCAGAAGTCGACAGCTTAGATAGAGATAAGTTCTACTTACCAACATGTTCCGCATTCTCACAGCTTCGCTTCATTTTGGACTGGTTGTCGGGCTCTGGAAAAGATTCTTCCTGGCCGGCGAGCTCGGGCATGGGTCCGTTCGAGGTGAAGAAGAGCTGGAAAGGTGAGTATTCGATGTCATAGGGAGAGCTACTTTGACAAACTACCTTGGGGCGGTAATGAGGGGCTTCCAGCATGACAGAGCTGTTTCGAAACTTCTGGACGAGACAATCTTTGCCCTGGATGGCTGTGAAGAACTGGTCAATACGCAGATGTCGACTTTGGGTGTGCTCACTTACTTGCGTAAGAGATCTCTGCAACCTTGTCACTCTTGAAACAATTCCTACCCGTGTTGTCAGTATTCAATTTGCCCGACGCCAACTCCTCCGCGATCCGTACCACCGCTGATTTCCACGCGCATTGACAAACTTTGCTTGCCAGTTAGCAATGTCCATGAGGCCAATCCACGAGTAGATAGTACTAACATCGATAATATCGAGAGGCTATCACACATTAGCAATGGCCTGGATGCCAGGGCAAGTTACTTACATCAACAAAATTGATAAAGGCATAGCCAACACTGAAAGTCCCTCATTAGATTCATTCAACGTCTCGTCGGCGACGTAGTACTTACTTGCAGTCATTGGCGAAATCAATACGCAAGTACATGAAGTCGTACTTGCCCCAGCTTGACTCGTCGATGATGCGCTTGAGCATGGCTTGATCAACCTTGTTGGGAATGTTACGAAGCATGATCTACTAGAGTTAGGATAGCAGGTAGAGGTCGACGGAAGTCTTCATACCGTCGTTCGAACATCAATCCCATCACGGATGCGGCTGATGTCGACGTGGTTGTGGTGACTCGCCGAGTTGTGGTAAGGCGATCGAGTGATTCTGGCGGCATTCTGTCGGCGGGAGTCAAACCGAGAGTAGCCAGACGAGGGTCGCGAAGGGCTGAAGTCGTTTCGGACAGTCAGGGCTGGGGATGGAGGGGTTTGGTAGACTGGGCGCATCATGGGATATGACGGGGTCATGGGTCCGATAGCACCCATCTGCCCGGCAGCCGGGACTCTTTCGAGAACATAAGGCATGTTGGGGGCGACGGGAGATTGAATCATGAAAGGGTAGACGGGGAATTGGGGCTGGGTGTGGACAGGTACCACCTGGCCACCTCCGTCCTCCTGGTGATAGCTTTCCGCGCCTTTGGCAAGTGAGATGTCCTGGAGAGCCTCTGTGATGTCGGTGGGGTCGGATGGCTGGCCCGCTGGCGAGCTGACCGTGATATGTATGCCCTATTGAACTGAGTAAGCCATGACCTTGATCTGTTGGGATGAGGACTTACATTGGCAGTAAGTCCGTTGCAAGTTCTGATGGCGATCGCTGCGTTGGAAGCCTCACAAAACTCGGCGATTGCCCGGCAGGATCCGTCAGGGTAGTTGACCTGTCTGACAAACGCAAAGAGGTCGCCGCATCGTTGAAGGATTCTCTGCACCGTGTCGGTCACCTGGTTCGCAGTGGCAACGGCGCTTGGGGCGAGGATCGCCAACACGAGAACTTGACCCAGCTGCGAAGATCCCTGGTTGGGAGACTCGGGTGTGTCCTGGGCAAACACATGTCAGAAGGATTTCCAAATGCAGGATGCCAAGTACTACCTTTCCAACTGGATGGTTGATATAGCAAACAGCCCAGCCATCCTTAGCCAAGCGCAGAGCAGACAGAGCCCAGCAAGCATCTCTGATGTCAGAGAAACGGACAGACACGCGCCCATCATCAGCCTTGAGCTCACGGCCACCATAGACCTTTGCTCCTTTGTCGACCAGATCCTGAAATGAGGTTAGTGGCTGCGATAAATGTGCGTAGGTAGCTCCTGGTTACCGAAAGGCAGGTATCAACATCTGATGCAGCAAGAGGGCCGGATGAGGAAATCTCCAGGTGGTGAGATATGCCAAGTTCACTGCTCAAGGCCGTCGCGATAGGCCGGGAGTTCTGCAAAACTGAATACTTGGGATCTTGGGAATCAGGGCTGAAGGCAGAGGCAGTAGGCGACAGCCTGGTGCCATGGACCGGACTGACAAATGGGTCTCTGTCAAGTTGAGACACGGAACCCCGGAAGCTGTTGAGAGGAAGCCTCACGGGAGGAGTGGCCGACGAAGAACGGGAGAAACCCTGTAGTAGCTTGGAAGACTTAGCCGAGCCATCATCTGGAGAGAAAGCTGTCAAGCGAGCGTCCGGTGTGCCCTTGAAGGAATCCGCTCCGCCAGCGGGCGACCGTGGGGAGGCGGGATCGAAGTGGCTGTCTCGAGGCTGTGCCATGGTGAGGGTGCTCCACCACTTCTGGAACAGGTGCGAAGATGGTGAGTGGCGATGGCAAGTCAGGGCGAAACAAGGCCGCAGCAGTGACGAGGAGTAGTCTCGAAGGGGAGAACGAAAACAGAGGGGGGCGCCAACAGAGAACGTGGTGCTCACCCGCGACAGCCCAAAAGTAATCGAGACTTGCGATGGGTATGCGGGAGGATGAAGGTGAAATGTTTGCAAGGGAAGGGTGAATATTGGTGGCTCGGAAAGAGGAAGTGGGAAACAGGAAGTGGGCGGTGGGAGGACTCATGGGAGACGTGTGCTCGAGGCGGGAACTCGGGGCAGAGGAAAGAAGGAAAGCAGGCGAGTTTCCCTCCTGCCTCAGGTTAATCGCGAGGAGATTTCACGTTCGAACGGCAGGAGCAGGGTCATGTGTTATGCAGATGAACGACACGCACCTGCCTCGACGATGGTGTGGCGTGTGATTTGCTGGGGCGCGCCTGCCAAAGAAGAGCGAACAGTTTGTGTCTCTGGTTCGTTGGGGTAAATTTCTACTTCACCGTCGATTCCGGACAATAGCGACTGCAGATAAAGCTGAGGGAAATGAATGGCCATTGGGTAGAATACCAGGGTTGCTTGTAAACAGCAATAGCCTCCTTGCGCGAGGAAAAGCATAAGTAGTCTACAACGAACATTTGAGCTTCTCGTTTGTGCTCAGATATGCCTACCAAGGTACTAGACATTTACATGGACGAGTTACGAAAGCATCTACTAGTAGCGCAAATGCCTCTAAAGCTACCGGGTTCACATAGGAGGCGCCTCGAAGTTGCTGTTAGTATATCGACAGGCGTGGTGTAGAAGACAACTGGTGAAGGCACAATGTCAAAAACTAACCAGGAGTTTGGCCTGCACGCCACCTTTTCATATCGATTGCTGGGGCCAGGTGTTAGGTAACCACGAATCTGAATGAGTAAGGTACTTACTTAGGTAGCAGCTTGCTTTATTTCTGGAAGGTGAGCTCATGAAACGTTGGAGTTCCCATCCCTTCGTACTTGATCATCCTCAATATTGGGGTAGCATTTACGGCCGCTAGAAGGTAACAGGAGTGATATTATATTATTGAGGTCCTTATTTACTTATTTTCCCTATTTGTTCAAAAATTCCATGTTTGAACATGTAATAATGGATATTTATTGCCCCTTCCCGACTGGCTTTCGGCGCCTAGATACTACCTATTACTTGAGGAGCTTCTTGGGATTCCATAATAGCCTTGTTCAGAGTACCTCTTGGTCTTGCCGGCATCAATGATACGTACAAGTAACACCGACCGCTTCGTGTCCTTCGTTTTGAAGAGACAGTCACATAAGTCCCACTTGGCAAGAGAGAAATAGCTCTGTCACTCTCGTCTTCGAAGGCTTCAGAAGGCTTCGTTTTGGACAATTCCTCTGCCACTTCTTCCAGAGACACACCGGGGACAAACTTGCGCATCTTGCAAGCCCAGGGGCCGTGAAATAGACAGAATGCCGCCACAAATCTGTAAAGAGACTTGCCTTGTTGCACTCCAAACAACATCGTGAAGATTTCCGGACAAGACAGCAAGTGAAACTCGGTGGCATACGAGCCATCATGCTGAAGTTGAAGGTCGAATTTTGGGTATACATCGAGAACGGAAAGGTGTTTGTCTGCAGTCGACTTTAGCCACAACTTGAGGTCCGAGTTTCCAGCGGTATTCTCGGGATCGAAAGGTCGGTAGAGACAGCCATACACATGTGTTCGGTTTGAAAGCCCGCAAAATCGCTCTGGCTACTGATCGCTTCGACGTATCCCACCCTTGTTCTGTAATGTCTATGATCGGATGTCTGGAGACTCAGAAAGATGCACACCCTGCAGTTGTTATGCGTCAGATAGAGCCAGGCAAGCCGGAAGCCCGGTTCAATATGCTTGGTTTGGATAGTCATCTGAAGTCCTCGCGGGGTGATCTCAGGCGCTGTCATATACTCCCGCCCCTCGTCAACTGTCGTTTTTGGAAGTACAATGTCGGCATACTTGCAAACGCCGCCAGGTCGAATAGGCACTCCTTCTATTGGGAAACAATGAGGTGAACCGCAAAGAAGACCAGTCGTGTCGTGGAAGCTTCTCGGGCGCCATAGAAAGATGCTGTAGTCAACCTGTTGCTTCATTATCTCTTGCTGCAGGCGAATGAACGCCCTTCTTCCTTCCCCGTACAGAAGGGGCATGTTGATATCGAAGATACCGAGAAGACAGTATACCATGTCTTCCTCCCTTGTTGTACGACGTTTCGATGCCCATGACATTCGCTGAGCTGTTGGAAAATGGGACGGATGCTTGTGATGAAGAAGGACAGCGGTTGGGATAGAGGTAATATCCGAAATGGCCTCCTGCAAACTCCACTTCGTTCCGAGTTCCGTCCAATCTTGTGCGTAGAATTCCACCTCGCGTGGTGCGATCAGTTCTTGGAGACACCATCCCCTAGAAAACCATCGAGCTTTCTGGAAGAGGTGTGTGTCGAGGAACGAGTCCAGAGGCGGGACGTCATAGAGATAGACGTAGCAGACATCGGCGTTTTGATACCACCCATACATGGAGTTGATGGCCTCGGACAACTCGGCGCTTGAGGATTTGTCGATGCAGCAAGTGTCAATCCATACCCAGCCAAGGCCGTCCCGTGCTGCTTGCGCGCAACATGCCTTCAGTTTGGAAAAGCCTTTCAAGCGGTCGTAATCTTGATGGAGCACGTGGTCAAGGGTAACCTCTTCAAAGTCCCAAGTATGCGATAGTATGGCGTACGGAGGAATATCATCTCCAAGAAATTCAGCAACTTCAAAGCTGACGGAATTCAGAAGCCTCATCTCGTTATCCGAAGTGAAGAGGTGGATGCCGATGTGATGATTAAGGTAAATGTACGGCGGGGGAGGCGCCGTAAGCTCAAACCAAAGTCTTGGTCGGACAAGACTAAAAACGACAAATCTGAAGCAGACTGCTAATCCGTGAGGTAATCCGGTCACTGGAAATTCATAGGTGGCTCGCCAGAAGTAAGATGAAACGATCGCCTTCAGTCAACACCTCTTGACATAGTTTCGTGATAGATATGGCTGTTGTAAGCGCATTGGGAATACCCTTCGTCCCGAAAATTCCATTGGAATGCTCTTTCGAGAAGGTCGCGCGTGAACATGCAGTGAGGCGAGAAATCGGAGTTCATCACCAACCCCTCAGATGAGCCGGTCCAGACGGCCATCGTAATTTGGTGTTAACCTGATAGCCATCAGAGTCGATATGTATAGACTGGTATCTAGTAGGTACTCGTAGGTCGCCGTCGCGACGATGTAAACCTCCAATCTGGTCGCCGAATCCCTTCCCCTCATGAGCACGGCGCACGGGGACGTTTCCAGGGCGGTGCCCACAATATATGTCTATACCGGTGCATTGAGATGCATCTATCGAGCTCTCTGTACCCACCACGATCGCAAAGAATGCCACCAGCAGACCCGACGAGCTCGAAGGGGGGGTTGCCCAGTTCCCAGCCTTCGATATGCTCCTTTCTGCCAAGTTTACTGGGTGCGCTGCAACGTGTGTTGCGGGACTGGGGGGTAGGAGTGTTCTATTGGCAAGATCTCGTCCATTGATGGGAAGAACACCGTCGAGAGGCGGGAGCTGGGAACACCAGAAGGGCTTATTCTTTTCGAGCGCGAAGGTCTTGTCAGAGCAGAAGCAGCCTGATCCCAGGATAGAGTATTGACCCTTACCATGCCGAAAGGAGCCTGTGAACTGACATTGCCATCAGATCTCGTTCTTCTTCGGCGAGACCAACTTCCTCCGCTCCCTCGACTGCTCACACGACATCAGTCCCGACCGCAAAACCAAGCCAAGTCATCCACGAAGATATCTACACGCTGCCCAACTTTCTCACGGCCACACGTCTTTTGTCTGCGCCCTTCATCGGCTACCTTGTCCTCCATGATCAACATGCCTGGGCCGTGGGCTTGTTCGCCTACGCGGGGATAACGGATATGCTGGATGGTTGGATTGCGAGGAAGTGGGATCAAAAGACGGTCGTGGGCACCGTGATCGATCCCATGGCCGATAAAACGCTCATGACCGTGCTGACTGTGTGTTTAGCCATCAAGGGTGCTCTTCCTGGTAAAGTGTACCCCTGCGATATTCCGTCAATTCTTGTCGATTTGAAATGTCGAACTAACCTCCTCCAGCGTGGGTTGCGGCAATCATCCTTGGTCGTGACGTCGGTCTCGCCATATCTGCTATATACTACCGCTGGATCTCCCTCCCTCCTCCCAAAACGTTCGCTCGGTACTGGGATTTCTCATTGCCTTCGGCTGAAGTCCGTCCTACGACAATTAGCAAGTACAACACATTTCTTCAGCTTGCTCTAGTAGGCCTGACCACTGCTGCGCCGATTCTGGGCACAGACATTTCGCCAGGCCTTACTGTTATGCAGTAAGCGTTCCCCCCCTACCTCCTGACTCGGAAGGGAGACAGTGAGTGTCAAGGTTGGCTTACATAAGTTCTAGGTATGTCGTTGCTGCCACAACTGTCTGGAGCGGCGCCAGTTACATTTACACCAAGGATGCTGTCAAGATTCTTAACAAATCCGGGTCCAAGAAGCGCTAGAGCCGCAGGTTGCATAGAGTTGGGAAAAGTTTCCCATTGTATTACAAATATGTCATCATAACACCTTCCTGTAATTCTAGAATGTACATGGCTTGAAAAACTCGTTTGCGCCGTGTTTACCCGCGCATCATATATGCTCATTGCCGCTTACATACCCATCTACTCGTACACGGACATGATTCTTGATATCTCACGCTAACTTGTCGGTCCCTACCGAGGAGGCATTCGGTCGACGGCGAACGTATGCTAAGAGCCGGAGACTACCTGCTGGAGTCACACCTTCTACTCGACGTGCCTGGGCAAGAGTCTCCGGACGAGCCGCCTTCAGGGCCTCTTTCTCCGAGATGGCCAGTCCGGGAATCCGGTCGTAGTCCAGGCTGAGGGGGAGCTGGACACGTTCATCGTTGGCCAACTGGCCGCGCTCCGACTCCTGCATCTTAATGTAAGGTGCGTACAAGGCCTCGGTGATAACGCGATTGCGGATGCGAGGCGGATAGGAGGCAATTTCAGGCACTAAAGACTTGAGATCATCAAGTTCGATCCGACAGTCTGCGCTTGACAGGCGGAGTATGTCGATTGCGTTTCGGCGGGAGGAGTTCTGCCTCAGCCGAAAGCCCCGTTCCTGCCACTGTGGGGGTGTGAAAGACACTGCTTCTAGGGCCTCTGTGAGGTCGTCGACCTGCTGTCGCTCGTCACGAAAGACACCCCAGCGCTTGTCCGAGACGACACCCCATTCCTTGCCCTTGCTAGTCAGTCTGTGGTCGGCATTATCCGCGCGGGAGGACATGCGGAATTCACTCCGAGCCGTGAACATGCGATACGGTTCTGTGACGCCCTTGGTTACCAGGTCATCGATCATGATCCCGATGTAGCCGTCACCTCGAGATAGGGAGACGCCGGGGAGACCATGGGCGGCTCGACCAGCGTTGATTCCAGCAATGACGCCCTGGCCTGCGGCTTCCTCGTACCCGGTAGTGCCGTTGATTTGACCAGCCAGATAGAGGCCGGCAATGGCCTTGGTTTCGAGTGTGGATTTGAGGCCGCGGGGGTCGATGTAATCATACTCTACACCATAGCCCGGTTGGAGCATTGTCGAGTTCTCGAGTCCTGGAATCGTACGCAAGGCTTCTTCCTGGGCCTCGGCGGGAATGGTCATGGACAGCCCGTTGGGATAAATGACATTGCTATCGAAGCCCTCCGGCTCCAGCCAAACGATGTGGCGATTCTTATCAGCGAATCGTATCACCTTCGACTCGAGCGAAGGACAGTATCGGGGTCCCTTAATCGTCTCCCGAATGTGGATGGTCTTGTCAAGGTTGTCCCGAACAATGCTGTGGGTGGTGTCGTTGGTGTATGTCACACTGCAAGTGAGCTGGTCTTGCACTGAAACAGTCTCGTTCAAATAACTAAACGGCATAGGGGGGTTGTCGCCGTACTGCCTGTCCAAGATGTCGTAATTGATACTCTCCTTGGCAATCCGTGGCGGCGTGCCAGTCTTGAGGCGTCCGAGTTGAAAACCAGACTCCCTCAACGACTTGCTCAGTCCGAAAGTTGCGGCCTCGCCTATTCGCCCAGCAGGATAACATTGTAGTCCGATATGGATTTCGCCGCCGAGGAAGGTTCCCGTCGTGATGATTACTTGGCTTGTGGGAACGACTTGGCCAGACTCAAGCCGAACGCCAGCAATGCGGGTGGGTGCGCCGTCGCTCGGTTCTGGGCATTCGGAAAGGACGATATCGGACACGCTATCGAGGATAATGGACAAGTTCGGATACGACGTGAGCTCTTCTCGCATGTATGTTTTGTACAAGCTTCGGTCGATCTGGGCGCGGGGACCCTATTGGTAGATGAATGAGGTTAATGGGTTTCAATTGAATTGACGGATGAATCGCATACCCAGACGGCTGCGCCTTTTCTGCGGTTTAGGACATGGAATTGAACACCAGCCTTGTCGATGATCCTTCCTGTGAGACCATCGAGGGCGTCGATTTCGCGGATGATGGTGCCCTTTCCAATACCACCGAAGCTTGGATTGCAAGAACATGTTCCAAGATTATCCATCTTGGGTGTGATCAATGCAGTCCGCGCACCGGCCCTCGCCGCAGCGGCACATGCTTCAGCGCCAGCATGCCCGCCCCCGATCACGACGACATCGAATGGCCTATAACGAAAACAGGGCAGTGTTAGTCATGATTTGATTGCGGAAGCACACAGATGAAGGGTACGACTGACCTTGAGTCAATTGAAACAGTGGCAAGATGCCGCCGTCCAGTCACCTGTCGTCGAAAATGCCGAAGGAGTGGCCTAGGTCTTGATAGAAGACGCATGGCATGCTAATGAAGATTGCACCCTCAGTTCGAAGTAATCATGATGGTAAAAAATCTGGGCCTGGCTGATAAGCACCTAATCTTTGATGGGCGATTGGGGCGCATTCATTTAACCAATATGAACTTAACGAGCTGTTAGTTAAGACACCAGACAATTAATGACGATGTATTCCCCCTTCAATCCCGATAGCATAACGCCATGTCGTTCAATTCGATGAGTTCATTCCGTACCTAGATCGTAATTATATGTCCTCTCTCCTATGGTTCCCATCACCTTCTTCCACGAGCGTCTGGCCATGAGGTCACAGCATCTTCGACCTCCTCAAGGAAGGTAGCTGCGTTATGGATCGTCGTGCCTCCAAGAACAATACGTACACCCAGAGTAGCCGCATTAAGACCAGTAACCATTTTGGCCTCCTCGTATGTAGCGCCTCCAACAATGAAAACAATGATATCTTGTGGCTTGTCTTTCGTTGACCCGCCTCCTTCCACAAAGGGATATTGTTGCTCCCTCAGCCTACCCTTAATCAAGCTCTGTAACGCAGTCTCGATTAATGGACTGTGTTGTGTGTAAACATTCTCAACGCCCTTAAGGCCCTTGAATCGACTAGAGGCACCAGAGAAGATGCCAGCGGATTCGAAAATTTCGGAGATGCCGCCTTGAGATTGGGAAGAGCGGAGGGAAGAGTGATACGCCAATAGCCTATCGACAAGTTCTGCTTGGCGGGGAGGTACGTTTCCGGCAGCTACAAGAAGGTCTCTGAGCATGCCTAGTGAGCTTGTCGGATGCTTCCCATGCCTGAGGGCATACAGTCCGACGAGTCCGACCTTGGACTCTGTCGTGACGCTTGGCGACTGGATCAGCCGCTGGATATTCTAAAAACTGTGTTAGTGATTATCCGGGTGTCTTTTGAGGAGTGGTACATACCTTCAAATCCGTGTTGTGGTTGTCATTGCAAGCCAGACTCTGCTCCAGCTCGCTGACCTCGAGAAGATTCTCGGCAGCCACGCGCCGACTGAGCTCCGAGACGAGAGTGACGTGCTTACTCACGTTGCCGGACAGTTTTCGAAACTCGGGATACTCCTCAATGAACCGTTTCATATCCGTTATTGACTCGATGTTCGCATTGTTTTGCGTCTTCGATTGGTACTGCCCAACGTACTCCTTGATATTTCCGCCAAGGTCACCAAAGTTGAGAAACATGTTCTTCTTGAAGAAAGGGTCTTGGTCCTGTGAGAGGACAATCTCCTTCAACTCGGGGCCTATATCTGGGACGTCGCTGAGGTCAACGCGGCCATTCTGGATGCCGAGTAGATGATGGACCATGGCCTGGTAAGTCCATTGAGTGAGGAGGGGCGTCACTGGATCCTCTCGGCGGTCCAAGACGAGGAGAATGGGAGGGGTGTCCACTTTGCGGAAGTCGAACAATTGCTCCTCTTGTGTCATCAAGTAACGAACTTCAGAAGCCAGCTTTTTAGCCAGGGGGCTTGTCTTTTCATATCTGATGAGGGGTTTCTTCTTCAGGGAAAGGAGTACTGCAATCAGGCCTTCAGCACATCGCTGCAACGAGTCTGGGTTCCACGTGTCGGGACCACCAGCCCAAATGCGATGCTGTGGAAGTGTCAAGCCGAGGGAGAAGAGGTCGGGGTTGATGACGATGTAATCAGCGAAATGCTCTTGGACGGCCTTCACAACCTCGTGATCATCGGCTTCGGCCAGTCGCTCCAGGGAGGATTTCTTGGCGATATTGGTGAAGTACAGGTTATACTCTCCATACTTGGGGTCCCGAAGCTCGTCTATGAGCAGCTGAATGGTTTCGGGCGATGGGCGGACCAGGCAGAGACATCGTAGGTGGCGCATCTTCTCGCGGCTGGCGTTATCCAGGCGGTCAATGAGATAGACCTCATTGTTGAGAAGGGAGGATTGAGTGACAGCCGTAGAGACTATATTGACAGTTTCCCGGTCCAGAAGCAAGATCTTCATCTTGGAGGACGAAGTATCCGTCGATGCCACGACCTTGGAAATGTAGCCTGCGATGGCTTGGGAGACGTCCATGTTGGGAGGCTGGGCAAGGCTCGCCGGAGCTGGTTTGGAGGTTCCAATTTTCTCCCCGCACTCGCGGGGGTTCGGAGGAGGTGCTAAGTTATCAACACAAGCGAGAGATGTGGTTCAAGATGTCAAAGGCGATGCCGTGACAATCCGGGTCTTAGGGGGACAGTGAGACTGACTACGTATCCATGTGCTCATTCGGGATAAACGTCATAACTGCCCCGACAGATGCATATCCACATCAGTGCGCTACGACTTTTAGTGCATTGGAACCCTGCCTGCTACGTTAGCCACCAGCCTCACTACCAAGACAGCAAAAGTTCGCCCAGCCATTATACCTTCGGGAGCTGCCCTGGACAGCTTTCGAAATATTGACATACAAGCTATCTATGGGCGTTGGGCATTCATTCACGGAAGAATTGTCATGCCACCGGTAAATTGACACCGACCTCCGTACAGCGCAGGCCGATTTGATCTCCTTCTGTCGACTGAACAAACTTCCCAGCAGCCTGATGGCTCAAGCCATCTCGGACGATGACTGCTGATACCTGCCCTCCGTCCTCCGAACCAACGTAAGTGCGATCAATATCAGCCCTGCATATCGATCAAACGGCGCCACAAAGCAATAGCTAACGTGGAACTTCCCTTCGAAAGCCTCTCGTTCACTCAGGGTCTCATTCTCGGCCAGCTCTCGGTTGTCTTGGTCTTGGCCGCCTTTATCAAGTTTTTCATCTTTGGCGATCCGCCCTCTCCCGATGCTACAGCATCGCTTCGAGCAACTGAGCGAAGGTCTAGGACGCTCGCTCACAAGCGTTCCCTCTTGAGCCTCCGGTCGGCCAACAACCGCCAAGGCCAAACGCTCAACCGCAAAAAGTCGACCGTCTTGAGGAATCCGCCTGTGCTGACCATTGGGTCCATCTTGAGCAAGACGTATTACAATGTCGACAGCCACCAGCCCGAAAGCCTGGACTGGTTCAATGTCCTCGTCGCTCAAACCATTGCACAGTTTCGCAGTGATGCTCAGCATGACGACGCCATCCTTAATTCGCTCACAAAGGCCTTGAATGGCACGTCCCGACCCGACTTTGTCGATGAGATCCGTGTCACTGAGCTGAGCCTGGGCGAAGACTTCCCCATCCTGAGCAATTGCCGCATCATTCCTGTCGATGAGGACGGACTAAGCATCGGCACCGGGAAGAAGTTCGATCCGGTCACGGCAGCTCGCGATGGAACCCGCCTTCAAGCGCGCATGGATGTCGACCTGAGTGACATGCTCACCCTCGCCGTCGAAACAAAACTCCTACTCAATTACCCAAAGAAGTTATCTGCCGTCCTTCCCGTCGCTTTGGCCGTCTCGGTGGTGCGATTTAGTGGCACTCTTTCCATCTCTTTTATTCCCAGCAATCCGTCGCAGTCAACACCGACAATGATGAGATTCAATTTCCTCGATGACTATCGGTTGGACTTTTCAATCCGGAGCCTACTAGGTAGCCGTTCCCGACTTCAGGATGTCCCTAAAATTGCACAGTTGGTGGAAGCTCGCCTCCATCGATGGTTTGACGAGCGTGCCGTGGAACCTCGATTCCAAGAGATTGCGCTCCCAAGCTTGTGGCCGCGCAAAAAGAATACCAGAGGGCCGGACGACTCGATCGCTGAAACTCCGGTTTCCACTGGCCGATCAAAGGGCAAGGAAGTCGGGCGTGAAGTACGTGATGACGCACGCAAAGATGTTGTTGGCGAGGTGGAGGGTCGAGATCAAGGGCCGCTGAGGCTGCGAAGGAGAGGACGAGAAGACGAAGACTTTCAGATGCCAGGTTCGCTACCAGGTGTTTAGCTAGAAGCAGCGCAGTGTTTCAAAATTAAACCAAGCTCCCCTCATTTGGTTATTGGTGAACTTCTGAAGTGATGCACGAATCAGTAGCATGGAGGATGATGTTCCAGAGTCAGTGCGAATAGAAGGCTCAACGTACGAATTGGGAGAATACGAGACAGAAGAATCTAGTACTATGCATTGGTAGAAGTCACAGAAGAAAAACGAGGAGATCAGTGGAATAATGAAACGATACGTTGTTTTGGCTTCCTCCGCGGTCATGGGGAGAGTGAGTAGCTCTAGAAATGCATCAAAGCCGTCGCACTCTCGGTCAATGGGTACAGATTCTTCCACCAAGATATCAAGCCGCCAACTAACAGGACATAATACACGCCTGTATGAATCTTTCTGGAAGTGGCAGCCGAGCTTGGGTCGATGAGCCAGTACGGCTCGAGAGATCCCCAGACTCGGGGGAGTCCCATGCAATTGCAAAAGGTATGGATGAGGATAACAGCCAGCAGACTTCCGGTCCTCAGGAACAAGAAGGTCGCATAAGCGCCGAAAAGTGATGTGTATGAGAACTGGAGTAGAGAGCGCGCAACGGCGACGGGTAGGGGAGTCTGCGGATGGGTGATCCGAAATTCGTAAAAGTGATGCAAGTGAGCAAGCCCGAAGACCAGCGGCGACAGGAAGACTGTTCCGGTGAGGCTGGTGCCCGCCCGGAGCAACAACGGGACAGCCGCGGAGCGAAACAGACATTCTTCGGTTACAGGGCCCTGGTAAAGGGGAACGGGCGGGACAGATAATTAGCAAAAGAAAATATGAAGACGGGCGCGCAAAGAAAGAGGCGGTGAGGGAGCAAAGGAGGCTTGTGTCGTGTGGGGTGGAGGTGACAAGGTGAGACGAGATGGACCTGAGCTGAGGTGGGATTGTGTGGTGCGTGGGCATGGGTTGGAAACGAAACCACCGGGCGAGACGAGACGGATGAATGAACAAACATACCGCAACCATGTTCCTCCAGGTGGGCCAATCGACCCAGAGCTCCTTCAGAGGCTCGAGAGTCAGCCACTGGTGAGCAGCGCCGTCGACGACGAGGGATTCATAGAGAGGACCGGCGAAGAGCAGAGCTGTTAACAAGAGGGCACGGGCGGCGTCGATGATGCCGGGGGGCCAGTAGCCCATGAGATGCAGGGACTGTTCCAGCTGATGTGGCTGGGACGAGAGCAAGGCCAAGGTTACGAGGGAACAAACAGCCGTGGACAGCGAGACGACGAAGATTCGAGCACGAATAGCCTCGGGGGCATCTCGTGGGCGGGTTGGCGAGGGTCGTGTCGCGGGGGAAAAGTACAGCGGGACGACATAAACGAGGGTATAGACGATCTATGGCAGTGTGAGGATGGTAGTTGGACGCAAGCAGATGCAAGGTTGAGTTTTCATGGCTGTCAGACCGTCACCCTTGAGAGCTCGACGGAATGGCGGAATTGAGAGCAAAGGGAAGGATAGAAATGAAGGTCGAGGCTCACCAGTAGGGCAACGGCTTGTAGAGTTCCGAATCCGGACGAGCCGGGGACGAACTGCGAGCCGCTGGACATGGCGGCTCGGTTGGTTTCTGTCACCTTGCCGATTTGCGGGTTGAAGCTGTCTGTGTCTAACGTTTGAGAGGGCGCGGGATGGGAGATGGCGAACTGAGATACCAGGATGGATGCAGGGGAGAGGAATGAAATATTTGATCCAGTGTCCAAACAACAAAGGGAGGGGAGGCTTCTTTGACCAACGAACCTCCGGTTCGGGCTGTTGGTCAAACTTGAAAGCGAGCGCCTCAGCTGAGGAAGGAGACAAGGCTGGACTAAAGGTTGGGACTTGGATTGATCAGCCTCATTCAGCCACAGTGCACATGTGGCGGATCGCGAGGGAGCAAGCGAGGGAGCAAGCGAGGGAGCAAGCACGTGAGGCAACATAAAATGCTATGCAAGACCCTCAGGCCCTCACCTATGATAGGGACTTTGGCGCAAAAATCATAACATCCTCATCCTTTGCTCTGCCTTTCCGTCCCCTTCATTTCAACCTGCATAGGCTAGTAGGGAGCAGCCCACGATCTCTTGTGTGGCTTAGTTAGGGGTTTGGGTTGGGCCGTTGGCGGTGGTGGGAGCTTGGGCCATGGAAGGGGGAGCCGACGTGGGGACGGATGGGGAATGGATTCTTGACGTGTTCGCCATCTGCTGGACAATGTTTGCTTGCTGACGGATGTGTAAATTGCATCTATCGGTTTTTTTTTTTTAAATTAGGTATGATCTTTGTTGTTACCTGAGCCGTGACCGATGGCCAAATTCAAGTCCGAATTACCTATTGTGCGCGCTCGCGTCACGTACTAGTCAGTATGACGTGGGTGTTATCCATGGGATGAGGAAGGATAATGTTACTGACGTGTTTAAAATACGTATACACACCCGACTGTATCTCATCTCAGTATAGGGTAAGAACTCGAGTTACATTGGCTGACCTCGATACGTACTTATGCACAAATGGAAACCATCACTGTCAAGGGTAATCTTGGTGTCGGTTTTGACATATCCTGTCTTCTTTTCTTTTTTGTGTCTTTACCGACCCGGCTCGGTGGAAATAGAAGGAGGGAAATGCAAGAACAAGTCCGGATAGAGATGACTCGCTTGAGGCATTTGTGGAGGTTATACGAATACTTCGCTTGTATCAGGATAATTAGTAGTTGAGTTCGGAAACCTGGTAATTTGGAGTCGCCGGACAAGATGGAAACTCGCGTGGCACCGTAGACGCCCATTAATAGACATCGGGTTGTAAACCTCACTAGCCTCGCTCGAAGAGTCATCTGCAATATCGGCGTGGATTGACACGTCGACTGTCGTACGTATCCCTAAACTTGGAAGTGCGCAGAGTGCCGACCCGCTGTAAGATCACCGGCCCTGTTCGCGACCCAAGGTTAGGTACCGAAGAGGTTGATTGCGCGCGCCTACAGATACACGCCATGCAGTGCGAGGTACACGACAGACATTGAGAGAAGCCGCCGACCAGACCTTGGGGTTTACGGTTATCCGCACACGACAACCAGGAGTCTCTGCCGCAGTCCGTCTGGCAGTGACAGGCCTGTGGTGAAACGAACTGGGTGCACTGGGGCGGAGAGGGCAAAGGGCCGCGGCTCGCGTCTGTCCCCAGGTCGCCGCTGTGCGAGATCAAGGGCCCTCTCGGGGCCTGAGCTCCCTGTTTCGAGAAGCGCCGCCTCCCAGGTCGCGACTTCGACGAGCTCCTCAAAATCCGACGTCAAATGGTCTCACAGACGTGTTCAAACTGGAACAGCCGCCGAGATATGTGAACAGCCGGATCGCGAGAGGGGGCTTGTGTTGGACAACTCAAGAGGGAATGACCCTGCGCCTGTATATTAATTGTTTTGAAACGGCAAAATCTGCCAGCCTCCTCGCCTTCTCAGTGTCCGGGCGTTAAAACCGCATCCTGAGAATGTCGGGGCTTCAAGTGCACAACCGGCCGCTTTCGCGGCCAGCGGCCACATGGCCCGCGAGATACCGTGCAGTGCAGTATGGAACCAAGAATGGGCCTCCCTCCTCCTATTTCTGGCCCGCGGCGAACTGTCTCGCGTCAGTTATTGGAATGACGATGAAAATGTTTCGCTCTGAGCTGACCATGCTCTGCCATGGTTCCCTTCCATTGACGGATTGCCACCTTGTTGGGGTGGCTCAACATGGCCCGAGTACCGAGGACCTACAAGGAAATCCAACCGCAACGGATCGCAGAGTCTTGAGAGCAGACTTCAAGCAGTTCTTGACGGAATATTCTTAGGAAGAGAAGCATTGGTTCCAAACCCCTTCGCGATCAGTCAAGATGACCGGAAACCCGCAGAAGGGAGTGGCTGGATAAGTATTGCCCTGGGAAGAATGATTGTACATAAAACCTTCCGTCATGATCTGTTGAAGCCTGTGGAGCAATGGCGAGCCCCTGTAAGCCGAGTGTCGACCTCTTGAACCCCACAAATATCAGGTCCCAGCTGTCCGTCCGAGGGGAAGGAATTTTTGATCCGTGAGGGAGAAAAATGCCAGAAGTTGCTTCGTAGGTGCACTTCCCATTGACTTGGAGATGGCCACTTGAGTGCTTGGAATTCAAGAGGGGATCTTGCCCAGGTTGCTTCACTCGGTGTGTCTCATGTTTGCGAAGTGATTGGACTGCCTCTTGACCAACCAACTTTTTAATAAGCTCGGCAATTCTTTATCATGACCACCTCATTCATCCCATCTCTGGCAGGTACGTATTTACTCCTTTTTTGGACCCTCATTCCAGCATCATTTTTTTTGCTTCGACTTTTCTCCCCCAGCCCCCTTTGCAAACCAAGATGGTACGTACGTTCTTCGTCGACTCTCTACCCCTGGAAAAACCGTCCAACGTCTCCTCCCGTGCGCCCCGTGTCCCTTGTCCCGTCTCCCGCGAGTCGGTGACATGGTGACCTCGTCCAAGGTCCGTGTGGGCGGTGGTCCTGCAGGAGAAACCCTGCTGCGTCAGGTAATGTCCCGCTAGCTGCAGAATAGCCTCCACGGCGCTACAAGACTGGTTCACGTCCATTTCGTGCCTCTGCAGGCCACCGCGTTTTCGGCCAATAGGCGCCCTTCCCTTGCTACCGATAAGCTGTTGTTTGACTGGGGGGGGCGCGTCTTTTGGTACACTTCGCCGTCTTGTGCCTGACTAACTTCGTAAATACCTGCCACTTGAAGTCGATGGAGGCGAGACAAAAATCCACACCTTCTCCCCCTTGACCCTTCCCTCGACTTGCAAGGGGAAAACAGAAAAGGGAGGGGCGAAGTATCCTGTCACCCTGGGTTCTTTCATCTGGCCCGTCTGTAGAGGTCATTCTGGCCGCATGTGCCTAACGTACGTGCTAATTCATATGCAAGGTCGCCAACCTTACCTTAGTTCCCAAGTAATGGACGAAGTTGAAGCGACCTTGGGGTCCTCTTGCCCTCTTTGAAGCTACCCGCCACTCCCTTCCTTCCCCCATGACCCCATCCCGTGCATCTTTCTTTCCTTCTCTCTCTTTCTCTCTCACACACCTCTCACTCCCTCAGGTTGTGCCTTGTCGCCTTCCATTGTCGCTCGTTTGCATCCACGTATAATCCGGCCATCGTGAGCCAGTCATTCTCTCAGACCCCTTCACTCTCTTCTGACGATTGTTTGTTACTGCTTTCTTCACCTTCTTTGATCTTCCTTCCTTCTTTTCCCACTTTCGTTGTTCCCCTCCTCTTCTTGCCCTTTTCGTTTTCCCTTTCTGGCAATTCATCAGATCCACGCCCTCACGGTTCATGCACCCATTCCCTCCATCTCCGCCGGCTCATTGTCCAGGATCAGCTTCACATTCTTGCTTCAGCTGTTTTCCCTTCTTCTACCCGCGCGGTTCTTTGTTTCTTATTTTCTTGTTTCATCTCCATAACGACATTACTGCCGTCTCATCTCTATCTAATGCAGCCCCGTCCTGGCGCTTAATTATCTTCCGTCTTCAGTCTTAATCGACATCTCGACCAGACCGTGATATCTTCAACGTCCGAATCCGCGACCCATACCATTGTCACGAACCGTCGATTCCCACGACCAGTTTTTTTCTCCATATCGCCGCTATTCCGGTCGAACTCGACTGCAAAGATTTCGAACCGTCTTCTCGGGCCTCAGTGCGTCAATTGGATAATTTTTTTCTTGGGTTATGGGCAGTTTGGCCACTGCCAGTCTTGGGTAGAGCATGTCGGCTCCGCCGAATTGCACTCCGCCGAGACGGCCATTGCACGAGCGCTCCGACTCTGAGAATAACCGCCTCGGCATCCGCTTGGTTTCATACAGCCCGCCTTTCATCGGCTCTTCTCCTAATTTCCACCCCGTTTCTTACGCCGATGCGAGTACCGAAACCGATCCTGAACCGTGGCCTCGGTGTAGCTCTCCCTTAGCTCCTTCAAGTCCCTACTATGAGTCTCCCTCACCAGGTGCGGCTTGGAAAAAGATCAGACCGGCCGTTACGCCGGACTCAAAACGCCCCCTGAGATTCACGACACCCGAACTGAGCTCTCCCTGGCGCCCATTGCCCGACGCCAACGTTGATACCGAACCCGACACCGACGATGTTTCCTTCCAATCCCCAGGCGACGTTTCGCCGTGCCCCAGCACATCGTCTCGAGCCTCCTCCCGGCCCCCATCTCGTCGGAAAGTCATCGTCCACGCCAATAAGACCTTTTCCATACATCCACAAGAACTTTCAGCGTCAACTTCATCTCGAGGTGATTCCATATGGTCCAATCAGCAATCTTATACTACACGCACCAGCTCTTATGGGCACCAGTCCCTTGGCGCATTCAGTAGCGACGACCGTCAAGACATTCCCAGTTCGCCATTGACACCTCTTTCCGAACGAAGCTCCTCCGCGTCTCCACTTTCTTCCGTCCCTCGGCGTGGTCAATCCAGCCCTCGAGTCTCTCCTTGGAACTATCGAATGATTGGTGGGGTGCGGAAGGTTCCCAAGACGCCCGATCTCAAACAGAAGCAGCCTCAAACCTGCCTGGCTCCTGCGGCGGAGCTGACTCTCCCGTCTCTGCCAGAGATTGAACTCACAAATCCGCTCGATGTTCCATCGACCCAATCGCTGAATGAAAAACCCTCCTTCCAGTCCACGATTTCCTCCCAATCCAAATCCACCCTTTCTGAGAGGAGCAACTATAAGATCTACGCCCAGAGCTCTCCAGTTGCTGTTGCCGATTTGACCAGTCTCCCTGCCTCGTCCGTCCATTCCAACTATGAGCTGCTCGGTGCGCCATCCTCTGCAGAGCCTTCAGTATATGACAACACTCGTCCTCACACTCGTGAAAGCGACACCAACTACGTGGTACATGGCGGAACTTCCGCCTCTTCTTCAGTTGTCGTTGTTAAGGATAGACTGAGGACTGATTTCTCCCAGGAGAGTCTGGTGGTGGCCCCTCTTCGACCGACCAAGAAGAGATCTTGGGAAAGTTTTGGTCTGGTGAAGACTCGCTCACGCGATTCGTTACGGACGGGTTCCTTGACCTCAATCTCCAGCATCATGACCCAAGAAGCCACGCGAGCACTCTTTGTTGGACCTCCCACCATGCTGAATCAAGTCGGGTCCAGCTGGCACTCTTCGCCTACTTTCTCCAAACCACCGAACAACCCTCGCCCCCCTCATTGGAGTTCCCAACTCTCGACTGTCCTTTCCGAGAGCGAACCGGGAAGCGAACCAGCTTCTCGTGCCCTCTCGCTGTCGTCATTTGCCGATAGACGGAGTAGCAGCCACAGCAAGCACATTTTGAACATGGTGCACTCTCTGGTTGGTCTTGAAGAGCAGGCTGAAACCCCCTCTCACTCAAGAACACCCTCATTGGAGCCACCGGCACCGGCAATCAACCGCAACGCGATTCGTGATTCTCATTCGGGCACCCCCCGCCTTATTCGCGACCAAGATGAAGATGGTGATGGTTTGGCGGATCTTCAAGCTCTGGGGCACCGGCCATCGCGGACCCGCTTGGGAAAGATGTTGTCAAGTTATGCTTCAGACCGCAGCCTTCGATCTACTGCCAGCTTTACTGCGGCAATCCCAACCTGGGCCCAGTAAGATACTTGCCTTCCACGTGGCAATTCGCAAAGCAAACTACTGACACGATCAGGGTCTACTACGGCAGTGGAGAGCGGAAGTGGCTTGCATATAAGCCGTCTTCTGAATCCATGTTTTCCAATTTCAGCTATTCCGAGAGTCAAGTTGGAGGCGTCAGTCGCTCCCCGAGTCAGGACCGTCATACCCAAAGCCTCTTCGGTTCATTCCGCCGACCGAGGAATCCTGTGGGCGAACACGGCGGTCATCGTGAACCACAGTCTGAGCCATCCATGGACGACCTCAGACCTCTCCACTCAAACCCAGTTATGCAGGTTGTCCGCAGCCTCAAGAAGCAAACATCGAGCATCTGGTCACCACACCTGAGTCGAGATCGCAGAGCTGCTGAGCATAGTCTGTGGGAACCACCAGCAGCAGCTTGGGAGGCCAAAAGCGACTTAACTGGGAGACGAAATGCCCAGGTCGCAATGTTTGTTGTGGGAATCATTTTGCCCTTTGGTAAGCCACTTCCGCTCGATCATACAGCACTTGCCTCTTCTAACATTGCCCGATAGTGTGGATGATTGCTGCAACGATTCCCATTCCCACGAGACCATTGATTGATGACCTGGAAGAAGGCCATCCCACATCTAACGAGGATTTGCGACAAACCCGCGACAATAAGACCCAGCTCATGAACGAAGACATGTACCACAGTGCAATCTGGTGGAGGAATGTCAACCGTGGCATGTCCGTCATCGGCCTCCTCGTGCTCGGTGCTGTTATCGCACTGATTGTTGTTGGCATAAAACAACGATGGGCCTCTTGATGCCTTCACTTTCTGCTTTTCTTTTTCTTATCATTTACCTCCACTGTTCTCACGCGAAAAGTGATGAACTTCTGGATGATCGTCGATTGGGACACTCCATCCTTCCACTTCTTTCTGCAACCCGACGGAACTCGATGATATTTACGATCACTCAAGACGTCATGTCATGATGCATTGTTCTACTTTTTCTGGAACAACTTCACGCCGTCGCCATTTCTTATGATTTTCTTTTACGATTCTGATTTCAACACCCTCTTCTGCAACACACTGCAACGATGCACGACACTGCGCCTCATCTTCCTTTTTTCCCCAAAATCTCCATCACATTCGACGATACACGATTTTCAGACATTTACACGCCATTTATCGCTCAAAAAACATATGAAATCCTTCACGACACACGATCCCTTCCGATGGATATTGAACAAAACACACCGCCTACCGTGCTCAACCCCTTTTCTTCCTCTTCCATTATCTTGAGCCTCTGTACTACCAACCTACCATCGACGCACGATCTTGTCATCTGTACAATAGTTGGAATTGACAGGCATATGCCGGGCTTCAAGACGGACTGCACGACGCACCCATTCTTATGATACCATGTAATTAGTGGCCCTGATTATGAGGCCCCAGTTTAGGAGGGCTTTCACTTTGGAACTCGTCCCAGATATAGATTTAATGATGTGAAGTAGAATCTACCAAATAGATTCGTCATGTCCTCCTTAAAATCGACTTTCAGTTGTTACTCCATGAGATAGATATCTTCATATGCTGTGTGATACCCAATTTATTTGCGCCTCCAAGGACATCTTGGGATTCGAAGCAATCTCTAAGACGTCGCTTTCTCTATTGCTGCCCGAGACCATACTGAATCAATTCGCCTTTTGTTTCCTCTGTCGAGCCTCCACCTCAGCTCGAATCTCTTCCACAACCTCATTAATGTCGCCCTCTGGATCCTTGGAGATGCCGAGGATGGGCTCGGCCTTGCCAGTCAGGCTGTCAGTGCTGATGGAGCGAACCAGTTTGGCACTAGCTCTGCCTTGGCGCTTCTCGAGTTTCTTTCTCAGCCAGACCTTACCAGGGGATGCGAAGAAGGCGAGAGAGCCAAGCGTCCAGACGGCGGCGTAGAAGTAGACACGAGACCAGACGAGGATGGAGCCATTGAAAGAGAGGACGAGGAAGGGAGACGTGGCAAACGTAAAGGTGAGCTGAGTGGCAAGATACGAGGCGAAGTCGTAGTACTTCTTCTTAGACGATGCATTGCCAGTGATGGGATCCAGGAAGAACGGACGGACATGCCGTCGGAAATCTGAACGCTCCAAGTTAGTAAAGAGAAGAGGAAAAATAGGGCATGTTCATGGAGGCCATACGTTTGGCAGCCGTCTGGATGAAGGTGGCGAGAACAAAGGTGAGATAGTAACCGGGATAGAACCCATGCCAAAGAGCACTGGTTCCGAAAGTGGCCAGACTGGCGCGGAAGCCAGGCTTCCTACCCCGTGGGGTGACGCGCAGATAGATGTAGTTTCTGAGCCAGTTGCTGGTGTTGATATTCCAGCCACTGAGGTAGCCGCGAGGGTTCTGCGCCAGTTCGACTGCCCAAGGATCGATGTTCTGAAGTCGGTTCCATGAGATCTTTCCAGTAACATGATCAACACCATTGAAGCCGAGACCCGCAAGAATACAAGACCCTTCAGTAAGAGACCAGACTGCATAATACTTGAACCGCGCGACGAGGCTCACCAGGTGCATGATCCAGACGCGGCGAGGCAGGTTATAGTCGACAAAAGAGTCGGCTGTCAGAGTTCCAGGGTTGTAAGATGGCGATAAGCCAATGAACAAGACGAGCCAGAACAAACCGTTGGCAGCTTTCCAAGCGGCAGGACCACCGCTGCGAGGGATCTTTCTCTTTCTTCTGACAGGGGGCTTCTTAGCCGGGTCAACTTGAGGAGAGACGTCGAACATGGAGGTATCGAGCCAACTGCGGTAATCCGTGTAGTCAAAAGAAGGGCCAGCAAATAGAGATGGGAAGAAAAGTACCCAGCCAGCATAGTCCAACAGAGACGGTAGCTCCTTAAGCATGTGGTCTCGCTGGAAGTCGGAGAGGAGGTTGTCGGGAAGTTGACCGTCGGCAACGTTCCAGCAGAAGGCACTGAGCTTCATCAGAAGGACCATCTGAGCGCCGGTAACGTCGACTGAGGAGGGGCTGTCAGCAGCCTGGCGGGCGATGTGACTAATGGACATGTGGCCCATGACAAAGGCGAAGCCCATCCAAGGCATGTATGGGCTTCCTCGAAAGAATTTGGCAATGGCATATGTGCCGCCCGCGCTGATGGAAAGTGTGCGAATGCCATCCCAGAGATCGAAGAGTCCGACAAGGTAAAAGAGGGAGACGCTGTTGGCGTTCGGTCAGCAGGCGCAAAGGAAGCTTTCAACTGGCTTCTCCAACTACCTGACGATGAAGATATTCTTTGCTTCGGGTCTCGAGTCGGGAATTCGTTTCAGCAGGGCGGCGAGCGGGAAGGAGAGCAAGAAGGAGAATATGAGTTTGACTAGGTAATAGAGAGAGTCAAATGTCAGAGTCGCTCACGGGTGAATATGGGTGTTGCATGTCAAGTTACCTTCGTCGGCGGAGGCTCCAACTGACGAGGAGAGGGCCTCGAAAGCTGCAGAAAACAATTGAGTTGGTAATCAGGTCCTTCAATTGAGATACAAGTTCCGTCGAGAAGACTCACGGCGATTGATGATGTGTATCATGTCGAATAGCGGCCGGATCGAGGGAAGATGGGATGGCGCGCGCGCAAGATTGGAGATGTTGAGAGTAGGACGGAGCTGAAGCTGGAGCTCGTAGCTGGACCTGGGCTGGAAGACTGGAAGAGGAACAGGAGGAAGAGATCGAAGACGTTAAGGACTACCGTATCATCATGAGGAGGACGTTGGGGATAGCCCTGACAAGGCCGTAAGCCGGAGGAAACGTTGGAGGAAGATGGAATGAAGGGGAGAAAGTGGTAGGTAGAGGTACATAACTTACCTCAAGTGCCTTGGATCGGTTGAGACGTCATGCCTCCGGAATAATTTCAGGATGCAACCCAGAATTCCCTTCCTTCCCCCAACCATTTATTAGGTGGGGTAGAGAGCTCCCTGATGTACCTCACTCTTGCAGTGCAGTGCCATAGACGGAAAAGTACCTCGCCAGACTGCCCCACGTGGGGTTCAATTCCTTCAAGACTCATCATTCGTACGGTATTTGTACTTGCCTCGAATGCCTACGATATCAGGCACCCGGGCAGCTGATCATTACATCGGCGCCTCACTTTGGCTCACAATTTTGATCATGTCTCTGCGCCCGATACATCGTCATGTGGGCGAGGATTTCACCATTCGCATGGTTGCGTGATACTCTTTCGGCCAGCGTGACTACTGCCGACATGCGCTTGGTTATCTCTAAGAACGGTCATGAGAAGCTTACGCTGCCTCATAGATTAAACTGATAGACTGACAAAGCTTTATACTTGAATGACACTGACTTCAGCCGTTGGATTTTATCTGCTTGTTATGTACAGTCGCAAAAAGGATTCATTACCAAAAGGCCGAATGTAGCCAGTATTCCTCGCCCCGTCCGACTCCAGCCGTGCCCTTGTCTAAAGAAAGCAAAGAGAGCCTTAGGCTTGTTCCAACCATGTCTGCAAATCTGACCGTGCCTTACTATACACGTCCGGGATGGCCCGTCTACCATCCCGGTGCTCTTGTGCGCTCTTCGTTTGTTTCTTCTCTCCTGCAGCAATGGTTTATGAGGACCGCAGATGTCCCTTTCCCTTGTCCAGAAGAATGCGAAATTGCCAACCCTCCCGAATATCATCAGGCCGTTACTTAGTAGATGTCTGATTGAATTCCAGCATCGAGATCAAGAGTTGGCAGCGTCACGGCTGCTCTGAGAGCTCGCGCTCATGGTCGAGCGCGTTGTAGGCAACGTGGTCTGGGCTTCCTTGGACTGTCGCAATCGGGCCAAGGTGTAGACGATACCACTGACGAAACCAATGCAAATAGCCGACACGCTGCCAACCGTGATGGGTGCCGAGAAGAAGATAAGGCCGCTAATGGCGATTGGAAGCTTGTTGAGGGCGCCGACCATTGAGTAAGTTGTTGACGATGTCACGCGGATGCACCATGCCGAGCAGTACGAGATGGAGATGGCCGCGAGTCCAGAGTACACCATGCCGATAATCATTCGATTGCGTGATTCGGTGGGGAAGTTCTTTGCAAAATTGACGCTGGACCAGTCCTCCAGCAACAAGGAGCAGACAACGAGGACGGGGATGGTAAGGAGGTTGTTGTAGTACATGGCTGCAACATCATGTCAGCCACATGCGCGATGTGCCAAACCAGCGCCGGAACCCGCTTTGGTTGGACAGAAATGGTGACTTACTATCCCAGTCCTTGAAATTCATCTTCTTGATGACCTTGCGCATGCCCAACACGTAGGACGCGCTGCAGAAAACGTTGAGCCCCATCCAGGCATACCCAGAGTTGAGCGTCGAAATGGCTGCCTTGGAATCGCCATTGCCGAATTCGCCAGCGATGGCGCTCTGGATATCGGCCCAAGCCGCGACAACCGAACTCAAAACCATCAATCCAAAGGCAAGCAGGGACATGGGAGTCACACTGCCTCCAAACCAAAGGACCTCGCCGTAGGCAATAACGATGATGGTCAAGTTCTTGAAGATGGTATAGACAGGGACGGACAGATACTGGAGCGACTTGGTGCCAGTATAGATCATACCGACGAGGAGAAGCGAGATTGGGAACCCTGTGTAAAGCCAGTCAATACCACCGTACGGCCGTTGTTCGATGTCCGTCACTTACACTTCTTGGCCTTATCCGGATCGAACGGAGCTAGGGCCTTGATCAGGCCCGCCTGCTTGCAAGCGGTAATGGTACCGATGCAGACGATTGCCTGGGGAAAATAGGCTTAGCAACTGACGACGCAACGCGCAAGACATGGCGTAACGGGGGATGGATTTACCTGCACGGCCAGATAGAAAAAGTTGAGGTTCCAAAAGTTGCCTGACACAACGTACTTATTGACAACGGTCATGCTGATGGAAGCGAAACAGTACGCAACAATCGACAAGGGCCCGTTGTTGTCGAGATGGGACAAGCCTGGGTTGGTGTTGATGGGATGGGTTCTCCTGGTCGGGGACCGAGCCAGGAAGGCACCCTTTTCTTTGCCAAAGGCATTATCGGGCATGCGGACAACGTAGTCCTCGTTCTTCTTGTCTGCCATTTTTCTAACCGGATGCGAAACGAGGAATGAGAGAAACCGCAAGTGCGAAAGAGGGTAGACGTGAGGGGGGCGGGGGTGATGCCGAGGCGGCGCAACGAAGAGTGGTAATTATCAGGCGAAGATCGATGAAACGAAGGACGGTCGCGGTTGTAAACGGTCGTAAGGCGGAGGGAGGTGGGTGGTAGGCTTTGAAGGCGGGCGAGTGTCGACGGATGTTCGCTAGGCAAGGCGTTTCGAATCTAAATGGACGTCGACCTGACGGTTGTTTCTTTCGTTTCTTTTCTTTTTTGGGGGGGTTAGGTGCAGTCGTAATGATTGAAAGGATGAGCCCCCTTCTTCGGCCCGTCAGAGGTTAGGACCAAAAGCCACCACTCGCACGGATGTGCTGAGATGAGGGCGACGTGGAGGAAACACAGGGGCCCCAGCTTAGTCATGAGCTCGGCAGCGTCTGAGCCTGAGGGAAGCACGTGTGTCCCTGACGCTAGGTACTAAGGTACCTGGTCGCTGGCGCCGCGCTTCCGGCAGTGCCGCTGGAGCTATTTAGCAGCCGCCCGTGAGCCTCACGGACGCGCATCCCGTCAATTCTAGGCTTGCACCCACATTCCTCCGTTCGCATTGGATCCGTCGTGAATGATTCAGATGCAGCAGGGCGACGGTCCAATCCGTCACATCTCCTTTTCCACCGGTCGACGAAACCATGACGTAGAGGAGATGAAGCGTGAGGTGGTCTCGCTGGATGAAGATGGTTGCTGTGTGGGGGTTTCTTTATTGTTGTGCGCTGGTAGAGGTTTGTCTACGTGGTGTCCATTGCAGTGGCGCTGTTGGTGGTCGTTTCAGGCGCGTTCTCGGCGGTGGTCTCTCCATCTTCCTTGTCTTCGTCCGGGACAGGAAAATGGAGATGTTTCCAATCCTCGAGCTCCTCTGTTACCGATCTCATTCTGTCTCTGATGCTCTCGATGGCGTAGCTCCCGAGCAGGAGCCGCAGCGGTGGATATGAGCAGTGCGCGAGCTGCCAGATCAGCTCAGCACACTTGACAGCGCTGGTGGGTTGGCGGTCACCAAGCCATTGCACCATCCGTTTGGCGTGTAGGGCCGGAGACGTTGCGTGCCCGTACGCTTCGCTCGCCGGTTTGATGAGAAAGTGCCCCCATGTTGGCAAGGGGTTGTTTGGAGTCTCGGGCTCGTCACGCCTGACGTGTCCTGGCTCGATGAGGGTTGCCTTGATGTTGAAAGCGTCCGTTTCGTAGAGCATGGCTTCGATGAGGCCCTCAACGGCATATTTGGTCGCACAGTAAGGTCCTAGGCCCGGCACTCCCAGAGCTCCGGACGTTGAGCTGAGGATGAGATATCGGCCTCCGTTTTGGCGTCGAAAGTAGGATAATGTCGCGTGGATGATGTGTAAGGTGCCCATGAAGTTTGTCTCGAATTGATTACGTAGGTCATGCTCGTCCTGGTCTTCACAGGCACCGATGACTCCGTAGCCTGAGCAGTTCGCAACCACGTCGATGCGGCCAAAATGAGTGAGGGTGCGTTCCACCACACGATGCACCGAGTCGCGGGCGCGTACGTCGCACAGGGCCCCGAGGCAGTTTTCATGCATCCCTGCCATCTCGGCCATCTCAGTAGGGGATGTCTCAAAGACACGCCCGACCGATGTTACTAGATCGCCACGCTGGAGAGCACATTTTACGAGGGACCTGCCCATGTGACCGGTACCTCCAAAGACCTGTGGGAGCCCGGGTTAGCTGAGGGGTCATGTATTGAGGTCGAAGGCTGCTGACAATCCAGACTAGCTGCTTCGTCGATGTGCTGCCTTGAGGCGGATCGCAACTTGGGGGGAGCTGAGGCCGCGGCTTCCCCGATGAATCAGTGGCGTCAGACGCTTCGGTGCGCGCATCCATGTTGCACTGAAGCGACCTAATACGGATCGGGTGGAGGAGGAGAGGTCGAAACGCTTCAAGATGGGATGCGATATTCTATTGTGCGGCAAAGGTGATGGTTGAGGGTGAGATTGGTAAAGCGAGAGCGTTCAGTGGGTCGGATTGATCTGTTATGGATGGGTACCCCAACTTTGGGGGACCCGACGGGACTAATTCTTGACGCCTCGGCGTCAAAACCCCGACTCTTAACTAACTAAGTAACTTATGTACTAACATGGCTGGACATTTCTTTGAACAGTACGGAGGTGCCTTTCAAAAGGTTTGTCCCAGCTAATAACGCCACATCCTTATACCCCTGTCAGTTACCTCGGGATACACGGTCTCAATACAGCCTCCAGGCGGCCTGCTTCTATAGCCCCTGTAGCTCAGAAGGTAATAAGAGCTGGAGGAACTTGCTAGCAGCTGACGGAGCGCTATAGCTCTCACGCTTATAGGGGGATAAAGTAATGGTAAGTACCTTATGTACCTAGCCTGCTTGTGATTGGCTGCTTGAGATGTGTGGCTTGAGATTGGGACAAAACTTTTGAAAGGCACCTCTGTAAGCCGTTGCCCTTTTTGAGTTACGTCTCACAGCGACGAATTGGCCATGTAAGTTGGCTGCAGGTAGCTCTCCCGGCAGATCACGCGGGGCAAGCTACTCAAGTATCCTCGTCCCCAGCCGGCTCCCGGCGCGGCAACCTTACAATAGCCGCTACCCTCGCCTATAATCGAAGACGTTGCGATAGCTTCATTTCTCGTATTGACACAATGGGCTTCGCTACTCCTTGGCAGCCTCAACAAATGCAACCTTTCCATCCGCACCACGACAATGCTGGCTCACCGCCGGAAGAAGCAGAACAAAGGGTCCTTGGAAGTGAAAACAAGTGACTGTATGCACGAGTTCAGCTGCGTCCATGCACCAATGGCAGTGCAAAACCGTTGTGTGGGTTAAATTGGGCTGATATTAGCATATGCAGCCATGAGATGTGTTGGTGATTTTTCAGCCCGCCACCAACAGATGCGCCACATTGAAGGATTTTCAACCCTGTGCCTGATGAAACTGATGTTGAAAGGAGGGTGTTTCTTGTTTCTTCTTCTCCCGTCCGTCGTCTCGTTTCCCTGCATCTCCTGTCGTTGCCATGCTTTCCTGCGTCGCCGTGTTTGCATGACATCTCCCGCGAAAACGGCCATCGGATCAACACCCGGAGAGCTTACGGCGTCGCCAATTGCATCAGCGTCATGGCCTTGGAGGGCGACGGTCTCTGGGCCGTGGCTGTCATGTGGATGCTGACGGGCGTGGTGCTTGTGTTCGTCGTGCTTCGAATCTATACCCGTGCCGTTGTCGTCAAGTGTTACGGCATTGATGACCATGTCTACGTGTTTGCTTTTGTGAGTTCTTTCCTTTCTTTTTCGTTGCCATTGACTTGCTTATTCGTGTGCACAATCCAGGCCCTGCTCGTCCTCTTCACCACCTTCATCCACATATCCGCGACGTATGGCTTCGGCGTTAGCCTACTCGACATCGACGACCAACAGGCGGCTACCAACGCGGTATTCTTCGAATTGATAAGCCAAACGTTTGCCATGCTCGGCATGGCCGTGGCCAAATGGTCCCTCGGCCTCTTCCTTCTCCGCCTGGTCAAGGAAACATGGCATGCCGTCGCCATCTGGACCGCCATGATTGTCCTTCTTGGCGCTTCCATCTCTACAATCTTTTGTACTTGGTTTCAGTGCTCTCCGCCTGCCTACTTTTGGGATCGCACCATTGAGGGTGGCAGGTGTACGCTAGACCAATTGCCGTCGTCGCTGCTTCTGGGAGGTGAGTCCAGTGGCCTCATTGTCGAGGTAGATGTGCTCATATGTTCATTAGTGGCTTGCGTCGTGGTTGATTTCTTCTTTGCATTCTTCCCCTGGACCTTTATGTGGTCTCTGCAGATAAACCGGCGAGAGAAGTTTGTCATTCTAGGAAGCATGAGCCTCGGGGTCTTGTGAGTCTCAAGTTCCCAGATTGCTTCTCTTCCCATGGCCTCACTGACAACGAATACGCAAACAGAGCGGGAGCCTGCGGCATTAAGAGGTCGACCAAGATACCCGATCTCGTCCAGTGCGACTACACCAGTACGTCCGACTCTGGCTCGTTCTCGTGAAGTTGCTGACGAGGTCTACAGAAGACACAGTCCACCTGATCGTCTGGTCGGCAGCCGAAATGGCCGTCACCATGATCTGCATCGGGATCCCCATATGTCGACCCTTGTACAAGAAGTACCTCGAGAAATGGACGTCGAGGAGCGACACCAAGTATAAGCAGAAGACGCCCGGTGAGTTTGCCATGAAGACTGTGGGAGGGGGCACGTTGCCATCCGTCTGCGCACCACGATCGGCTCACGTCAATGCGCCGACTACGGCGACGACGGTTGAGCACGGCGATGAGCACAGGAATATGAAGCTGGGCCTGGCGGGCCCATCAATCAGCTCATACGCCACCGGAGGGGGGATCATGGGGGATAATAATAGTCGGGAAGAGATCTTGGGTGACGCGTTTCGACGCAGTCTGGAGAGGAGGTGGGACGAAGAGGCGCAGGAAAAGGGAATATTGGTTATAGAGGAGTACAAGGTGACGACTTCCAGACGAGATTCTGAGGGAAACGACGACAAGGGAGGGACCTACTATACAGCGTAATGTGATCTGGTTTGGATTTGTGCGACGAGATAAGTACGGAGAGAAGGAGAGACGGTGAAGCCTGAGACCCACATGCTTCCTCGTCCCAGACTCACTCAGGAGTCAACCATCGACGTCGAAGCAACGACAGTCAACACCTACCTCTCAAAATGCCTCCCACAATCGTCCTCATCCGCCACGCTCAAGCCCTGCACAACGTCGATAATAAGTCTCCCTAACCACGGACAGCCTCGTACCACCACAACCTGCTAACCAGCCCTCCACAAGACTACTCTATCCACGATCCGCCGTTGTCGGACCTTGGAGTCGAGCAGTGTCGTACCCTCCGCGCCAGCCTCCAGACGACCTTTGCCGAAGCAACGGCAAACCTCGATGAGGTCGCCATAGTCGTCAGCCCCATGCGCCGCACCATGCAGACGGCCATGTTGTCGCTGGACTGGTTGATCGAGCGTGGCGTAACCTTTGACGCCGACGCCGACTGGCAAGGTACTTGAGACCGGGACAAACTCGAGCCGCCAAAAGATTGACAGAACCAACTCCCAGAAAACTCGGACAAGCCGTGCGACACGGGAAGCCGCGTTTCGTCGCTCACGGCCGACTTCCCCCGCGTCAACTTCGCCTCCGTCGACCCCGTGTGGCCCGACAAGACGTCGCCGGCCGGCAAGCGCTACGCCCACACCAAGCAGGACATCGTCGCCCGCGGACAGAGTGCCCTGGAGAAGCTCAGCCGACGGAGCGAGAAGCTCGTCTTCGTCGTTTCGCACTCGGGATTCATGCGGGTCGGCGCCACCAGCTATTGGTACTACAACAGCGATTACCGCGTCTTCGACTTTGACGCCGAGGCTGGAGGGGTCAATGGACTCAAGCAGGCCGAGAGTACTCTTTCGGGAGGCCTAGGTTTGTCGTGGTCTGAACCTGTTGCTCTTGGGGAGGATCTTCCGGACGAGGACGACGTGACCCAAGGGGCTGTGATTTAGTAGCATGCTTTGGGATCATCTGACTAAATCGGACTTCTATATAGAGCCACATGTATGTAGTAGACATTCTGGCAAAAGACTTCCACTAGATAAGAATAACGAAACCAAAACATTGAGAATTTGAGATGAAGATTCATGAAACGCCCTCTTCCTATTTTCACAACTCGGCTCTAGGTATCCTACATATCATACACGGCATTACTTGGACAAGAAGCTTTGAAACGCTGACTGGTCGATGATGACGTTTCCGACGGCCCTCAACCTCTTTCTTCCCTCCTTTTGTTTCTCCAAGAGCTTCCTCCGCCTCGACACGTCGGCGGCGTGTAGCTTAGCAAGCACATCTTTCCGAAAAGGCTTGATGGTCTCGCGAGCCACGACCTTGTTACCCACCGACGCTTGAATCACCACCTCTGATATCGACGTCAGTCCTGAAGCCCGCCATTCTCGGCAACGGTGGCAACTTACCAAACATTTGTCGGTCAACGTGCTCCTTGAACTTGGTGACCCATTGCCGTCCAAGACGGTCTACCTGCGTCTTGTGCACAACGCGACAGATGGCATCGACTGGTTGGCGATTTACCAGCAATTGAAGCTTGACAAGCTGGGATTCGCGCCATCCCGCATCCTCGTAATCTAATGTCGCATATCCCTTCCTGTGTTTGGCGGCGCATGAGAATTGTGATTCAAGGGAGGAAACCCGGCCACGGGCCAAGATATGAAAACTTACGTTGCGCCTTTCAATTTCCCAAAGAGGTCGTCGACCAGTTGAGCCGCTGGAATGTCATATATCAAGATGACTTGCGTCGTGTGGAAGAATTCGAGGCTCTGTTGCTCTCCTCGGTTCGCCTCACAGAGCTCGATAACCCGTCCGAGGTACTCTTCGGGCAATGTGATTGTACATTTCACGAATCTGTTGCCACAGTCATTATCCCGCTTGATGGGGGCCCGGATATCATGCGATACTTACGGCTCCTGAAGAGTAGCACCGCGAATGTGTGGGTGAGTCTGATCGGGGAAGAGAGCAGGATTCTGCACAACCTCTTCAGATCCATTCGGCCAGACAATCTTGGTTGGAACAGTTGGCTCAGTGAGGATCACGCTGCGACCATGCTCCTGTCTCAGTCGGTCCTGGAAGACGGAACAGTGCAAGCTGCCGAGAAACCCCAGTCTCCAACCGGCTCCGAGAGCCTCGGAGTGATCTTTCTGAAGGGTTACACTGCGATCATTGAGCACCAACTGAGTGATGCTATCAGCTAGCCGCCCGTAATCGCTCTGGTCGGTTGGAAACGCAGCAACAAAAACCATGGGCTTGGGCTCCTCGAATCCGAGGCAGGGCTTGACTTCATGCTCGGTGTTGACGTTGGTGAATGTATCACCGAGTTTAGCATCTTGAATGCGCTTCATTCCCGGGTTGAAGTAGACATAGCCAACCTGCCCGGCTCGAAGGATGGGCTGTGGAGTAGCATCTGGGTATTGAATGCCAACTTGACCGACTGTGTACTTCGTGCCAGTACCCATGGAAACTACGTTATCACCCGCCTTGATGACTCCGTCGAAGACTCGGACAAGAAGCACCACGCCGCGAAAGTTGTCGTACCAAGAGTCTACCAGGAGCATCTTCAGAGGCTTCTTCTTATCGCCCTCGGGAGGTGGAATACGATCGATCACAGCAGGCAGGACGGCCGGAACACCCTTGCCCGTCTTCGCGCTCAGCAGGATGGCGTCCTTGGGATCTAGCTCGAACGAGTTTTCGATCTGGTCCAGAACACGGGGAACATCGGCGGCAAGCATGTCGATCTTGTTGATGACGGGAATGAGAGCGAGGTCCTGGGCGAAGGCAAGGTGGAAGTTTGATACTGTCTGCGCCTGGATCCCCTGCGTGGCATCTACGAGGAGCAGGGCACCACCACAGCTGGCATAGGAGCGGGTAACTTCGGCTCGGAAATCGACGTGCCCGGGAGTATCGACGAGGTGGAGGAGGTAATCTTCGCCTTGGTGGTTGTAAATCATGGTGCACGTCTGGGCCTTGACGGTGATTCCGCGCTCTCGTTCGACGTCGAGTTTATCCTGCGCATGACGTCGTCAGGTTCAAGCTCTCCCCACTTTATGGCCTCATAGCAAGGCGAAAACATACCAGAATCTGCTTGTTGCTATCGCTGGCCGAGATGGTGCCTGTGTGCTCAAGCAAGCGATCACTCAGCGTGCTCTTTCCATGGTCGATGTGCGCGACGATGCAAAAGTTTCTGTACCGCTCAATTGGGATGGCGGCAATACGGGACTGGAGCTCAGGCGGCGTCGGCTTCGGCGGCGGCTTCGTAGCATATGTACGGCTTGGTGCGAGTCGCGAGGGAAGGGCGTGCAGACCGGCGCCGCTGGGGCAGCTCGGCCGCCGTCCAAGTCGAGATTGCGAGAGACATTGGCGCGTCCAAGCTCGGCCAGCGTTCCAGGCCAGGCTCATTGAGACCTAAACGATGTTGTCGAGGTGCATCTGGGGGCGCATGAGACGGGGCGCCGCAATTGCTGGCGGCTGGTCGTGGGTTGAGGGGTGCAGGATTGAGCGATGGAGCGTTGCAAAATCCTCGACGGGATCATCGTCACCTTCTGCAGCCAACTTCCCCAGACGATCCGGGACCCACTCCTCACCAATTATCCTACAAGCCTTTTTAGCAATGTGTTTAAGTACCTATCTACATTGTCGTGCTGTACGGGACACACTATATACGGACCTAACGTCTCATACAAACAAAGCTGGCATTGTCCAAAACCTCCTGGTATCAGAAACAGAATGAAACGGTCACTGGGGTATCCATCAACTTTCCTCCCGTACGCACTGCTTCGCTCGAGATACAATGCGCCTTGTCATGACTCCTGTCCCAAAACATTCCAACCCAACAATCGCTCCATCTTGCATCATATCGCTTGCACCTCATCCGCTCGTCTGTCTCTCTGTTGCACTTCAAGTCATAACCCACTCACTTCCGCGCTTGATGAACTTATCCAAGAGCAGCCCCAGATCCGAGAGGACAAACCGACAAACATAGAATCCAAAGAATTCTGCTGCGTGCCGCGTACAAAGTTCCAGTCCCACTTGCGTCTTGTCGGCATGGCGAAGCCCAGGATCTTCTACCTGCCTTGCGATTTGATCTGAAACCCTTGTTAGCCCCTCTATTCCACCTCAAGCGCCGTGAACTTACCGATGGCTTGAGCAGCATCGAACAGGCGCGCAAGTGAGCTCATGTACATGGCATTGGGGCCCGTAAAATGCACCTGGGTTAGATCCCGCTTCGCAGGCCGGCTGGTCGGGTGCGTTGTCATGGGCAGGCTAGGGATGCTTGGGACATCCTTGACAGCATCGACTCCTGTAACTCGGCTGGTGTATGCTCCTCCTAGACCGACGGCAGAGTTCTTGGAACGTAAGCGTCGCCATGAAAACGCAGATTTACCTGACACGCTTGAGGACCTTGGCACACCGCCCGTGCTATCGCCATCAGTCCCGTTTGATGCGTCCTTGAACAGAGATCCTGAGCCCTGAACCCCAACTTCGTTACCAAGCTTCCGGCTGAGTGCTGCTTGCACTTGTTCGAGGACACCTTCGAGAGATTGCATCTCCTCCAAGACAGCGTCAGCATCGAAGGTATCGACTTTGGCAATCTTGAGAAGTGCGGCAGTCAAGAAGTCGCAGTTAGCAACCTTGTCCTCAATGTTTTTAAGCTTGACCCCTTTGACTCTCCACACTTCCCTCGGCACGAAAAGTTTGTTGCTCAAGTAACCTCCGCGGGGATGCGCGAGAGTCTGGTACAAGCATCTCATCAGCCAAAATGGCCTTAGCATGAAATCGGTCGGACAAGGCTCCAAAGGCACTGGCACATCTGGAATGATGGAGCCTGGAGATTCGGGCATGGTTGGCGAGTGGAAATTGTCATCGAAGAGAGAAAGGCCTGCGGTATCGAGTCTGTCACGAAAGGCTGCTGCTAGAGGAGTCGGCAGTGCTGGTACAGCAGGCGCGCGCCCGTTGCCAAATGCGTTGTTGCTCGCGGGGGTTCCTGGTGACATGTCTGAGTTCTCGTCGAGATTCGAGACGGACATGTTGCGGCTTTTCATGCTCCTGAGACTTGAGGAAGAAAAGTTCTTTCTGAGCCTCGTCACGTTGGGTGAAGCCGAACGTCCCATGGTGTTGTCGTCCTCATCAAGGGCGCCCAGATGCCGAAACGGGGAGCCAGGGCCCTGGCTGTCGTCAGGGCTGGCCTCCCATAGAGGTGGTGACGACGGTCTACGGGGGCCCGTCGCCGATCGCGAACCTGTCGTGGACGCGTTGGAGGCGCCAGTATCCTGCCCGTCCGTCGTAGCGGATTTTGCCGGTGTGGTGCTTTCGGAATGTTGAGGAAGAGGAGGGCCGAGCTTCGTTGTTTCGATCTTGAGTTGTTTAGCGTTTTGTCCGGAAAGTCGACGGGCTCGTACAGATTGTGCTGATGATGAAGGCCGTTGTGGAAGTTCTGGCAAGGACGTCGTTGGGGGAGGTGCTGCTGGACCTTGAGGAACAGTTGAAAACGGGGGGATCTCTGTTACTGTCGAGAGTGATGTCGCGGCTGTGGGAGGGTTCGAGCCTTGCGAACTGTGCCACGTTCGAGTCGTCCGGCCACTCGAATCAGATTCGCGAGGAACCGAGGGCCTCTGCGAATGGTCCATGGTAAACTGTTCGATACCATAGTCCCGGGCCATTTCCTCCAATATTCGCTCTTCCTCGTCGGAAGAATTTTCGTCGAAGAAATCCTCCGGCATCTGGTGGTGGTTTTCCTGCTCATGCGGCTGCTGGGACTGCCACTGCCGGTCCATTTCTTGATTCATGATCTCCTGTGCTTCGCGTTCAGTCTGTCTCACTCGCTCGCGAGCAATTTCAACCTTGCGTAGCGCATTGGCGACGGCTTCTTCCCCGGATTCATCGACTTCAGTGGTGCCGTATTCGATGGGACTCATTGGCTCGTAGCCCTCGTCATATGCTGCCTCTATAGCAGCATCGAGTGCTGTATCGAATTCTGCTTCGGTATTGCCGCTCGCAGCTCGAATATGCTTCCTCCTAAAACCAAGAGATGAGGTACGCGAGTGGACTGAGGACGATGTTGAACCCCCAGATTCATCGATAGGATCCAACCAAGAATTCAGGCTATCCTCTCGTACGTGGCCAGGAGCGTCTGCAGACGAGATGGGATGTGGAACAGAAATCGTGAATTCAGCTCGAGCCGGCTCGTCCAAGGCATCTTCCTGAGCTTTGGGAGGAGACGGTGGCCTGCGTGGCGACAACGGCGCAGGCAAATAATGAGGGTCTGGCCTTTGCAAAAGCAGCGGGCTTGGCGGCCCCAGGTGGATGGGTGATCGTGAGAATGAAGACTGTAGAAGCCCTGGTTCGGGGTTGAGTGTCGTTACAATCGGTTTCGGTTTGTTCGCCCGCCGTGAGGGTGCCGCGACCACGTGGGAAGGTTGGGGGCTCCGGCTGTCGTCTCTTATAACGCGAGTTATTGTTGCCGTCTCGAATACCGCCACTTCATCGGCCTCTTCGTCATCTAGGCGAAGTACGGACTCGGAATCTGGACGGCGGGCATCGCTGTTGGGACGCGCAGGAAGTGCCTTGGTGTCTTCGTCTACCCAAGGTGTGATTTGATCCAGTTCGTCAATGCGACTGGTGTATGTGCGCCGCTGAGCCAATATTGTTAACAGACCTAGTTCAGCCTGGAAAGAAGAAATTCAACTTACGATAGCCTCCAGTTTCCGTTTATCCTCGTCGCCTGTCGTCCTCTGGAGGACCTGTCGAAGAAGCTCGCACGCCTCGGCATACGCCTCTCTCGCGCCCTCGAAGTTTTGAGCATTGTCGAGTTGAACCGCAGTATTGGCCTTTTGCAAGGCCCGAGAGAGCATGGCCTTTTGAGAAGGGGGCTTGGTCCCACGACTCTTGTCATTACTACCCTTTCCAGAACGACTCCGTGAATGACCGCGGGAAACGCCCCGAGGCATATGCGCCTCTCCATCATAATCGTAGGGCATATTGGTTTGAGGAGCACCTACAAAGTTGGAACGAATAGATGTCGCCGTAATGATCTGATTTGTCGATTGGGCTGTACCTCGCGGAATTGGGGACTGACTCTCCTGGTAGGCGAGACTTGGCAGTCGATGCTCAGTCGGACCAGGGCCAGCCCCTTCTGCTGTAATCTGGAGGAACTCGGCAAGGTTTGGAGGCTCCAATGGCGATAGGGAGGCTATCGGGGGCAATGTTCGCGAGGCCTGGTTATCTGGCGGTGGCGGTGCTGGTGCGGAAACGTCGTCTGATCGTGAGGAAAGGCTGAGTCGTCGATTCTTTTGCAGCTTTCGGGGCGATGGTCTCGCGGTCGGTGGGGATTTGTTGACAATGCTAGTCGCATCGACGCTTCCGCGAGAACCAAAGCGAGAATGAGGTGCACGGTGTGTTAGTAGAGAAGTGCGACTTGACCCAGCTGTGGACGTCGACCAGCGGTTGAGAAGCCAAGAGACTTCGGCGGGGTTGTTGGAAGGTGAACGGGAAGCGGCGGCACCGTGAGCAGACCGTGGAGGAGTCTCAGGAGTCTTAATGTGATTGGCACCTGGCGACGGCTGTCGTCCTGGAACGTCAAGATGGCTGGAATGCGAGGCGGGTTCGATATGCGGCGGGGGTAACAAAGAAGAGGTTCTGGGAGGAGGACGGCCAGAAGCGCGGCTAGCAAAGGAGACGACGGGATTTAGCGAGGTTGCGTGAGAGAAGGAAAGCGAAGACGAGTGAGCGTGTGAGGGTTTCGAAGGGCCAGGATAGTTAGGTTGAGTTTGGTAGTGCTGGTGGTAATATTGATTATCGAGTCGCGAGTCAGTTGGCGCTGAAGCGGAGAGGTTCCAAGGTGGTTGGACGGCGACGGGAACGATAACGTTGGAGGAGGATGCGGTCAAGTCGTGGGAGGCGTGCGAGCTATGAGAGGGATGATGGGAAAAGAGATGAGCCTCGGGCATTCTCTCTGGATGCCGCGAGGAGGGTTGAGTCGAATCAAGTTGGATCGGGCGCGGTGCGGTACAATGCAGAGCAGCAGGTCGATCCAGACCGAGCCAACGTAGACAAATCCCCCCCTTTCCCGTCGATAGGACACCATCAATCGGGTCCAAGGTTGGTGTGGACGACGGGTTGGCTGGCCTCTGCTAGCGGTGGTCACTGGAGCCTCGTGGACTTTGCGGTCGTCGGGTGCTTGTGGGCTAACGATGGCCCGCTTTCCACAAGGTCCTAGGTACGCGCAGTACAGGTCCAGAAGGCACAGCGCTTGCCGAGTGGTGGCGTTAGATGTAGAAAGCTGGGCGCAACACTGCGCATCACGGGTCGCGCCGCTCAATCAGTGGTTCGTGCGGGGACGAGATTGATGCGATGCTTCCTGGCTTCTCTGGTCGTGATGAACTGAGCAAAGCCGGTGGTGATGATGACGAGTCGAAGATTCACTGTTGAAACAAAATGGACACGGCATCCGAGACGAGGCGACCCCCCAATGGGTCGCGGCTGCAAGTCGAGCCTAGGAGGCAGGCGCGATGGCCCATGTCAGGGGATAGGGCGGGAGGCGTACCTGCATCTCTGGTTGGTGGTTGGTGATTGCTGTCTCAGTCGGTGCAAGAAAGTACGTACCCACCAATCCCTTTCTGCTTCCGTTTCCGCATCCCACCTCGTCTCCGAAACGGATTGACCCTGCCTTCACCGTTCCAGCTGAAGCCTGGTACTCCGTACTTGTCAGAGGATTAATTGCCCGCCTCTGGCTAAATCACCAGAGCTTTACGGATTGCTGCGTACTCAATTTCTTGACGAACTCATCTCCCCAGATAAGGAGAATATGCACCTCGAATTGCTGCAGTGCAGTGTTGTCGACTCGTGTTGGACCACTGCCAGGGCCTCTCCGATGGCTTACAGTGGTCACAGCGGCGAACGGCGATATCGAATGTGAGTGCTTCCTGTGGATCATACTCGTTCGCGCACGAACCATCCGCACTATTTCCCGCACCGTAGCCCGCACAGTGACACGCCGGGTGTCAAGTCGTTTGACTCCAGGGGTTCAACCCCTCTAATTGCATCGTCATAATGTCTCTCCTAACGGGGTCCCTTTCTCAAACCCGTCAGCCTTGCAGCTCTAGCCCGAAGCTAATTGGATCCGGAAATCGATTGCAAGGGTGTCGCCGCGTCGCATGTATCATTCTCTTGGGAGGTTGTACATCTCGCGTCTACCGACCCAGGTAAGCTCCCAGCGAGCTTCATCGAGTTTGCAACATCTAGGCCATCAAACACCGCCAACATGGCAAACGTTGACGACATCTTCAAGGTACATTCGCCAATTCTGTCCACCTTTCGAATAATATTTCCTGGATTGCCTAACACGAGGCTCTCCAGAATGCAGGTGTCTCCTCGAAGCGCAAGCTCGACGCCGTTCGAGATCCAAGTCCGTCGCTCACCAAGATGTCTCCTCTGTCTTCATCGCTTGCTAACACAGATTCCCTTTCCAGATGAAATCTACAAGTCGGCCAAGCTGAGCCCCAACGGATTCAATCGCCATGCCCGAGTCGATGACGAGGAACAAGACGACGATGCCGAAGCTGGCCCAGCGCCACCCCCCGACGACGACCAAGATTTCGGCCCAGAAATGCCCCCAGACGATGAAGAAGGTCGCTTCTTTGGCGGAGGCATCACCCAGCAGGAGTCGGAGATACTCGATTTCGTGGAAGGAGCAGACGCCACGGTTGCGCCGGAGAAGATTGACGCAGCATGGCTACGCAAAACCGCCCTCAACTTCGAGAAACACATCACAAAGAATGCCGAACTACGTGCCAAATTCGAAGACGAGCCGCAAAAGTTTATTGGTAGCGAGGCCGACCTGGACGCTGACATCAAGGGCCTTTCGGTGCTCTCGCAACATCCAGGACTTTACCCCGAGTTTGTCAGAACAGGTTGCGTAGGCAGCTTGGTCAGCCTGCTTGCCCACGAGAACACAGATATCGCGATTGACGCCATAGAGGTCATTGAAGAACTCACCGACGAGGAGATTCTTGCGGACGAACCTGAGTGGGACAAGCTGGTAGAAACCCTCCTCGACGCGGACGTCCTTGGTCTTCTGGTCTCGAACTTCTCCCGTCTAAACGAAGAAGACGAGTCGGATCGAAGTGGTGTTTATCATGCTCTCAGCGTCATTGAAAATTTCTGCCCTCGAAAAAAGGTTGCAGCGCGCGTTGGCGAGGACGAGAACCTCTTGAAATGGCTTCTACAGCGAGCTCAACGAAAGGAAGATCCTGTCACCCAAAACAAGCAATATGCCGCAGAGATTTTGGCTATTCTTGCGCAATCATCCACTACCAACACCTCTCGACTCATTCGCCTCGACGCCATCGATCAGCTCCTGCAATTGGTGGCCCCATACCGGAGACGAGATCCCGAAAAGGGGAGTGATGAGGAGGAGTACATGGAGAACCTCTTCGGCTGTTTGACATCACTTGTGGATGACGACACAGGAAAGCCCAAGTTCATTGAAGCCGAAGGAGTTGAGCTTTGTCTGATCATGCTGAAGGAGGGCAAGAAGAGCAAGTCGCCTGCTCTACGCCTCCTCGATCATGCGGTTGGAGGCGATGCCGGCGTGGAGCCAAGTCAAAAGGTTGTCCAAGCAGGCGGCCTCAAGACCATCTTCACGCTCTTCATGAAGATGTCGAGTCGTCCCATGATCGAGACTCTCGTCAACATCTTCGCCACCATGCTTCGGCTTCTGCCTGCCAATTCCAGCGAGAGAATACGGATGCTCGCGAAGTTCGTGGAGAAGGACTACGCAAAGATGGCAAAACTCTTCAAAGTCCGCCAAGCCTACAGGACACGGCTTGAGCAGGTCGAGAAGCGGAAGAAGAAGGAGAGCAGGGGCCTGACAGAGGAAGAGATTGAAGAGATGGAGGTTGGATGGATGTTGGAAATGATCGACGAGGGCCTTTTCACATCCCAGCATATTGATCAGGTCCTGGCATGGATGGCGGCCGAGGATGATGGTGCCAGGAGAAAGCTCAAGGAGTGGCTGGCCGAACGCGGTGAAGGGCTGGACGTTATCGGGGAAACCTTGAAGGAGCAGCTCAAGGGTCTGGATACAACCGAGAAGAACCAAGATATGAGGGAGATGTTGAGCGCCTTGATCGTATTTGTTTAGTAGACTTGTATTATAACAATGGGCGTCTACGGCGAGACGTGACAGTATCGAACATGATGATTACGCGCCGAGTTCTTCCGTCCCTAATGTCTCTCCTTCTCCCTCCATAAAGAATGCACCGTACGCGGATCTGGAATTCGCATGCCGTGAGGGATTCGGTCATAATCGCGGGGTGCCGGGTTTCAGCTATGCCTTGGTTGGTTCTATTAATATGCCTGCGCTCAAGCAGCAGAGGGAGGGACAGGCTTGACATCGAAGACGGCGCTGAGGAGGTTCTTGACGACTTCAGCCTGGCCCTTCTTTCCGGCCTCCTGGATCTTCTTAATTTCCTTGTCGGCCTCTTGATTGGCCTCGTCCTCGGCTTGCTGGTTGCCCTTGCTGTGCTATTGAGAGGTTGTGTGTCAGCACCCAGTCAAAGGGGAAGGGAAGTTGTATCTGTCGATCGGGATAAATGTACCTCCGCCTCGAACGCCTTGTACTCGTCCTCCTTGGAAGCCTTATACTCGGTTATCTCCCGCTTGGCCTCATCGCGGGCTTCTTTGACACGCTTGGTACGGACTGGTGAAGGGCTCGGTCAATGGTGATGCTCGGTGGCGAGGTGGGATGAGGAAATTCTTACACTCTCGAGCTGTAGTGCCAAGCATTGTCAGCATTCATACAATGGTAGTTTGAGGCTTATGGCAAGAACTCACCTTGTTGGACAATCTTGGAGGCGTCTCGCTCAGCCTAGTAGATGGTCAGCTCAGCGATGACGGCTTCTCGAGGTTGCGAGCATACTTCGAGAAGGGTCTGGATCCCGGAAGAGTTTTGTGCAGACTGCGCCACGGGTTAGTTGACTCGGCGTTGCAATAGATGGAAGCTCGATGCCAACCATGGTGATATTGGGCGAAGGTCGGTCGCGGCTCGAGGAGGATCGGAGATTGGTGGGTGGTCGCTAGGTAGGATTCGGTAGACGTGCTCGGAAGCTGTAGTAGAGGAGTTACCGGTGTATCGTGGGTGAGGCAGGAGATCGGTGGACGAGGTGATTATTTGCGGGGTGATGATCAAGTCGACGTACTTCGTGGAGTGCTAGGTTGCGATGGAGGCTGGCAAGTATGAGGTAAGTTGCTCCAGCTCTTAGCTCTCAAGTACGTACCTGTGGCGCAGGCAGTTCGCACGGAGCCATTGATTGGCCACGACGGGAGGAGCAAGGCCATCGCTGCGAGGCTACGGCAGACTCTCGCCCTCCAAGTACCTCTGCCTCCCGCCATGGCCGAGCGGGGCCCGCTAAGCAGCTCCAACTGCCAGCGTCCATGTACCTCTTGGAGAACCATCAGTCCCACAGTGCCCGTTTGCTGAGGACGAAAATGTCTGCCCGGCATGCGACTATCGATTGGGCAGTGCAGCCACGACTCCAATGCGCCGTAGCCCTGTCCATTTTCACGTCATGGCTCCATTCCGTCGCTTCGTCTTCTCTTCATAACGCTCGCGGAGAGCACGCCCTCACGTCAATCTAACACCCCTTGGAGGTCAATTCCCCTCCACGATAATCGCGCCGTCTCTTTTACAGCGCCGACGAAACGCACGACTTGCGTATCCTCTCCTCCCCACCCCCGGAGCCTCCATCTTCACGCGCCATCATGTCTCGAGCCTCGAAGCTCACGCTGGCGGCCACCTCGCTCTTCGCCGTCGGTACCGTGGTCGTGGTTCATTTCCAGCAAAAGTTCGAGAAGGATGTGAGTCTAGTACCCGCTGCAGAGACCAATTGCTTCTTCAACCAAAGGCATTCGCTCGCTCCGGTCCCAGTTCGAGGGCTTACCACCAAGTTTGCAATAGGCCATGCACGAAGGCGTCGTCCGCGATATGGAACAACAGCGAGTTAAGCGGGAACGACAACTCGATTTCGACATGCAAAGGGCTCTCGAGGCAGAGTACAAGCAAGTCCAGACCGTACACGACTCGATAGCCGCAGCCGAGAAACAAGCACCGGATAGATGATAATTGCGATTTTGGAAAGGACTGGTTGAACCGTGTACGAGTATGTAAAATGGAAATGCTACTCTGCCACCTCAAATTTGAATTCGTGAAGGTATTTCATGTTCAACTTGAATCCTATCCCGCCCCCGCCACTTGGTGATTTTGTACACGGCACCTTTTCCCAGTCCTACATTATAACCACCTCAGCCTCGAGACTAGTGGAATCCATTCTGCAGTTGTCACCCCTGACGTCTGGCATAACCTCCCCATGCCAATCATTTTCTTTTTAGTTCTTTGAATCAAGTTCAACGCCGTCCAGTCCTGTAATACGTTTATCGAATGGAAACACCCGACCGGTTGGTAAACATCCTTGCTGCAATGTTCATCGCCTGAAGCTCCTGGAACAGCAGCTTTGCTGCGTACGGGATATGAATCTGCGCAATCTTGGTCTTGTTCTTGCATGGTCGGCACTCGAATGACTGCTTGGACAAGTTTCTGGTTGCAGCTGTTAGCACACGTCGCATCATACAACAGCCTGCCCAGAAACTGGGTCAAGGTTAGGGAGTACTTACGCAATTGGCGTCATCAACCCGCATATCTCGCACACGTGAACTCGGAAAGCATCAGACACTTCGAAAAGGCGCTCCTTCAAGAAGGCGGCAGCACCGTGAGCAATCATGCAATCACGTTCCATTTCTCCGAATCGAAGACCGCCGTCTCGAGCACGACCTTCCACGGGCTGGCGTGTCATGATCTGCACAGGTCCTCGAGCTCGGGCGTGAATCTTGTCGTCCACCATGTGACGAAGTCGTTGGTAGTAGGTGGGACCAAAGAAACACTGCGCTCGGAGCTTGCGACCAGTGTGTCCGTTGTACATGATTTCGAATCCTCTTGACTGATAGCCATGCTTCCGCAAAAGTTCAGATACCGAGTCGACTGTGACGTCGGTGAAAGGGGTAGCATCGCCTTCCATGCCCTCAAGGGTTGAAACCTTACTAAGCAGGCACTCAATTAAATGAGCGATGGTCATTCGTGAGGGAATGGCGTGGGGGTTGATGATGATGTCTGGTGTAATGCCTTCTCGAGTGAAAGGCATGTCCTCTTGTCGGTATGTGACACCAATCGTACCCTTCTGTCCGTGACGAGAAGCAAACTTGTCGCCGATCTGGGGGATCTTGGTAGTTCTCACTCGGACCTTGACATACTTGACGTTGTCGGCATTGACAGTCAAGATAACCTGGTCCACGATACCGTTCTCGGTACTTCTCAGCGGAGTTGAGATATCTCGTCGTTGGTGCGATGTGGTTCTTGTGCCGAGATCTTGTGTCTCCTGGTCGATTGGCGCCGACTTGCCGATGATGATATCTTCGCCCGACACTCGAACACCGGGTGCCACGATACCATCAGCATCGAGCTTGTCGTAGGTTCCGTGCTTCATGCGAAGCGTCTTTTCTGGATCCGGCTTCTCGAAGATTTCCGTGTAGTTCAGACCAACCTTCTTCTCCTGATCCGAGTATGATCGGAAGAACAGACTGCGGAAAAGACCACGATCGATACTACTCTGGTTCATGATGACGGAATCTTCCTGGTTGTAGCCGGAGTAGCAGGCAATGGCGACAATGGCGTTCTGGCCAGCAGGAAGCTCACGGAACTTGAGGAACTCCATGGATCGAGTTGTGGCGAGAGGCTTCTGGGGATAGTAGAGAATGTTGGCCATGGTGTCCATGCGCCGAGAGTAGTTGGTCAAGAAGAAGCCCATGGCCTGTTTACCCATGGCAGACTGGTAGGTGTTACGAGGGGACTAGATTCAGGATTAGTAACTGGGCAGTTCGTCATCTGAGGAGGTACATACCTGGTTGTGGTCAGGGAAAGGGATGATACTGGCACAGATGCCAAGAATCATGCTAGGATGAATCTCACAATGAGTGTACATGTGAGTGGTGGGATTGGTCTTCGTCTTCAGTCTTCGGTTCGGGTCGTCGGCCATGTCGTCCACCACAGCCATGCCCCTCTTCTGCTGGCGGTAAAGATCAAGATCTTCAGGTGTCATGCAAATCATGGCCGTCTCTTCTTCCTCGGCATCCAGGTACTCGATGGCTCCCGCACGAATCAGTCCTTCCCATCCAATTCTCATGCTGGAATCCTCGGGCGGCTCAGCCTGCTCCTTTGCAAGGTTGTTGACGAGCTCCTTGGTAAGCACCAGCGATCCCTTCTCAAGACCCATTTCCTGGTCGTCTTCCTGTAGAACGGTGTAAACGGGCCTCATGACTCGACCGGCGTCAGAAAAGACCTTGAATTCTCGGTCTCTAATGTCTCGAACAAGGGATACCTCGAATTGCAGGTACGACTTTCGTCGAGTATCCAGAACTTGACTGACGAGGTGCTTGGGATCCTGATGCACGCCGACCCAGACTCCGTTGACGAAAATCTTGGTAGCGTGGGGATATCGCAAAGGCTCGTACTCCTCAACCACTTCCATGCCTCGGTTGATCATGAACTCAATCAGCGGTTCCGATGGGGATCCAACACTGACGTAGCACATCAACGACAAGTTCTTGACCAGACCACAAGCTTGACCCTCAGGGGTCTCTGCAGGACAGACCAGGCCCCAGTGGGTGTTGTGCAGCTGGCGGGGCTTGGCGAGCTTGCCATCTCGGCCGATGGGGGTATTGGTTCTTCGAAGATGGGACAGAGTGGATGCGAAGGTATATCGGTTCAACACCTGAGACACACCAGCAGTCGAGCTCGCGGCCTTCTTCTGATCGCCCCAGTTACCGGTAGCGAGAGAGTACTTCAAGCCATTGGATAGAGTACCGGGCTTGATTCCGACAGCAAGATTGAAGTGTCGATTACCCTCAACACATCGCTTCAGGTAGGTGGAGAGCTCGGTGTTCATTCTCCGCATAATACCGCGGAAGAGCTTGGCGAGAAGGGGACCGGCGAGATCAAGTCGCTTCTTGCCGAAGTGATCACGATCGTCGGGCTCACGGCGTCCAAGCGCACACTGTAGAAGCTTGTGCACCATGTAGCCGAGGAAGAAGGCCTTCCTCGTCTCGCTACCCTCTGACTGAGAGATGTGTGGCAGGGTCTCCTTCTGGAGAATGTCCTTGGCGACACGCACTCGCTTCTCCCGGCCAAGACCGGCTTGATCACGGTTTCCTCGCTTACCGATGAAGTCGAGGGCAACCTCTCGGTCTTGAACACAGAAAGCTTCCTCAATACAAGGTCGAAGCATTTCCAGCATCTGACTGTCGTTGCGGTCGTAGCAGATGTGGTTGAGAATGTCTTCATCGGAAACAACACCCAAGGCTCGGAAGACAATAGCGACAGGTAGATCCGACTTGACAAAGGGGAGAGTGGTATGGATAGTTTGGCCAAAGCCACCTCGCGCCGAATCTCCTTTGCCGTACAGCTTCAGCATCATACTGGAGATGAGTCGGGATCCCTTTTCCAGCGCACTTCTGATCTCGGCCGTGTATGTGTAAGGGCTGGGCTGGGCCTTCTTGAAGACCTGGACGATGTTGGCAGCCGAACGCTCCTGGGCGATCAGGACCTTCTCACTTCCGTTGATAACGAAGTAGCCACCCTGATCATAAGGACATTCATTGACGAGGAAAAGGCTGTCATGCGACTCGGAGCTCAAGTGGCAAATCTTTGACTTGACCATGATGGGAAGCTTGCCGACGAAGACCATGTCCTTCCAATCATCCTTGCCAGGCTCTTCGTCACCCGCCTCCTCGAGTTCCCAAACAAGCTTGGTTGGGAACTCCCCAGTGGTCGCGTATTCATTGCGTTGGCTGTCGTCCATCTCATGTAGAGGCACCGTCTTCTCGACCGCGACGGAGACCTTCTTGGTAATCTTGATGTAGAGGGGACTGGCGTAGGTGAGGTTGCGGTCACGGCACTCGTAGGGGAGCAAGGAGGTAACAGTGCCGTCCGTTTCGCTAATGGTCGGTCGCGAGACCATGACGCTGCCGAACTTGATCTCATATCGGCGCAATGCGATGGTCTGACCGGGAGGCGACGGAGGGTTGGGCTGATCTAGAGAAATGACCGAGTACTCATTGACAAGATCTTGGATTGTAGTTTGCGTGAACTCGTCAAAGGAGTCGGTTTGCTGCGAAGCGAGGCCCTTTGTTTCGAAGAAGGACGAAATGACAGTCCAGCAATCCTCTGGGGTGATGCCCTCCTCTTCGTCGCCATAGTTGTCGTAGTCGGAATCGTCGACGTAGTCAGCCATGGTGGTGGTTCGGTGCTGATTTGGATCGAGGTCGGTTTGTAGAGGCTATTCGGTGAAAGAGGATCAGTGGCGAGAGAGGTTTTGCGGATGGGTATCGTGAAGCAGCGATTGCCTCGAGTCAAAGTACAGAAGTGGGAAACGCGAAGATGTGAAAACAGGGCGGTCAGAAGGGGACCTGGCACCTGGAGCACCCCGTGAGCATCTGGCAATGCTTTCGGCAAGATGGCGACAGCTCTGAGAGGAGAACAAAGGCGGATCGCGATGCGTGGATGGCGGAGTGGCAGGCAGCTGTTGATGGATTTGCTTGATTTCAAAACCCTTTGATGAAGCCGCGAGCGCCAGTAGTAATCGGGAGGCGCGACTGCGAAAGCGGCTAGCCCCCTTGTAGACTAGCGTATTTTGAGTCGCATTCAACGCGCTGCTGAATCAGCCGCAGGTTCGCGTGGCTTGTGTGGCTGGCCGGAGACCTGTGGCACAGCAAGCTCACGAATACTGACGCCTGAGGCAACGATATCTGTAACAATCAGGCCCCCACAGCCAGATCGGCTGCCTTGCTGTTTTGGGCCGGCATCCCACCAACACACCATGTGAGGCGTCAACGAGCCTCTGGCGAGACAGAATCAGTCGATGCCGACCCCTCGCTCTCCTCAGGACCTGATCAAGGAGGCGCTCTAAGGAGAACCCTCCACGTACCTGCATGATCAAGCCATGCTTTTCATCAACATGGGGCAGAAGATCGAGTGGTATGCTTAAACCGTCAACATTTTCTGTCTCGGATTCCGGCCAGGACATTACAGACGACGTCACGCTGAATGCCACGCAGTTATGCCCCCGCCGACTCTCCCAGTTTCCAAAGAATAGTAGAAACCGGATAATGAGCGCCGACATGCCGGCTACCCGTCCCAAAATTCGCGAGAGGACGGTAAGATGGAGGTCGAAGCAGGGCTAGAGGAGGACCACATCAAGCTGACACTGCCGGCGCGAACCTAGGGTTGGTGGACAATTCGACAGGGACAGGCAGAGCAGATGCCAATTCATCCCATCTCGACAACGTCCACCAGAAATATGGCCCCGAAAGCTCCTCTTCACCTGTATCGCGCAGGTTCCTGCAGCTCGGCAAGCTCTAATCACCTCGTCCCAACACTCCAACCGTCAAGATCCATGCGTTAATTCGAGGCTACAATTTCGGCTACCTGCTCCGAATAACTGGTTGAAGTGGTTGAACTGGGCCTTTGCACCCCACAACTGTTCCTGAAACCAGAGTGTCTTAACTCTCATCTCTCTCGGCCGGGCGATCCCAGGCCTCCCCGGCCCGTCAGCCCAGCTCCGAGCTTCCCCATTAGTGGAGGATCTCGAAGCCGAAGCCACGTCCCGCTGCCAATGCCCCCCCTGCGATCCCATAGCACCATCGTCGCCTCGTAGACTCGTTGCTGTATACCTTGCCATCTCTCGATGATAGCCCTGGGACCATGGGTCAACATGCCACCACTACTCCTGTATCCATGGACCATGGGTTTCGCTTAAGTGTCGAGAGAACATGAGTTGGAAGACATATAAGAAGAGGCTAGCCTCCCTCCAGATTCAATATCCCGGAAGAGCTTGCTCTGCAGTCAGTCCTTGTGTGTACTACTTTCACTTCTTCAACACTCTTTCAACTCAATCGTCTCTCTTTAAGATTCCTTTATTACCTTTGCAAAAATGCGATCTTCTGCTATTGCTGTGGCCCTGGCCGGCCCCCTTGCTGTTCGTGCCGCTTCTGGAACCGGCAGTACGACAAGATACTGGGACTGCTGCAAGCCCTCCTGCGCTTGGGACGACAAGGCCGACGTCAGCTCTCCCGTGCTGACTTGCGATGCTGATGACAACCCGATCTCCGACACCACCACCACCAGCGGCTGCGACGGCGGCACCGCTTTCACCTGCAGCAACAACTCTCCTTGGGCTGTCAACGACAACCTCGCTTATGGCTTTGCCGCAACCAACATTGAGAGCGGCTCTGAGTCGTCCTGGTGCTGTGCTTGCTACGCGTGAGTTCATGGAAGACCGAGTCTGCTCACATGGTCTGAGACTGACGCTTTATTCTACAGTCTTACCTTCACATCCGGAGCTGTCAAGGGCAAGACCATGGTTGTCCAGTCTACCAACACCGGAAGCGATCTCGGCTCCAACCAGTTCGATATTCTGATGCCCGGCGGCGGTGTTGGCATCTACGACGGCTGCAAGTCCGAGTTCGGCACCTCCCTGGCCGGCGAGACGTACGGAGGTATCTCGTCAGTGAGCCAGTGCTCCAGCTTCCCTACCATCCTCCAGGACGGTTGCGAGTGGCGCTTCGACTGGTTCGAGAACGCCGACAACCCGTCGGTCTCGTTCGAGCAGGTCCAGTGCCCCACGGCCATCACTGACATCTCTGGCTGCATCCGTGACGACGATGGTGACTACCCCGTCTTCACCGCCACCGGCTCTTCCAGCGGCTCTTCTTCGACCGCTGCTGCTGTGTCCTCCAAGGCCTCGACTCAGGCCTCCTCCCAGACCTCCACCACTGCGGCCGCCCAGGAGACTGAGGCCGCCTCTACTCTCCAGACCTCCGTCGCCCAGACCTCTGCCGCTCAGAGCTCCGCAGTCCAGAGCTCCGCTGCCCAGAGCTCCGCTGCTCAGAGTTCCGCTGCCGCTGTCCAGAGCTCCGCTGTCCAGAGCTCTGCCGTCCAAAGCTCCGCCGTCCAGACTGAGGCTCCCGCCACTGAGCAGGCTTCCACTCAGACCTCTTCCTCCGCCTCGACCCGAACCCGAACCCGCAGCAAGGCAAGCGGCTGTGCTGCCCGCAAGTCCTCCACCCTGAAGGCCTAGGTCACCGCAGTGTCCGCTGCCAACGCCGTGTCCGCCGCGTCGGCTTCCACCTCGACCGTCGCCCTGTACCACCAGTGCAACGGCTCCAAGGCCAGCTTCCCCGACGGTGCTCTGCCTTGTGTCTCTGGCAGCTCTTGTGACTACTCCAACGACTACTACTCTCAGTGTCAACCCAACTAAGTAGCATACATCACGAAAATGGCGAGGAAGTAACGCGGTAAATGAGGGTTGTCATAGCTTTACATCATAGGCTGAGCCGAAGTGTCGAGCACATGGCGACCAAGCCTCGGCGTCGGGCTTGTACATACTTGCGTTTCTCATTATTGTATATACTTGTAGTTATATTGTCAGTACCACGCTGTCTACATAAGAAATTTTTAGGGGGGCATTTGCCTGAGCTTCCCGTGAAACACTTCGCTGGTGAAATATCCAAATCCTTCCCAAGAACGATAGCAGCGTCCTTCTCGTAAAACAAAAAGTCATCTTCAGCTAATACTGGCAGATTCCGCCGACATCATCATCCATGGTCCAGGTGCCCGCCAGGCCCTTGATCTCCACGTCTTCGGTATCTAGCGAAGCGCCGAATTCCGGCTTTCCAAGGAAGAAGTCATTCTGACCTTGGGTCTTGATTTGTCTCTTCATGAAGCGCCTTGTCCACTCCTCGACAGCCGGTTCCCCAGTCTCGTCCCTGGCTTGCTTCAAGAATGGGATCAAGGCCGTGCCGCCAGTGCCGGTCTGGTTCTGTTGGTTCTTACGGGATGCAACTGCCAGATTCATGCGGTTCCGGGTAGCCTCAGGGCTGCGGGATCTACTGCGAGCTCGAACTTGCTTGGAGGGGGTGATGATGTAGCGCGTGACGATGGCGATGTGCTTGTCGCGGAAAGCGCTCAGCATGGCCAGACAAGCGTCGTAGGCGAGGCAGAGTTGTGTGTCCCGCTGGTTCTCTCCAACAAATTCTCGAATGTTTGCTACCACCGAGACGTCGTTTAGAAATTGGGCGTGCTGGCCAGGCATATAACGGCGCATCTCCATGATGAAGTTGTGCTTGCTAGGACGACCACGGTCCGAGTCGGGCCCGGGACTGCGAGGGGCGCCTGTAGGGCGGTGGTCAATGCCAAGGGCAATATCGAAGAACTGGATGATGCTGCTCTGAGCGTTGCTTCCTCCGCTATACTGCCGATACGTCTCGGTCCCGGAACCATCTTCGTACAGCACTCCGCGGGGAAGTCCGGCCTCAGCCATGTTCTTACTACCAGCAAGGAACGGTCGAATGCGGTTGTAAAAGATGATGGGGTCACAGCTTTCGTTCATTCTCTGCAGCAGGTTTGTCAAGTCTGTGAGCCGCTCTGCGAAACTGCGCAGACAGCGAGTAACAGTATCGTTGTCGTTCTGGCGAGCCGCCGCCATGGCCGTCAGCATGAGAGACATGATTGGTGCACCGCGGGCCTCGATGGCGACGGAGACGAGGTAGAACCAGGACTCATCGAGGGAGCCCGTAAAGGTGTTGAGCGTAGCGAGGTTGTCAAGATTGTCGATGGGCTCGTCCATGAAGAGAGGTTTCCAGTTCCAGAGACACACGGCTGCATAGTTTGCAACGGGGGGGACCTGGAGATGGTCCGAAATCTCCAGCAAGGGAACAGAGATGGGCTGGGGAAGGCGATCGGAGGGCGAGTCGCCACCCCAGATGTAGGCGTGGGCCATGAAGCCGAGGAGCGAGTAGGCACGACGCCACTCGGCCTCATGCTCGAGACCGATAGTCGAGAGGACAGGAAGGCGGTCAATAACACCGCGAAGTCGGCGGCTGAGAATGAGGGCCTGGAGGTTGGCGGCGATGGCTTCCCACTTGTTGTAGTAAGGATCAGGGAGCCGAGTCAAGGGGAGGACGTCGGGGAGGAAACCATGGGTAGGAGTAAGGCCATAGTCGGCTAGGGCTGGGATAGGAGGCAACATGGTGAAGCCTGAATAGTCTATGTTGCGCGGAGAGCGGGTATGAGAGCGAGCTTGTTTCGCAACCTGTTCGAGACTCGGGGAAACAAAGCCAAGACACAGGAACAAAGACTCGGAAGCCCGGGGGGAGAAGAAGTGAAGAAAGTTTGTGGGGCTAAGGTATGGGAGGTAGGAGTTGCAGAGTTGAGTTGAGTCGAGTCGAGCGGGTCGAATCTAGACAACTCGAGTCAGGTCCTCGAATATTATTTGCGTGAGCAACAACAGAAAAGTTTGAGGAACAGGGCTTCGAGAGAAGACGAAGGTTGGGGAGGAGGGGAAAGTGACCAGGATGGGTTTTAACATGTAGAAGAGAAACGAGTGTATTAATAAAAGGCGCTCGAGTAGAGTAGTCACGGCAGCGAAGTGGTTCAAGGACGACCGGGATTGGCCGACCGGTCGAGGGGGGGAATGATGGAAGAAAAAAAAAATGGAACTTTGTGTGTGTGTGGACCCTGATGAGCCAGGCGAACTTGACAAGTCAGTTCATGAATCCGGACACGAAGCAGAAAAATTGTTAACTTAGGTAGGCCTGGCAGGAAAATAACTAATCATCCATGGGAGTGACGGGTTCCCCGGAGATGCTGCGGTGCGGGGGCCGGAGGAGCCCGCAGACATGAGGCCGCCTCCCGCTCCGTCTTCGGCTGATGTAGGAAGCAGGCACGACTGGTTTAGCTTGACTTTGAAGCCATCGCAAAGTTAGTCAGGTGATAGTTTCGTTCTCTAGACACACACACAGCGAGGGGGCGAAATGAACCAACTAGTATCCATAGCTTCGCTTCGAGAGTTTATCAGTCACTATCTGTCAACTGCATACTTTTGGAGTCTTCAAAGCAATATCCATGACTAACCTACCTCTATAGAATCAAATAGCCATTTGTCATCTGAGTATAGGAGCTATTCCTACCAGAAACAAGACAAGGCAATCAGCAATGAACTGCGACCAGAGTAGGTACTTACCAATTGCCGTACTTGACCTGTGATGCTGCCTGAAGTTGAGTCTCCCCGCCCCCACCTTCCACCACCAAGGGTTCAACGTTCATTCGGAAGGTGGGCACGGACTCCAACCAGCCAACCGTCATCATCCCGCCAACCTGAAGCTGTGGAAGGACCGCCCCAGCTTCCACCTCGACAATCGCTCCCGAGTCAACGACTTCAACCTCTCGGCCGCCCTTGACCTCGGGGCTCGACACCATGCCCGTCCAACAGCACGTCCTGAACTGGCTGTACAGCGTGCTCACCAGTGTTCGTCGTCTCTTGCCCCTCTCCGTGTCGCAAGCTTTACCGACACCTGTCGCAATCACGTGCTGACCTCTCCGTCAACAGGAATATCACGACGTCAACCGCGCCTACAGCGACGTTGCGCAAGCTCTCGATCGATATCCCTCGTTATCGCCGCGGACAGACGTACACAGTACTACTCCCACCCATCTTCGAACCGCAGGCCGCAATAAAACTGACCCGTCTCGATAGCCTTCTTTAATGGCTCCAATGCTCTGCTCCTCCTCCTCTCGGGCACCCTCCCAGTCAACTTCCGCGGCACAGTCTACCGTTTCCCAATTTCGATATGGGTTCCGCACGCATACCCAAGGGAGCCGCCCATGGTCTACGTCGTCCCGACCGAAACGATGGCGGTTCGCCCCGGACAGCACGTTGACCCTCAAGGCCTCGTCTACCACCCGTATCTCGTTGGATGGGCCGAGTTCTGGGATGTACGTCACCCACCGAGGCAATAATTCAGGGCCGTGGCTAACGCGACGCGTAGAAATCAAATTTGCAAGACTTTTTAGCAATCTTGACCGACATCTTTGCCAAAGAACCCCCCGTCATCTCCCGTCAACAAGCACAATCGACCACCCGCACACCGCAGCCCCAGCCGGGCCCAACTCCGCCTCCGGTCCCGCCTTTGCCTCCGAGTCTAGCTCCACGGCCGGCTTCAATATCACAGGAGCCACCCGCAGAGCAACGTCCACCACCTCCGCCTCCCAAGGGCCCCCAGGGACCCCAGGGACCCCAGGGGCCGTCTTCCAACCAACAAAGTCCTGGCCCAATTAGCCCGCCCCATCCTCCACTTCCCGCACACACTCCCGTCGAGCCTCAACGACCCTCACGCTATGACTCTGCACCCCCTCTGCCACCTCAGGTCAATAGTGCTCAAGTTCCGGATACGCGACTCGCCTGGCGTCCTCCTCAACCTCAAGCCAGCCAGGCACCACTGCCAGAGCACGCGAGATTTGCTCAAGCTCAATATTTCAACCCTGCCCAACCACAACCCTTCTATCAAAACCAATGGCAGCCACCTCAGCACGCCCAGCCATGGAATCAGTGGCCTATTCAAATTCAGGCCAAGCCTCCTCCACTTGTTGACCTACTTGATGAGCCTCCAGAGCTTGATATTCCTGCAAATTCCAACCTTGACCCACCCCCCATCCCTCCTAATCCCGAAAAAGATGCCTTATTGCATGAGCTAGCTCAGACGTTGTGCGCGATACGCGTCCGCAGCCGGCAGCAGAACGAATCGAGTATGGCTGGTTTACAAGCACAGCGGAAGGCCATGTTATCTGCAGTTCCAGCTCTTCAGGCGGAGGCAGGTCAACTATCGCAGTTGGCTAACATCATGACTTCAAACATGAATATTCTACACGATGCCTTGCACAAGGCAGACGGAGTAATCGAGGGGTCCAAAAACCACCCAGTTGTTGATGTTGATGAGTTGCTGGTGGCGCCTACGGTGGTAGCTAACCAGCTCTACACCCTGGTGGCGGAGGAGAAGGCCTTGGGCGATGCCATCTTCATGCTCGGACGTGCGGTGGAACGAGGCCGGATATCGCCCGCCGTCTTTTCCAAGACGACAAGATCACTGGCGCGGGAATGGTACTTGAAGAAGGCATTGGTCAAGAAGATTGGACAGGGGATGGGTTTGTCAGCATAAGCATGAGGACGAGCCGAGATGAAGTGCCGGCGGCCGAATGACGACGGACAAAGATGACATGTCAAGCAAGAGGTTGGGCTAGGCCCAGGAAGAGTTATATTGTTGTTCGAATCTAGGCCGCTCGGCAGGAACAGTCGAAAGCATGTGGCTGGCCATCAAGCTGTGGATTGTGCGCTTAGCGAAGGCGGGCTATCGGGATCGAGCCGCCTCAGCAGTTGCATCGTGCAGAAGGCGTTGGCACGGTGCCTTCCCTGTCCCCGGTTCTGTCTTGGCTCCGTGACTGATGAGTTTGCCCAGACACCGGTTTGTGGCGTGCGCGTCGGCCAAGCTGGAATCCAGCAGCCAGGTTGAGGGCCGGCTGAGTTTGGCTGCAGCTTCAGCCAACCAGGAAGCAGGAAACGAAGCGACAACGGGCGAAGATCAGCCAAGGGGCCCAGATTGTCCAAGCCGTTCTCATCGGCATTTGAAAGAGTTTTGGTCGGGTTTGGCCACCTTTGCGTCTGGGCTCAAGCCACTTTCGAGGACAATGCAGAGACAATATCAACGCTATATCACGGACCCACCGAAGAATCTCATTATCGACATTGCAGGCCAGCATACTCAGTATTCTTCCCGTCGACAACAATATGCAGAGTTAAAAATACTGTTTCACCCTCCCTCAATGATGTGCATCGTGTTGAACATGACGCCTGTTTTTCTTTCTCTTTCGCTTTCACCATCTCTCCTCAGCCTAACCTTCCGACCCCCCCTTACAACTTGGTACAGTCACTCACATCTCCCACTTATATCTCATTGCATGGCCGACGACGACCCCCTTCACTCTTGCGGCCTGTCTTTCTCCTCCTTCTTACCAGCTCTTCTCGGTCGGCTTCTCGTCGATCAGTCTTTGATACAGTGAGACCTTTTGCCTGAATCAACAGGATCCCCGTCGAACGGCGTGTAACTCGCACGACACACTCAGCAACCATGGGCGACTTTGACCCTTACACTCAGAACATCACCTTCTTAGCCCGCGATGGCAAGACCAAGCTCGACGTCCCGGTGAACGTTGTCGACGCATATCACAATGGCTCGGTCAGCATCTGCCTCAACTACGGCGCCCAGATCGGAGCCTGCCTCATCATGTTGGCCGTCCTCCTCGTCATGACTCCCTCTGCCAAGTTTCGCCGCCCGTCGACGATTCTGCACATCACCGGCCTCGTCCTCTGCATCGCGCGCACGGCTCTCCTGAGCGCCTACTTCCCCTCGAACTTTGAGAAGTTCTACGTCATCTGGGGCGACGACTACCTGGACGTGCCGCGGAGCGACTACAACGTCAGCATCGCGGCCACGACGTTTTCGCTGCTGCTCGCCATCGCCATCGAGGCGGCGCTGATGCATCAGGCCTGGACCATGGTCAAGCTCTGGCCCACCGTCTGGAAGCTGCTCATCTGCGTGCTCTCGGCCCTCGTCACCCTCTACACCATCGGCTGGCGCATCGCCTTCACCGTGGTCCAGAACGAGGTCATCCTCAGCCTGGCCCCAGCCGTCGACCACCGCTGGGTCGTGCAGTGGGCCGTCATTGCCAACGCCATCTCCATCTGCTGGTTCTGCGTCATCTTCAACCTGAAGCTCGTCTACCACCTGGTGTCCAACCGCGGGATCTTGCCCTCATACAAAACCATGACGCCCATGGAGGTTCTCGTCGCCACAAACGGCGTCCTGATGATTGTTCCCGGTCCGTTCCCCCCCCCCCCCCCCTTNNTCCCGTCCGTTCCCCCCCCCCCCCCTTTGTTCATCAAACCCCCCTCCCCAGCCGTCGACTAACAAAGCTGCGCAGTCATCTTCACCGGCCTCGAGTGGGCTCACTTCGCCACCTTTGAGTCGGCCTCTCTCGTCCTCACCTCGGTGGCCATCATCCTCCCCCTCGGCACCCTCGCGGCCCAGCGCATCGCCGCCTCCACCAGCTTCGCCAACACGACGGGCTCTTCGTCCGCCTCCCGCTTCGGCACCCACGCCCGCGGCTCCGCGCGCCCCTTCAAGTCCTCCAGCATCGCCACGGGCACCACGGGCCAGTCCTCGGTCCTGTCCCGCTGCGAGGCCGGCGCCGTGTCGGCCTCGTTCCACGACCGCCGCGACTCGGACGGCCTCGAGCTCGGAAAGCTGAGCGAGGAGAACGACCTCCACGGCAGCCAGGTCCGCATCAACCGACACATTGTGCAGCACGAGGAACGCATCTAGTCGGCCCGTCCTCTGTATTTCGAATGTGCCCTGCAACGCGGCCACCGCACCTCTTGAACCAGTCTTCTTTCTTTTCCTTTCTTTTCTTCTCTTCTTTTCATCGTTTCGAACCCGTTCCGGAGTTGGCGCACTCGCAAGCACGGCGTATCGGCAGGTCTCGCTCCAAAGGAGGAGAGACCTCAGGGGCCGAGAGCCCGGGTATATATGTTTTGGACATGGCTTACATTCTACCAAGTAATCTTTTCGGCAGCCTAGGCGGGTCATGTATTGGAGGTTGAAACGGTTCCATGGTGTTTCAATTTTGTACCGCCTTTATCTAGGTGTCTCTACACAGCAGATTCGTTGACAGCTTCTTACTTTTCCGACTACAATTCACACATAGTCTTAGCGCGAAGAAGGAAATGCTCGAATTTCCTTCTAGCCATTCTGTCAATTCTTTGTTGCTTTCATAAGAGTGTATAAGCTCTAGCCTGAAGATCTGAAAGTTGAGTTGATAACAAGGAGACTCTAAAAGACTCGTTCGGTGCGCCAACGACGATGTGACCAATACGCAACGTGCCAATCTTCAAAATTCCTCCCTCAGTAGTCATGCCCCGTGTATCCATCTCGTCACACATTGTCACTCCTAGATGAATGCCTCGCCATCCTGGACTTGCACATGCTGATAAGACGCCTCAGCTCATTGGCACGAACAGGAACCGGCTGCTCCAATGAGCAGTGAGCAGCCTTTGAGATAAAGGGACCACTGCTGCGTGACACAATGCGACTCCTGATATTGTGTGTAGGAATTTGGTTTGTCTGATTCGTCGCCGCTCCAGGAAGCCGGGGATGCCGATTCAATCCCATCGAGGAGCGTCTCCGGTAGCCAACGTTGGCCATTTTGGGTGCCGCTCGGGAGCCTCCTTCGCCGTCGACGTTGTATACTTGGCGTCCTCGTGAGAAGGGATCCAATGTTTCCCCATTGTCCTCGCAATTAAACGGTGGCTGCATTGCTTTATCCGTACGCCCCGTGGGCTCGGCCAAGCCCAGCTGGCGGTTTGAGGCGAATGACTCCCGAGGGCTCGGATTGCTCCATTCCGATGAACTTTTTCGGAAAGACGCAGAAATACGACGAATGGCGCCTTTCATCCCACGAGAACGCCCTTTCCGTGTGGCGGTCGGAGGTGTAGCTACAGAGTTGCCCTAGTCGCCATTGCCACCCCTCCGCCCGAGGCTCTCAAAGAGACCAATTTTGTCCTTCAGAGGAGATGTGCTCTTGTCAAGGCTCCGTCTACCTCGGGAAGCAGCAGGCATCTTGGAGACTTCATTCCCCGCTTCAAGTCCGTCATCCTGGGAAGTATTTTTGCGAGAATCCAGGTCGCCGAGATTGGTCGTCGTCGCTGACTTTGATAGCGATGGTGAAAGAGGATCATACCGCGAAGCCCCGATCGGAGTCGTCCTGCCGCGTCTCCTCGGGATGAAAGGAAGCGAAGTGGTTGTTGAGCTCTTTGGGAGGTCGAACTTTCGCCTAAGAGTAGATATCTTGGAACCGAACCCCGACGTGGCAGGCCCAATGGCAGCGTCGACTTCCGTCGCCGTTGGAGGTTGTACTTTTCTTGGTTTTGGACGACAGACTTTCGGATGCCGTCTTGTGAGTTCGGGGATCGACTCTCTGCTCGAAGCGGAGGCCGAGAGCGAAGAAGCCATTCTCTGGGCGTTCTCCAGCCAAGTAGGGTGTCTAGACCCCCCTAACGAAGGAGATTTGGTCCTAAAGGACCGGTACCCGGGGCTTTTCTCAATCATGGACTGTCTCTTTAGAGCAGGGGAGTCAGTGCCTGTCCCTCGATGTGCGTCCCGGGGCTTGCCAGGAGGAGTGTAAAATGAATTGCCAAAGGGATCGGGAATCCGCGCATGAGTGTCAAGCCCTGACTCTTGCTCATTTCCACCCTTGGCTGGAGCCTCTAGCTCATAAACAGCGTATTCTGGAGGGGTTTCGAAATGTGACCGGGATACGTCTGTTGAAGTTTGAACATGTCTGGTTTCGAGTCGAGGCTGTGACACGTATAGGTCCAGAGGGGAGATGGGAGAAAGGTCACCAGAAGTGCGGTCTCTGCCCCTCGGGATTCCCAGCACGATAAGTTTGGGTGGTCTCATGGGCGAGCTTGAGACGTTGATGGACTGGACCGAGGACAGCGACTTGAGGGAATCTTTCGAGGGGAGAGCGGGTTCTGAGCCATTTGTGAGAAGCGTTGATCACGACCAAGGTGGCTGGGGCATTACCAGAATCATTGTTGCCCGTCTCGAACATCCTCCTCCTCTCGGCCACAGATTTGTGCCTCGGACCGGAAAGTGAAGGACCAAAACTTGCCGAGGGCTTGTTCTTTAGAGACTGCGATCGTCGGATTTTGAGAGACGGGTTTTTGGAGAAGGCGACACTGCTCAGAGACACGTTACTGGGATCGGAAAAGCCATTGCCATTTCCCCGAGGCGTGCATTGGTTCGCAGGGCGTATGTCAAAAACATCACATTCGTCGAGTTGACGGCCAGGATTGAGACACGCGTCTCGCTTGGCGGAGCTGGGTTCCAAAGACCGATGAGGAACGCGGCATGATCCAGTGTCGAGCCTCTCAAACTTGGACACGAGCTGAGCAATGCTTCCAGCTGAATGTCGAAAACGGTGTCCTCGACTCGTCCAAAGCCCCTCCGACGGCGCAAAAGGGCTCGCACTCGGATCCATCTGAGCGGCTCTAGGGTGGCAATCGAAGCAATAGAATGAATCCCCAATTCGGACAAGGCGTTGCGACACAGATGTCAGAAGTGGGAATATTGTCAACAAAGATAAATAAATGTCACTAGGGTGAGAAGTCAATGAACGGTATGCTGATGGGAGGTTGGATGCATCATGGCTGGGTATGTACCGCGTTGCCATTGCCCAGCTCGAGGAAGGGGCCAAGTCCGTCGGGACCTTAAGACAAGTGAGACTGTCTCTCAAGAAAGCGTAACCGAGCAGCAGCGCAGGTCCGTTTCCGCAGGTCTTTCTTCTTCTTCTCAGGAGCGTCCACAAAAGCCACGCGGGGACAAGATGATACAGTCAGCCACATGAAGCCGTCGTCAATTCAGTCTAACGCCTCATCCATCATGACCATGGCTATCTTGCGGATTTCCATATAGAATGCAGTTCCAGTAAACGTACACGACCCAGCTCTTTTCTATTGTACAAGGTATTATATTGTTTCGAGGCTTGCCACGCATGCCATTCACAGTTGCCACGTCCGGTTGTCCCACTGGCAGTCGCAGCTCGCCATGTTTGTTTTCCACGTTTGGTTCTCGATTATTTACTGGCTGCCACGGGAGTTAGTCGTGCTTCGATTGCGTCTCGGCCGTTCATGGGGGGGCCATTGCCGACTGGAGCTTGACGGAGTTGACTTACGGAGGCAGCAGGAGCTCGCCCCAGGAGCTGGACAGGAAGGTCACGGCGGCCTGTTCATCGCCGTCAGAATCGGGCTTCTCGCATCTTCACGCATCTGGACAATCTGGATCTCATCGGACTTACGCCAAAGATGGCAATGCTGCGAACCACGGAGGCGTTCTCGGAGGAAGTCAGGGCGTCATACGTGGCGCCTAGGAAGCCCTTGGGCGCGCGGCGAGAGGACTTTTCGACGAGAATTCGCTTGGGAGGCATTGTATATGACGGCTGCGAGGCGTATTGATGGGCGGGAAGCGATGAAGTGATTCGTTCTCGAGCTCGATGGTGATGGGGAAATTTTCGGCTCGGCAGAAGCGCGGGAGCTTCAATGGACGATAACGAGCGATAGCGGCTGCATCACATGATTGGCGTTTGGGGCGGGTTAAGCGCGGGAAGGTGCCTAAGCTTTGCCCCGCCATCGTCATGCGCATCCCCAATCAAGAATCAAGGCGTCAGCATCGCTAAGCCGCAGCTGAGTTGATAGAGTTCAATGCTTCTTTTTGACTCGCTGCCTGTGCAAAGAATGATCGGCTCGGCTGTAAATAAGCTTTTTTAATCAACGCTGTAAACATCCTTGTAAACAGATACCTTCAGCATAAGTTACAAGTCACCTACACCCTGGCTCTTCTCCTTGATCCACAAAATTCAACCTATACCATCTCCAGCTCCCACTTCCTCCATCTTCAGCAACATGTCCGACTCGCCCGGCCCGGGAGGCTTCTTCCCTCTGAATGGCGGACTTCCCTCTCCGACGCCTTCGGCGGCCTCGTCAACTCGGGGAACCGGCGGCCTCCCTCATCCCCGGGGCAAGTCCCTACAGCCAGGTTCCAACAAGGAGGACCTCGTGAGGAGGTTTGTTGAGGGGCGGCTTATGGAGGTTTCCCGCCGGTACGTCAAGAAGTTTGGCAGCCGCGAGCCCGGCGACACCGTGGTGGGCTACAAGAGTTTCGGCGAGGTCTGCAAGGACTTGGATGGTGTCGTCAATGTGCTCTGGCTCTCTGCAACCCGTGAGTTGAAGCCTCTCATCTGCCTCTCGGTCAGCTCAAAACGCTAACATGGTCGCCAGCAATGTTGCAGATCCCCTTTCTACTTCGGGTGGCCAGCGACTTTACGCAATATGTCCGCTCGTTCCCGCCATCTCCCAAAGGTGCGTTTGCCCTGCTACGCAAGTTGGACCACTGCTTCGCAAGTCTCTTGTGTGGAGAAGACATTGCCACAAAAGAAACCCTCCCGGGCTTTGAGAACGGGCTGAGGGGCGGCATGACGACGACAGACATGGTTCGGTGCAGGAGTCTCGTCGAGCAGAGCCGGGTGCTCATGGTGGAAGTCATGAGCAGGGGAGACGGCGACGACGACGAAGACACAGCGAACGAGTTGGACACGGATGACGAGATGGGCGGAGACACGGAGACAGATGGCGTGGAGGAGACCCAATGGGACGGTCTACTCGACGACGATGAGGAGGAGAGGATGCACATGGATGCTGCGCGGGTCTACGAGAACACCATTGTGCATCTGAACGAGAGGTTGGGGGATACCCTCGGGACGACTCCCATGACATCGGACGTGGAGGTTTGCATGGCGGATGGACAGTGAACGGGTCGTCGAACAATGGCTTCGGCGCGGGGAATTGCTTTACATGGGAACGCGAGATTAGATAGAGTGACGGGGTCGACAGAGTTGTCGGACATGGACATGACTGTGACACGCTGGATATCGGGGTGGTATCCGCGATTGGCCCTTCGCGTTGGGCATGAAATGAAGAGGCTTCGATGTGGTGGAATTGGTGGAATTGGTGAGGTTGCAATCAAGAAGGATCTGCGAAGGATCCATCCGGGCCCTGCCAAGCTGCCAACACATTGAAGCATCACCATGTTTTTTTGAGGGGATTGGGCAAGGTTCTTGGTCAATTTCACCGCACACCGCCACGAACAAGAAGCAAATCTGAAAAAAGAGGAAAAAATCAGACGGAGCTGAGTGATGAGATGAAACAATAATGTGAAAAAAAAAATTATTGAAAACGAAGCCATCTCCACACACACTTAATTTGCTGGCGACTTGGGGACGCCAACTCGACCCCGAAGCACAGCGCATTCGCAACCTGGAGCCGTTATCTGCGGGAAATAACCAGAAACACACCATTGGTGCGTGCATGCATAATGTTGCGCTTCTTGGGCGTGGTCGTGGTCGAGACGGGAATAAGGGGGGGGGGGGGGGGGGGTNNATATGGGGGGGGGGGGGGGGGGGGGGGGGGGGGGGGGGGGGGGACTAGCTGGAGCGCTGCTGCAAGCACTTGAAGAGGTCGGACGAAAAGGAAATATCGGCTTGTTTCACATCGTCGTGGCCCCGTCCCAACGGCGGCCTCTGTGTTGTCGGTTTTTGAGCCTGGCGAGATATTAAGTAACAAGCTTAGTTGATATGTTTCGTTTCAGATGCTTTTGCTTTGTCGAACGAGTCTCTCTCGGTGCGAGTGTGTCTCGCGATCGCTCTTGCCGTCCCTCCTCGCGGGCGCTAAACTCGACGACATGTCTCTATTTTGCTCCTCCCTCGCAGAATCATACACGGAACCCTCCCAGCGCTTAGTCCCAAAGTCGACCGACCCTCTTCAGCCTCTTCTCCCCCGGCCAAGCTTAATCTCCGAACTCCAACCATTCTGGCGGCCCGTCAGCCAACCAACTCATCAACCCGTCAATGCAAGCTCGCCTGCGTTTCAGATGGCCCGTCGACGCACCCAATCAAGCCTCGCCACACCGACTCGACCTCAACGCTCCCGGACAGCCGCTTTGATTTGCCTGGTTTGCCGCCTTGCCCGTTTCTCATGCAGCAGCAGTGAATCGATAGCCGCTTTCCTCCATCCAGGCCTAGCCTCGTTTCCCAATCCGTCGCCTCCCCTTGCTTCCTCATGCCGAGAGTCCATCTCCACACACACGCGCTCTTCTCCTCCAAACCACAACCCACCGACCCTTTCGCTCGTCATGCGTCGCCAGACATGGCCTCGATTCATACGATCCGTCTACACACGAGCGTACCTGCATGCGCGCTAGGCCAACATGGACAGTGCTACCCCAAGACTCATGATGCTCTTTGTGTGTTATATGTATTCTGTGACCCGTCCGTGTCCCCTCCTCGTCTGCTTCCCATCGTCTCCCGTAACCCCCTTCTTCTCCTTTCTTCTGCCTTTGTCCTGGTGTCTGTCCTTGTTGCTGCGCTCAAGTCACACCTCGTTCGTTCATTCATTCATTCATTCAACCAATACCAGCTTTGCCCTGGAGGCCACCTTCATTCGTCCACCCCATACACTCGCTCAAACAAAGTCTACGACAACCCGTAGTCTGTTGCCAGTCCTTTCAACAGCTTCCTTGTTCCTAGACACAATAGAGAGCTCTCGTCTCGTATATACAACAAACCCCCCCTTTCCCTGTCCTGTCCGTTATAGAGAGAGAGATTGAGATATACAATCCCCCTTACACCACCAACAATCACCAAGATGCGCTTCTCAAAGGCCCTCTTCGCCTCCCTCCCGGTCCTGGCCGCCGCCATCTCCGCCCCCAACATCGACGGCTACAAGATCGTCTGGGAGGAGCCCTTCACCGGCTGCCAGGGCTGCAGCGTCAACACCAACCGCTGGAACATCATCCTCGACCTCGACGTCAACCAAGAGGTCCAGGAGTACTCGTCGTCCAACGCCAACATCCAGCTCTCGGGCGGCCAGTCGCTCCAGATCGTCCCCATCCGGTCCACGGCCGGTGAGTGGACGTCGGGCCGCATCGAGTCCAAGAAGACGTGGTTCGCCAAGCACGGCAAGGTCATGCGCGTCGAGGCCCAGCTCCGCCAGGGCGACTCGCTGCAGAAGCAGGGCATGTGGCCGGCCTTTTGGATGCTCGGCGACTCGATCCGCCACGGCACCGAGTGGCCCTTGTGCGGCGAGCTGGACATCTTCGAGCGCGTCAACGGCGACCTGACGGGCTACGGCACCGTCCACTGCGGCCAGATAGATGGGGGGGTCTGCGACGAGCCCAACGGCCTCGGCAAGTCCGTCACCATTCCCGACAACGACTTCCACTACTGGGCCCTCGTCGTCGACCGCACCTCGGGCAACTGGCAGACCGAGACCATCACTTGGCTGCTCGACGGCCAGGTCTACCACACCCTCACCGGTTCGGAAATCGGCGACGAGGGAACCTGGGCTACTCTTGCTCACTCTCCCATGTACATCCTCCTCAACGTCGCTGTTGGCGGCAGCTGGCCCGTAAGTTCAACCTCGTTTCAACTCATTCCAAAGCCATGTAGACTGACCATCTTCTTACCAGGGCGACCCAACCGCCTCCACCGAGTCCGGCTACGGCAACATGATGGAGGTCATGTACGTCGCCGTGTACGAGTCGACGTAAAGATAACACGCCGTGCATTTCAGAGTTCCCGCTGTTGCTGCCTGCGGTTCTAAACAACCCTTCGCTGCTAGCCCCTGATGTGTAATCGAGGGCGAATCAACAGATCCCCCTTGGCTTCTTTTTCCTCGTTACGACACTCGAGTGTACTTGAAAGAAGCCACGGGGGTTATAGTCGCCCTTACAGGACCACTATCCTGTTGTGTTATTATTCTGTTCTTTCAATTCGACTTTTTCGACTTGTTCTTTTCTATTCCCATAAATATTTAGATACCCTAGAGCAAGCTATGGCGCAACTGCGGAATCTCATAGGCGTTGAAAAGAAAACTCTTTCATCACATTCAAATTGAATGCCCCTTTCTTTCTTCATGCTTGATCTTGGATGAATGTTGACATCTTGTACTCGCGGTGACCACACTTCAAGCTGAACAAACGCTCATTGGTAGTACCGACTACCTACAGAGGGAGAAATCGACGCGCTCCTCGTTGATAACTAGATAAAAGAGAAATATGGTATGTGATTTTACGCAAACAACATCAGACTACACCCAGTAGCACTTTACAGGAGATAACCTCGCACACATCTTCGTTCCCATGGCTTTCTTCCTCTTGTTCCCAAGTTTGCGCAGGGATAATAAAACGACAGCAAAACCAAGACATCGACAACATAAAAAGAAAAAGGTAACATGGAAAACAAAGAAGGAAAGGGTGTGTGAGAAGTAAAGAAAAGCAAAAAAAAAAAAAAAAAAAAAAAAACCAACGCCCACAANNAAAAAAAAAAAAAAAAAAAAAAAAAAAAAAAAAAAAAAAAAGACCAACGTCCACAAGCCAAACAATACAAAAAGCCCGCAAGGGGAAAAATCAACAACCGACAATTGGAAACACAAGAACTCTTTTCCCCAGAAGCCACCACGGAGGAGCAATAACCCCCCCGGGACCTGATCGCCGCATAACCATGATATAATTTCCACATAAGAACGCCATGACGAATGATGCCAGAATTAGTTTGACCCAAGAAGTTAATGCCGACCCAACACCATCACTTCTGCATTTACTCTGCTCCAATTTCGCCACCCTCCATCGTTGAGAAGGTGCCGTTGAAATCGAAAGGCGGGTTTTCCTCGCCGTCGTGAAGGAACGAGTCGAAATCGAAATCGTTGAGGACATCACCGGTTTGCATGGGGTTAGCCAATTCCATCCCTCCAAAGTCGACCTGCGTTGCCAGCGTCAGTAACATTTCCCGCCGAAAACTTCAATTCCCGGGATGTACATACCAGCCCGCCAAAGTTTTCAGCAAAAGCCCCGTTCTGGTTGGGATCCGCAGGCCCTTGAGGTACGATCGGAGCTTGTGGAGGAGCTGTTGTGGCAACCGGAGCAGTCGCGGCTGGAACGGCGTTTGGTCCTGTCGTGGGCTGTCCATTCTGACCCGGGTTGGCGTTTTGCCCATTCTTAAAGTTCGCCGTAGCGGGTGTGATGGGAGTCGCAGGCGCGGCATTGTCCTGTTCGCCGCTGTTCTCGCCAGCCGGAGTGGCTCCAGCGTTGAGGCCCTGATTCTTCTTCTGGGCATTGGCACGCTTGGGAATTGTCAACTCATCAGGCCAATGCGACAGACCGGGGAAATTACTCACCTTCTCCTTCGCCTCACCCTTCTTCTTCTTGGGTGCTGCTTTATTGCCTTGGTTGGGGGTAGGGGGAGCGGCGGCGACCTGTTGTGGGGAGGCAGTCGTCCGGCTGTTCGGGTTGTTGCCGGCCGCAACAGGAGCCGATGGCGGTGGCATAGATCGCTGCTGAGGCGTTCCTTGGATCTGAGGACTTTGCTGTTGCATGTTCTGGGGAACCACCATCTGGCCGTTGGGTCCAGGCTGCCATTGTTGAGGGTTGCCTTGGCCACCTTGGGGCTGTTGTCCTGGTTGTCCTGGTTGTCCCTGCTGCTGTCCCTGCTGCTGCTGCTGCTGTTGCGCTGCTGCTCTTGCAGCCATCATCTGTTGTGGGGTCATTTGTCCGTTGAAGGGTTGGCCAGGATGTGAGCTAGGGGGCCGCATGCCGTTCATCTGCTGCTGCTGTTGCTGTTGCTGTTGCTGCTGCATGTTGAAGTGAGCGTTCATGTTGGGGTCGTGGTTGGGCATGAAAGCCATGTTGGGGTTTGGAGAGCCACGGGATTGGCCACCATCTGGGACTGGAGACGGGACACTCGAGTTGTTCATCTGCGGTGTACCGCGCTTCATCTGCTCGGCGGGATTCGGAGAGGCACCTGTTCGCATCGCTTGAGGAGAGGTATCGGCGAACTGTTGTCCGTTGGGGCCGGGAGGACCACCAGGGCCGCCAGGCCCGCCTGGGGCGCCAGGAGTAGCACCGCCCATGGTGTCTTGTTCCTGACGAGCCATCATGAGCCTCTTCTTGTTCTGCTGCTCAAGTAGCATTAATTGCATCTGATAGTCCTGAAGAGCGTGGTTGCTACTGCCGGCCGCTTGGGGGCCATTGGGACCAGCTCGCATTCCGCCGGGGCCCATCTCGTTTGGATTGTAGAACGCGGTTAGCGTACTGCCGTCGGGACCTTGAGCCATCATCGGAGAGCCTTGACCTTGAGGGCCGCCAGCATTGGGCATTTGCTTGCCCCCAAGGTTGGAGTGGTGCTGTTGCAGTGTTTGAGCGTATGTGGCGATTGACTTCTGTTGGGCGGCAGGAGGAGCACTGGCAAAGTTCGCGAACTGCTGAGCATTTAGATTGTTCGGGTTAATCCCGCTTGCGGCGAGCATCTGATGGGCGGCGGCGGTTGGGTTGTTGGGCATTTGCTGGCCAGGCATGCCCTGAACCGGGCGACCGTTGGGCATCATGCCACCAGGTTGGTTAGGGTTGAAGGGGGCGCCTTCAATGCGTTGTCGCTTCGAGGGGGAGGGGGCGTTCTCGCCCGAGGCAGGAGAGGATGGCCTGTCACGGTTGGCGTCCATTCCGGAAGGGTCTCGTTGCATCTGATTTTGCTTGGCCTGCTGGAGCATCTGCATCTGAGGGCTGCGGGGAGAATAAGCTGTTAGTGGCAAAGAGGCTGCTGATCATGGAAGAACTCACTTCTGATTGTTGGCCATAGCCGCTCGGGCGAGGTTGTTCTGCTTCATGCCCATAACCATACCTCCATTCTGCATGTTCCGCATCATCTGGAATTGTTGGGGGGTGATATCGGACCGCATCTGACGGAGGAGTTCTTGTTGCTGAGTCTGTTTCAAACGGGATTGTTGCTACATCAGTGTCAACGTCTCATCATTGATGGCGGATATTGACGCCACTCGGCGTCGGTGTGAAGAAAGCCCGCAGGCTGCCGATAGGGGCAAGATGACGCGACGAACGTGAGTGTGAAGATGATGAGAGCGACGGGATCGAGAAGAACATACCTGGGTGTGAGCGACGTATTGGTTGACGGTGCCATTGCCACCCTTGGCGCGTTGCGCGTTGTAAATGTCCCAGAATAGACAGAACCACTCGTAGAGAAACGAGGTGTCGGACGCTGGCATGGGTAGCTTAGGAGGAGGGAGATCTTCGGGCAGCTTCGAATCAATGTCGTCCTTGCTATCCGTGTCCATGGGGTCGTCGCCGACGCCGTTGATAACGATTCCATTCTCGTCGCGACGGCGGCCCGTACCCTCCTTGTGAACGTTGACTTGCTGTTCGCTGTTGATGAGGGAACGAGCGCAGTCGTACATGCCATATCGAAGAAAGTACTCGTAGATGTACGTGTTGAGAACGCCGCGCTGGCCTTCGTTGATCTGTTGTTGGCGGACGGCTTGTTGCTGAGCTTGTGCCTGGGGGTTGGCGCCATTATTCATCATGGGGATGGGAGCACCACCCACGGGGCCGCCCATGGGGTTCATGGCGGCCATGTTGACGTTTGGATTCATGGCCAAGGCGTAGCGAGGATGGAGGGAGAAGGCGATAAAGCCTCAAGTGTCTGCAGGTTGAGCCAACGGGACGGGCCACCACGCGGAGCGCTGGCGCTGGGCGTAGGACTGCCGACCGACGTGGGCGTGACGGGCGGCGATCCCAGGAGGCGGGGGGACGCGGTCCAAAGCGCGCGGATGGCGGCGATGGGAAGGGAATTGAGTCTTCGTCGATGGCGGCAGTCGTGTCGGCGAGCTGCGAGAGATCGAGAGCTGCAGCGAGGGCGATGGGAATGGTGGCGATGGGCGAAAAGCGATGGACGACAGGGCGGAAGGTGTCGCGATGATGGTGTGGTTGGTTGGTTTTTGGTGGAGGTGGGCGCTGGCCGCCTGAATGGGATGGAGACTCACGACCGACGGGCGGGAAAATGAGAGGGAAGCGAGGGAGATAGGCAGGACGGGGGACGGGGACGGGGGGTGTGTGCGCCTTGACGGCTGAATTTTTCTTCAGGTTCGCTGTATCGGGGGACAGGCACCCGTAATATATGAATTTGGGGGGTCTCGAGGTTTCGATAGGGTCCAAGCAGGGTCCAGGTACGGAGTACCCAAGATTTCTGCAACGGGACGGCTGTGGCGCAAGTACATACGACCGGAAATCGCAAAGGCGCCCGGGCTGGACGCTGCGGGTGGCCTTAGGTTGCGAAAGTGGGCAGCGCGCGCGACCGCTGGGCCGACGTCTCCTCACGTTATGGTTGGGTTGAAGTCGGGGCGAGGGGGGAAAATGAGAAAATGGAGGACGGGAGAGGATTGAAAAAAAAAGGGAGTGAGGGAGAAAGTCTGGCGTGAGAGAGATTGTGTGAGGGGAGGGGGGAAAACGTGGTTCGTTCTTTGGCGGTGGAGGGCTTCTCGTTCCCAGTTGATGCGCTTCGTCGACTCTCAATGCCTTTGTCGGCCTTTCTGCGCGGAACACCTTGTCTTCAACACACGGCAAGTTCCGAGGCTGTAGCCAAATTCTCGAAATCGGGTTTTAAGCATGAAACGAATGAGAAGCAAATCGCAAGGAATTGATGACCCCTACAGCAGGGCGGCCAATTCTTGCTCAACTCGCTGTCTGTTTGCGCTTCTAGAAAGTAAAGTGGCTTGCTGGATCCAAACCAATATCGGTACATGGAATCCAGGGGGGCGGGACTCTCCTCGGTGCTTCTAACGGGGGATTAAGGCGCCCGAAAGTGGGAAGACATGCAGCTATGCGAGAGAGGGACGAGAGCGATGCCGGCAACCAGACAGCTTCAAAACTGCTGGTTGGCCACTTTGACAAACTCCTCTGCATCGTTTGCCATGGTCGCATTCGGTGCATGAATCATAGCGACAGCTCATTTACGGTCTTTGTCAGGACCTGACGTGTCCTCGCTTTAAGACTGTCCTGGTGTTGTCTATCAAGCTGCATATAGAATCAGCATTCATCTTACCTAATATGTCGGATATGCATAAACCCGAGGGTTGGGCGCATGTCCAAACGCGTGGCGGTTTGCGGATGGAAGGTCGAAATTAGGAAGAAGTGTGGAAGGGGGTTGGAAGCTTTCCGCGCTGGATGAGCGTGATGCCTTCCTCCAAGTAGCCTCTTTAAGCTGCTGAGCACCCGGCCCCGTACGGCTGTCAGTGGAGGTTGTTAGTGGATCGACGCCCTAAATCTTGGGGTCGGGAACCCCATCCCTGGGAAGCGTCCACTGTAACTCGCGATTGATAGGCGCCCGTTGCAGCCTTCTTGGAGGACCTGCGTGAGATGCACGCTGCAGGCCGCTAGCTTACAGAGGACGAGGTCGCTGATGAGGCTCTTTGTCGGGTCGGGTCCCAACCCTGCAGCCAAGGCCTCCAATCCATCCATGGATAGGTGGCGGAAGGTGCCATCGACGCCGGCGGTGCAGCTGCCATTTCGGGTACGTAAATCTCAAACCAGCCCTGCGTAGTCCTGAGACTGCCGTGGCTTGAAAGGCATGATCGATCATCCCAGTGGCCTCAGGCAGGGATCACGCCGTCATTCTGGTCTGAGTGCCCACTTCGCCTCCTTCAGGGCGCCCGCGATACATTGTGAGAGGCCATCTTGCCATCCACGGGAGTCTACGGGCGTCCACGAGCCACTCACGGACCACTCCAGACTCCCTCATCACGGGTTTTCGCTTCTCCCTTTGCCTTGCGATAGGCTCTTACCCCCTTTGCGAAACAATCTTGTCATTAAACGTGGTGGGGCATTGGAAGTTTTCGGATCGAATTTCACAAATGTTCGGGTTCTCTCGCACGAATGCCTGGGCCTCTGACGCCTGGGTAGAGACCAGTTGGAGATTGCTATGTAGTATGCGAGGGTTAACTCCATACTCACACAAGAGCAGCTTCATTTCGCCTGTATAGTTCGAGACGGCCTATGTTCAACTACCTTATCCACGGTTCTTTGCTCATGGCGAATAGGCAAATACCTTGGAGTTGTACTGACATTTTGCATCGTATGTCATCATGGATACCATTATTGTACTTCGATGGAGATTGATAGTCTCATGTCTCCCTTTACCCATTCGGCCTTTTCCTTCCCGTTCATCCTCTTACCAACAGTCTATCCCTTGAATTAACAAATGCGATTTCCCCATCCGAGAATCCCTAAACTCCTGATACCCACTCGAAGGGTTTCCCTTCTTCGAAGAGATTCGCTCTCTGGATCAAGATTCCTGGGCAAAGGTTTCCGCAACTGTACCGTCCTCTAGCCCCCCCCTAGAGATAGATAGGCTGTGTTCTGTCTTGTCGCGGTCGTCGCCCAGACTCTCGAGACACCTTATCGTGGCTGATTCGAGTCTGACCAGCTCTCTTACTGTCTCGCATCGTCGGAGAATCTCAATCATCCTCGGGAGGTAGTTCGTCATCAATGTATCGTATCAGCGATACTCTCATCTCAGTGCTGTCGTTCCCCCGAAGAACATCGCTGATAAAGTGTGCTTCTACCTGCATCTGGACCATCTCCAGAGCTCCACGAAGCACACCGCATAGGATATTAGAGTACCAAAGCTGATCCTGAGCCCTGCCATCATCGGGTAACTCGACAAAGTCGGCCAATGGGTTCTCATCGAACACTAGAGAAAACTGATTGTTGTCGCTCGTCCAATTTGTCACCTGCGGTGTGATGTTGAGGAAAATCTTGAATCCCACCTGTGATTGTCGGTCAGATAGTTATAAGATAGTGTTATCTCAATACGTACTCGGGCAATCATGTCGGCCGTCTCTCGGAAGTTGACGCATCGTTTCATAGTGTTCGACTTGGCGAGGTAATCTTCGATGAGCCGCAACCCGATATTGTATCCCATCTTGTCCAACTGCTTATTCACCTCGACGTAATCGCTCTCGTAGTCTTTGCACAGTTGCGCGACAATGGTACCGTATGTTAAAGTCACCAGTTCGGCGTTGACCTTGTCAATTCGGGTTCTGTCAGACAGGGTTAGATCGTGACTTGATGGCCGCGCATTGTTGTCCAGCATACTTCCAGATTCTAGAGATACGTTAGAACTCCATGCATCTTTGACACGAATAGGGTGGCTGTGCTTACTCCTCGCCAACGCGAGATGCTTTGCTCGCAGACATAGTGCAGGCTTGACCTGGCGGTGTGGTTCGGAGAGCGATGAGCAGACCCTATTGCTGGACAAACTAGCTGCAGTATGGACGATGGCAAGAGGTAACCCGGAAAGGCGGCCGGAACGGACGTCGAGGAGTGGCTGTCGGTTGGGAGAGCTATGTCGCAATTGAAGCGAGGGGGAGTGATACCAAGAGCAAGAGGCAGACCCGCCAACGTCACCCTTGAGCTATGTCGGTGCACGGAGGTTTTCGACCACCGATCTAGGAACAATTCTCGGCCCGGACGCCAATCAGACCTGACTTTCAGTATCTCCAGCGCCCGAAGGTCCAAGAAATTGTTTTGGAGATCTTGAGTTAAGAAAGGAGCTTGTCGACAACTCTCAGAATCGAAAAGAGCAAGCGCGTTAGGGTTTTCAGAGTCGCCTCTTGTTACCCAAGCATTGTATATCTTTCATCCGTCACAATGTCGGCCGAAAAGCGTCCCGCAGACGATGATGCGGGCATGTCCCAGTCGCTTGTGAAGCGCCAAAATATCAACTCGTCGACTGGCGCGATCGCGCGCTTGAATGCATCTGGAAGCAATGCCTTGGTTCAGAGCGTACGTATTTTGCGATGACGTGACGACTGGAAGCTCACATTTCACAGGCCCCGAGAACGAGCGCGTTGCAGGCACCAGTGATGGAGCTGTCTGGTCACTCCGGTGAGATTTTCACCGCGAAGTTCGACCCTACGGGCAACTTGATCGCGTCTGGGTCGATGGACAGGTCCCTGAGTATGCTCGAGTGCTCTTCTGGAAAGGTGGAATTCGTGGCTAATGCTGACCAGTGCTCTGGAGAACCTACGGCGACTGCGAAAACTACGGAATATTGAACGGCCACCGCGGCGCCATCCTTGACCTGCAATGGTCGCGCGATTCGGAAATACTGTACTCGGCATCGGCCGATATGCATCTGGCGAGCTGGGACTTGACATCGGGCACGCGAATACGTCGATACGTCGGACACGAAGAAATCATCAACACAATGGATATCAGCAAGCGAGGAGAAGAAATCCTTGTGAGCGGTAGTGACGATTCAACGATTGGCATCTGGGATCCCCGGTCGAAGAACGCGGTCGACTATATCCAAACGGAATTCCCTATTACAGCTGTGGCTCTTTCCGAAGCTGGCAACGAAATCTACGCTGGTGGCATCGACAACGATATCCGTGTCTGGGATGTGAGAAAGAAGGCTGTTGTCTACTCCATGCTGGGGCACTCAGACACGATCATGTCTTTGAGAGTGTCACCAGATTCGCAGTCATTGCTTTCCTATTCTATGGACGCCACTGTGAAAACGTGGGATATCCGGCCGTTTGCACCAACCGAGCGGCACATTCGAACACTGGACGGGGCGACGATGGGTTTAGAAAAGAATCTAATGGGGGCCAGCTGGAGTTCCGACGGCAGGAGAATCTCAGCAGCTTCTGGCGATGGTACTGTGATGGTCTGGTCAAGCGAGACGGGCAAGCTCAACTACAAGCTTCCTGGACACAAGGCTGTCGTGAATGTGGCCGAATTTTCTCCCGGCAAGGAGCCTATCTGTATGTGCCGATTCTTGGTGAAGCCTTCATTCGAGCTGCAACTAACGAGAGACAGTATTGTCGGGATCCTCCGATCGCACGATGCTTCTAGGCGAGCTCAAATGAGCCTGAATCGGTGGACTTGAGACAAGAATTGCAACTGGTCACTAATCTTGGCAACGGCGGCGCCGGTTCCGTGACGAGGAACAACGTCAGGACGGCGAGGCTCTGGACTGCCGACCCACCTCAATATATGCCGATGCTCCATGGAAAGGCATAATTCGGCTCGGTCACTGCGACGTGGTGTTGCTATTTTGGGGACATATTCCCAATAGCAAATGGTGATATTGTGTGAGGCGGCTGGTGGTTCTACAACGAAGACGAAGGTGACGCAGTGAATGGATTCACCTCCGTATACGGGGGGGGGAGGCTACGACTTAGACAAGGCAACAGAGGGTGAGGCCGTCCAAGGTGGATTGATTCCAGTATGAGCCGGAGTAAATATAATCTGGGGAGAGCTAGAAGAGGGCGTAACCTGTTTCCGTAGGGATGGAATCGGATCTGGGTCATGCTGGGGTAAGGGGGTGGCCCGTCTTGTGTGGATGTGGTGATTGGAGGCTTGCAAAATGGGAGACACAGTCAGCCCCCTTTGGAAAAAGGAAGCAAACAAAAACATGGAATGAAGCCAAAAGCAAATGATATTCAATATTACACGAATGGTCGGCATCCTTGTGGTCCCTTCATTAATCCTCAGGGCCGCCACAGACGATGGCTGATTGTCCAGCTGGCCAAGGGGTTGAGGATGAGTTTCAGGTCTCGGTCGAAGCCGACCCGTGGTTGGTCGGAGGCGAGGTACGTACCTGGATCGGTTCAGGTTGAGGCCCTGGGTGCTCGCCACTGAGGTGGCCGAGGGTTCGCATGGAATGCTTCAACTCTACTACTACATTCGAAAGAAGCGACACGCATCGCGATGCTCACTCAGTTCCCGTATGCTGGCTGCATCGTTGTTCATCTGTTCTCATCATCAAGGTCGACTGTCGTACTGTACGAGGAGGACGGATACTCCGACTCGGATCGTGCGACACACATCTCCCACCCGTGCGCCATCTCCAGACTAAATAAGCTGTGGCTTCCAGGTTTGCACCCGAAACCGTCTCTCACCCCTGTCGTCGTCACTCGCGAAGAAAGACTCCTGGCAGCTGCAGCTGGAAAGCATTGGCTGAGAGATTTGCTACAACGCCCACTGTCGCAGCATGGGTTCACCATGACCCGTCGTCTCTCCTGGGCGGGCCCCCTGTTTCGAAGGATTGGATGGTTCACTGGGCGTCCACATGAGAAACATGAGCTAAAATCCCTGATGATTGCCCTGTTCCCTCATGTCGACTGGCTATTCCGTCGCCATGTCCTTCTCTTGATTCTCCTCCTCGTTCTTTCCCGGACTGCCTGTCCAGTCTCTTTCCTTCCGGCATCGCGACCAGAGGGTCCCGTCGGTCTCGTCGAGAGACATTTCCATTCGTACTTCCACTGCCGGCCGCTTCCGCTCAACTCGTCCTTCTTTTTGGTTGCACCATGTCCGACTCCTCCCAGTGAGAAAAAGAAACAATAATTATTACTACTCCTTCTTGATGCCGGAATCATCCTTCACTTTTTTGATTTTTGTTCCATTCCGACCTGGCCGTTCATTCACTCTCGTTCGTTCTCTCTTACTCTTCGAAACCGACTCGACCTCGACCGAGCCCGACAAGGCCCCGCCAATCGTCTGAGACGACCGTCTTGATAAGTCACACGTGTGAACGATTTCTCTGCAAACGAGTCCTCGACCAATACCTCGACCATCATTAACTGCTGAGTGCGCTCCTTGAGCACGATCCCGACGAAATCCATTTGTCCCACCACCCGCAAACGCACACCCTCGATAGAAGCGACGCATCCGGTCCTCCCAAATCATGGAGGACGATCCATCCACCATGGAGCAGCTTCGAGCCGATCTCATAAGACGTGCTCGTATCGAACGGCATGGAGAGATTGACATTGAGCAAATGTCTTCATATCCTCCCACATCGCGACGACATTTGCCTCGACTCTTTCGACGAGGCCACCCTCCACCCTCGGCCCGCGAGATGTACAGCATCGACATCGAGAGCCCCAAGTCACCCGAGCTCAATGACGGATCCGCTCAGTCCTCAAGACCTTTCCAATTCTCCAACTTTGTTAGACCGTGGACCGCCCGATCGCAGGATTCCAGGGCGCAGGGCGAGGTCCCCGAAATGCGCCAGTTCAGCCGACCGTTGACGGCTCCATCGACCACAACGGCACCGCCAAGAGCTCATCATCGCTTTCTACGCGAGAGATTCATGAACACCAACGGCGATGAGTCTCAGCTGTCCGAAGACAGCGTAATGTCCCAGCATCGTAGGAGACTGAGCGGCGATGCTCGTCCTGACCGACGACATCGCTGTGCTCAAAGCCCCAAGCGCTTCATGTTGTGCTTCCCATGGGTCAAATCGAGCAGGGTTCGGAAGCAAATTATTGCTTGCTTCATCTCTGGTTTGATTCTGATCCTGCTCATCGCCGTCTGTATGTTTGGCCGTCTAATTGCGTACTGAATAAGAAGCTGACATTCCTCTTCAGATCTCGGACTCACGATGACCAAAAAGGTCAGGACAAGTGAGATGACCATTATGCTGGTTCTCGTTATCCTGTTTGCTACTTTGTTCTTCTTCCACGGCCTCATTCGCCTCTGTATAACCCTTGTGCGAGGGAGTCGACAGTCACCCAACCGAACACGCTTACCGAATTACGGTTCTCGAGGATATGCAGTGCCACCTCAGCCAATTCCTGTAGTGCTCGCGCGGGACGAAGAAGCTGCTGGTGTGGAGAGTGCAGCTGTCAAGTCGAATCCTCCCGCATACGGACTCTGGCGGGAGAGTGTTGTAAGTGTTTTGTGTCTGAACTTGGGTGTAGCGTGAGCTGACCCATCCAAACAGCGAGTCGACCCCAATCGTCTATTTTGGCAACGCAACGAATCCGTGAGTGAGGTCCAACCGCGACGACTTAGCCGGGTAGGACCGCGGCCACCTTCATATGCGTCCGACGATGGTGTATCGTACGTAATGGAGGCGGCACCCAGATCAACAGCCCCGAGAACCGATGTTCCCCTCCCAACGCATCCTTCCGAAGTAGGACGGGTGGCTCAATTTCCAAGAGAGACGTGGCAATAGATGGACAGTCGAGATACGTTTGGACCAACGCGGTTGAAGTCCTAAAGTGTGAGGAATGGCCGCTCAGATATCATGCGCTGGACGCTGAGATTGGCCGATGGATGTGTTTTTTTCTCTGTTCTGTTTGGTGTAGCGACACAAGCACGGCGTTGTGAAGGCGGAGGGGACTTAGACTATAGGAACAGGTTCTCAACAGGCGTGGATAATTGGGTAGCCAGGAATTGGTCGAAGAAGAACTGATGGGTAGGTATCGTCAAGGGGAGCTTCCACACGAGTCCTGAGATGGCTAATGTAACCTCAAGATGGCGCGGGAAATGTTGGGCTCCGAGCCACGGCGTGGGAAGATCAAGTGAAGCTTCCGAAGCTGCTTGTAGCTTGCCTTGTAGTCACACCACATACCCTACTTGTCTACCTGTCTATAGTTATCAATGATCTTGGTAATGGCAGCAAATTTCTCGACGACACTGGTAGCCCTCTGTACCCATGTCCTATCAGGAGAGGATTTACACGAAGCTCCGGCTCACCTGTGGCACGATGTATGGTCCAATGGGTCAACTGCCTAGGCACGTTCCCCGGCAAGTTGACAGGCCGAGGACGTCGTGTCCATGATGATGTTAAGTAAGCGTTGCAGGTGAAGATTGGGTCGCGGTTGTATAGCTTGATATCGACGCGCCTGCCGCATGGGCCGGATGAAAGAAGTGACACATGCCACTCTGTCGGTGAGATTCGTGCTGCCCTTTGTCCAATCCGAGCAAACCGGACTCCCCAATGACACAGACCCGGCCCCTCCTGACTGGTTGAGGGACATTCTGCCACGGGAGGGCCCAGCTTCGGGACAGGCACATGGGGGCAACGCGGCATGCTGGAGTGATCACGCGGTGGCAGAGGTGCCCAGGCGGCAAGCCGGCTGGCCGGGCAGAGAGCACGTTGATGATCCGCGGTGTTTGGCCGGGAAAAGACTTATATCACCGATAGGCCTGGGTTGGATATGTGATGGCTGATGGGTGAAGTCTAAAGTAGAGGGATTCGTACGTTTAAGAGTGGAACGATGATAGTCTAATAAGCTGGCGTACTTATAAGTGAGGGACCAACGGAGACTGGTTCCAATAACGCGCAAGTGCAGTTGACGATGGTCGGAAAGTTGATCGGACACGTGCCAGGGAAGGGTCTGGTCAGCCAGTGCTATCCAACGCTCCGCTTGAGGGAACCTTGAGACGATTGTTCTGCAAACTGATATTCGTAATGTCCTTGGGTTCTGTATGTTCTTTATTCGACCCGGTAATGGTCTCGGCGAGGGCAGGGTTAAACTCTGCAGCTACCGGATTGGGTCAGGCACCAGATCCAGTCAAGGAAAGGCCGCCAATAGTTTAAGACGAGTGAGCGTTGTTCATGAATGACTTGGAAATTAACTGCTGTTCCCTTCCGGCAGGTGACCTCTTTCCACGAGATTCCTTGCCTGAGGTCGTTGGGCGAGTCACTTTCCCGTCTGCCTCTGGTCCTTCCGCCGTTCGGCCGCGTGCCATTCCCCCGTCAGTGACTCGGATGCCGTTTTAGCATTCGGCCACACAAGCATCGTCAACACCACGGCTCGCCCGGCGTCCAATGCGGTTCCGTCAGTGGCATGCCCCCGGCCATCCGCCTTGGGCCGTCTCCAGTTCTCCATGGCCACTGTTCTCATTGAAGCGCCAGTCATGATGGATTTGCTCACCCCTCGGCCAGTCGAATTCGAGGGAAGGAACCACCCACCACGCGCACCTGCGAATGGCCACCCCACCGCACCTGCCCACATCCACACATCCACACTCACATCTGCACGCAAAAGGTGACAAGGCCGCCGCACGACACCCGTTTTCCCCAGCGGAGGCGAGAACAGAAAGCAGGAAGGCGCGCCGCCGCAGCATTTAGCAGCCCAACCAGTTGTCGACCAGTCCCCCCCCCCCCCCTCTCTCGAGTCGCCTCCCCACAAGTCGTTGTACCGGTATCCCTCATTCCTCCCTCCTTTCCATCCTTCTCCCCTCATTTCCCTTTCACGCGCGAAAAATTTTCTGTTGCCTCTTGGAAAAAAAATTGATCCAAAAGCTGGTGATACGATACTCTTCCCTGTGCAACACCCACCATATTTATACTTCCGACTTCCCTTCTCTGTCTTGGACACTTCCTTTTCGATTTTATGCTCAAATACTTCTAAAAGGTACGGAGAAATCCTTTTGTGTGCTTGTGTTTGTTGGAACTTCCCCTCCCCCTCGCCCCTCATCCGCCCGCCCACCGGCCATTGCTTTCCTCGACTCTGGCTTCTTCCGCCATCTGGTCGATAATCACATGCGAAGCGAGTACTCCGGTTCTCTTCGCGACTTCGCGGGCACCAATTCTGGGACTCGAGATTTTAGATGTCGCGAAACTGCATTTGTTGCTTGATCCGACAAACCATCCGATCCTCGATCGACCTGACCCGGCTCCGCCTTTGCCTCCGTGTGCGACCCGAATTCCCGGTGCAACGTCCGAAATGCAGAACCTACCTGCATCGCGTCACAATTTTATCGACCGAACGCTTTCGACCCTGCAGATCTAGTCTGCCATTATTCTCATGTGGTGCGGGGTCGCTGTCGGGTGTCGCCGCGATGTTCCCTCGATCGATACACAACATGCAACGACTACAAGCGTTCGGATTCGGTCTTCTGAGGGGCTTAGTGCCTGCGGCCGCGAACACGACCTATCTGCATACACGTACAACCTCTGCGTGGATTTGACCCTCTTGGGGCTTTGCGAATTATTGTCCTCTTCATTGCGACCCCCGGCGCCAACGACGCCGTTGACTGCGCATCGCGCCAGGCCGGACTCCGATGCGCCCGTTGTGTCAACGGTCGCGACAGTGTCACAGAACCACGGCTCCGAACCCCGATACAAAATACTGGATTGCGATCAAGCGCAGTAAACTGGACTGGGCGGGCTGGAGGGCACCTCGTCACTCAAAGCGATATATTACCGACAGAGAAGCACGCGCTGACTGCTGCCATATTTAGACACCAAACTGCATCATGTCTTCCCTCTCTCGTCGCGCTTGCTACAAGTGTGGCAACGTTGGCCACTACGCCGAGGTCTGCTCCTCTGCTGAGCGCCTCTGCTACAACTGTAAGTGATGTCTGTTTGATATGGACGTATCAATACTAACCTTCAATTTATAGGCAAGCAGCCTGGTATGATCGATGTTGTGTCACCTGTCATCTTCGTCCATAACTAATGTCCCTGCAGGCCATGAGTCTAACGGCTGCCCCCTTCCCCGTACTACCGAGGCGAAGCAGTGCTACCACTGCCAGGGCCTCGGCCACGTCCAAGCTGACTGCCCGACTCTCCGTCTGAGCGGCACCGGCACTAGCGGCCGTTGCTACAACTGTGGCCAGCCCGGCCACCTTGCTGTAAGTTCAGAACCCGTTCGTCTCAACACGGGACTTCGTGAACTGACCCGTTTGTAGCGTGCTTGCCCCAACCCCGTTGGACCTGCTATGGGCCGTGGCGCTCCTATGGGTCGCGGCGGGTTTGCCGGTGGCTACGGCCGAGGTGGCTTCGGCGGTGGCCCCCGTCCCGCCACCTGCTACAAGTGCGGCGGCCCCAACCACTTTGCCCGCGACTGCCAGGCGCAGGCCATGAAGTGCTACGCTTGTGGCAAGCTGGGCCACATTTCCCGCGACTGCACCGCTCCCAACGGCGGCCCCCTCAACACTGCTGGCAAGACCTGCTACCAGTGCGGCGAGGCCGGCCACATCTCCCGGGACTGCCCTCAGAAGAACGCCGCTCCTGAGATCGCCCCTGAGGTGGTTGACATCAGCAACGTGCCAGCTCCTGCCGTTGCTCCCATCGCCCCAGTGGCTTAGAAGGCATTCACGGCTTTTCGTCCAACTCAGTTCACACGGACCGACTTGGACGGCGCCGACGAGATCGGACCCCTGACGCGGGAGATGATCCAAGTCGGCTACAAGATGTGTTTCTTGCCTCTTCGAGATTGAGCTTTCTTTTTTGATGCCGACACGCGAACACATTCCGACTCGACCAATTACACTCATACTTTTTCCTTGTTCAAGTTCATGTTTATTTTGTTCCGAATCATGCAATTGCCTTCACCTTTCTCTGGAATCGGCTTTGCACGGCGTCTACTGCACCTCTTTCGACCTGGAATCCCAAAAACATATCATCGTCGGTGAACGTTTGGACGACGATGGCAACGGGCTGCTGTCTCCGAGGACTCAGCTCTCAACCCTTTGAGAGCCTCTTGGGTAATGACGACATGCGGAGCGGCGAAGCAGGAGAAGACATCTACCAACAATATTTCCCTTCTCCCTTTTTCCTTTATTTTTCTTTTTACCTAGACTTGTTTGTGCGGATCCTTGGTTACTACGGGGTCTTTTGGCGGTTCCTCCGCATCATGACACCTTTCCTCGGGAGAGAACTTTGGATCATTCACCCAAGGACTACTACTACGTTTTGAACGACAGACGCTGCCACGTGGCTCTTAACGACTGGAGAAATTTACGGCAACGTGCGATGGATATACCCCGCGAGGCTGATGATGTTGTTGAGCTTTGGATAACTGCGCTGAGACGCAGGCTTCGACCAGAGAAGAAGTTGTCGCCGCCTGGCTGCGGTGAAAAGGTCGAGCCTCGCAGAAGCTTGTGTGCCGCCCAGCGGCAACGATCAGTGGACACGTGCGTGAGAAGTGGTGGGCTGAAGGACGGATCGATCGTCGGCAGCGGAAGGGGAAGTCCTGTCCTGGTTTCCGAGGGACAAGACTTGTCATCCCGCATCCGCGACTGTAGCTGTGCTGTGCGCGCGCAGCTACAATTGGGGGCCGTGAGGTGGTGGTGGTGGTTGTGCGGAGGACGTCTCCAAGAAACGCAGCGGAGACAAGGGGACGAGAAAGAAGAAGAACAAAGACAAGCGAGGAGAAGAAGAGAGCGCCTGGGGCGTAAGAGGGCTCTCGTCTTTGGGGTGGCTGTTGTGGTCGTTGGATCAGGAGGGGATGCGGACGATGCAATGAGCAGAGCTGTAAATGAATTGATTCACAAAAGAAAAGATGCTCTCGAAGGCGCATGACGATGAGATGAGGTGCGACGAGTTGAGTTGATGAGGTTGAAGACGAAAGCAGAAGGAAACACATGGGTTGACCAAACGGAGAGGGAAGGGATCCCTCATGTTCACGGTGGGTTTACTGTACCATCAATGGGCGCATGTCTATTTGGAGACACTCGATTGGCATCTTTTCTGGCTACTACTGGTGTATGGACGGGAAAAAGGAGTAAGTTACGGCGTTGGTGGAGCTGATTCTCTCGATGGCCTCAGGAGATCTCGGAGACTTTTGTACCATTGTAGTCATTGGTATTCGGAACCTTGATGCGTGAATGATTTATGATAGGCCAATAATTAGGCAAAAACGGTGTGGTAGGTCTACTCTTGATGCAGAGCGTGAGACGTGGTCAGCAAGAAGCCTGGTGATACCCCCATGGGTCATGAAGTGTGGTACGCAGGATGAAGTACGGTCTTGGTTTAATCTGCCCAGTTGGAGCAAGCAGCAAGGGGTCGAGACGCTGTACGTATCGGTATTGATTGTTAGTTACATGGCAGATGTTTCGTCGGCGCTTAAGACAGTTGATGCCGGTCAACATTCCATCTTGTCTGTCCTCTTCCAAACTTGAAGGCCTTTGCAAACCAACAACAAATTTCCGCACACATGACGCGTCCTGGAAATACGAAGCACGACCTGCCGTCACATCAACACCGCTGGGATACAGAAGTCCCTCTGGCAAACAACACAAGTTCTCATGCGGCGCTTTGACTGGATCCCTTTACGGAGAACAGGGCTGAGCCGCCCAGCCCTACGGCCCGGCCAGAGGGGCGGGAAACGAGCGCTGGGGCCCAGGGGGGGGGCCGAGTTGGCCAAAAGCTGGTCGTGGCCTGACGCTGGCGGTTGCAGCTTGCAGGGTCCCCGGACTGGTTTCCCGGCTCGGCCAAGCCCAAGCCTCGATGGAGGAGGGGGGGCAGTCCCGCTCCGGTTTTCACGCTTGGGAGCTTGGGAGCTTGGGAGGAGGTTGGTTGGCTCGGTGGTGTCTGAACCGAGGGCGGAGGATCGAGACCTTGAGAGATGTAACGAGCTTGAGGCGTCTAGGCGGCGGTAGAGTAACACGTATGTTGGTGTGGCTGCAAGCGAGATGTCCCTGGTCGGGCGCTTCTTCAGCTCGCTCAACGGAGGAATGAAATCGTGGAGGTTGGCGCATCATGGGTGGATGATGTGGCACGGTGCGACGCTTACATGCATGGGAATGTACACGAGGACTTCGTTCCTTTCAGGGAGACCAGTGCCAAGGGCTGACACTCAGACTAGTCTGGGTTTCCAGCTTGGGGTGCCTGGTTAAAAGGCGCCGGTGAGCCCAGCTCTGGATGGACGTTGATTCCCTCTGGCAGGCGCCCCCCCTTCTCCTTCCCTCTCTCCATTGTCCATCCTACCCAATCTTCAGTGTTCATGCCTCCCGCGTCCAGCCTCGCCGTCGCTTCCAAACAGGAAGGTGCACCTTCTTCTAAGAGGAAGGAAGACTCTACCAAGAAACTGGCCTTCCATCAACCTCATCGCCCCGCCGCCGCCGCCCAAGCCAACATGGACTGCTGCGACAACGCCTCCGAGGCCGCTGCTCCTGCGGCAGCTGAGACGCCGACGCCAGAGATGGATAAGGCCGTAGCCAAGCGTCTCAAGCAGACGCCCCAGGAAATCATTGACGAGTTTTGGGCCAAGTTCACCACCAAGAAGCCTGGCCAAGGTAATTCCCCTTCCCCCGCCGCCTGGTCTCTGGGCTGTTGCTGACGCTGTGCTTCAACTCTCAGTCACCACCGTCATCCCCGCCAGCACCTACGCCGACATTGTCGCCAAGAAGAACAAGAATGCCAACGCCAAGAACACCCAGGCATCCTACGACGACGCTGCCGCTATGTGCCGCGCCAAGGTCGAAAAGATTGTCAAGGAGTGCCGCCGTATCAACAAGAAGTACCGAGATCCTCACTTCGACGTTGAGACGGACCTGAAGCTCGAGATTCGCGACTGCCTCCAGTCCCTCTGCCACACCAAGGATGGCGAGACCCCTGGCACTGACATGTGGCCCCAGAGCGTCAAGAGAGTCGAGGAGATTTTCGACGACCCCCAGTTCTACATCGACGGTCCCACTGCCAATGATGTGAGACAGGGTCGCGATGGAGACTGTTGGTTGATGTCTGCCCTGTGCACCCTCAGCAACAAGAAGGGTCTCATTGAGAAGCTCTGCGTGGCCAGAGACGAGGCTGTCGGCGTCTACGGCTTCGTCTTCTACCGAGACGGAGAGTGGATCTCCGAAATCGTTGATGATTTCCTTTATCTTGTTCGTCAATCCGTTTCTCTACTCTACCTTGTCATATGCTAACAACTACTCCAGATCAAACCAGACTACGATGAAGGCTTCTTTGACAGGATCCTGTTTGATGACGTCGAGCGTACCAACTCGGACGAGGCCTACCGCAAGGTTTACCAGTCCAACAGTAGCGCTCTGTACTTCGCTCAGTGTGCGCATCCACAGGAGACCTGGCTTCCCCTTTTGGAAAAGGCCTACTCCAAGGCCCACGGCGACTACTCGTGCATTGAGGGCGGGTTTGGTGGCGAGGCCATGGAGGATCTCACTGGAGGTGTCACCTCGGAGCTCTGGACTACCGATGTTCTGGACAAGGTGCGTTCGACTGGTCAATTGGACAAGACAAGTGACTAACTGGTGTAGGAATACTTTTGGAAGGAGGAGCTCCTCAAGGTCAACGAAGAATTCCTCTTTGACTGCAGCACCGGTATTTGGGGCAACGGTTGGGGAGAGCGCAAGGGCATCGTCGAGCTGCACGCCTATTCCATCCAAAAGGCTGTTGAGATCGACGGCCAACGTCTCCTCCGTCTCAAGAACCCTTGGGGCAAGCACGAATGGAAGGGCGCTTGGAGTAAGTCATGTTCCACTGCAAGCAAGCACCTGATGTTCTTCACCTGCTAACGATTCACCCCAGGCGACGGCTCAAAGGAATGGACGCCCGAGTGGCTCACCAAGCTCGACCACCGCTTCGGCGACGATGGAGATTTCTGGATATCGTATAAGGATCTCCTCCGCAAGTACCAGGCCTTTGAACGAACCCGTCTGTTTGGTCCCGAATGGCGTGTCTCTCAGACTTGGACCACTCTCGATGTCCCGTGGACCCCTGACTACCACGACACGCACTTTGCCTTCAGCATCGCCAAGTCTGGCCCCGTTGTCATTGTCCTATCCCAGCTCGATGACCGCTACTTCCGTGGCTTGCAAGGCCAGTATCGCTTCACCCTCCGCTTCCGGGTTCACAAGGCTGGCCATGAAGACTACCTCGTCAGAAGCTCCACCCCTCTGCGCATGTCGAGATCGGTCAATGTCGAACTCGATTTGGAAGCCGGCGAGTACGAGGTCCGCGTCAAGGTTGACGCTACGAAATGGGATCATCTGCTGCCCATCGAGGAGGTCGTTCGTTCCAACGCCAAGGACCGTCGTGACAAGCTCATCCGAATCGGTTTAGCCTACGACCTTGCTCACGGCCGAGGTAGCGTCATTCCGACTGACGAAGAAAAGAAGGCCAAGAAGGCGCATGAGAAGAAGATCAAGGAAAAGTCCAGAGGCAAACTCAGAAAGAAGATCCTCAAGGAGCGAGAAGAAACTCACTATCTCGCCACCAAGCAGTATCAGAGGGCTGTCAGGAAGGCCCAGCGAAAGAGGGAGAAGCACAAGGCCAAGGTGGCCGAGAAGAAGGCCCGCAAGGCAGCAGCCAAGGCCGAAAAGGCCGCTGCCAAGGCTGCCGAAGAAGCCAAGAAGGCTGAAGAGCAGAAGGGAGATGATGAGAAGAAGGAGGCAGAGGGGAGCACCGAAACCACTTCCAGTGAGGAGGATGGAAAGCCGACTATTACCATCGAGGAAGCCCCCCTAACTCCTGAATCTACCGCTGATGTTGAGCCGTCCGAGACCAATGAGTCGGACTCTGCCTCCAAGGACAAGGCTGAGGGCGTCAAAGAAAAGGTCGAGGAGCCTCAGCCCAAGGCGGACGTTGAAGAACAGGAGAAGGTTGAAGAGACCGAGAAACAGCCTGAAAGATCCAAAGACAAGACAGAAGAGGTTCAGGAGCAGACTGAGGACACCCCAAACACCTCTGAGTCTGCTCCCGTCGACAAAGATGCCGAACCCGAGAAGGGAGCTGAGGAGAAGACCTCCGAAGAGGAGCAGAAAGAGGGAGAATCAGGGGACAAGACGGAGACCAAGGGTGAGGAGGAAGATGAGGAAGAGGAAGAGGAAGAGGAGTCAGACGGTGACGACATCAGCAGTGTCGGCGCCCTCTCCGACCTCTCTGACCGAGAAATCGAGATTGCAGTCAGTTCTCTCCAACGGCCTGGCACTCCTCCGGCCCCCGAAGTTACGGAGGACGAGGAGTTGGACGAGTTCCAGAAGAGTCCTTGGAATGCCGTCGTGGTCGTTGGTCTTCGCGTCTACCACAAAGTGAGCGACGAGGACAACAACGAAGAAGCTGTGCAGCTCAAGGTCATCCGTCCCTTCCACTTTGACGAGAGCGACAGCGACAGCGACAGCGACAGCGACAGCGACAGTGAAGACGAGGCTGACGGCAAGGAAGACGAGACCGAGTGCATCACCCAGACCCTGGACGTCGACGACAGCGCCAAGGATGCAACTCTGCAGGGAGAGGTTGCTGACAGGAAGAAGAGCATCATGGGTGATGGTGTTAAGCCGCCGTCGTCCTAGTCGAGTGGGCTTTTTGGTAGGAGAACACGGGTACAGAATGAATTCGCTTGGATGATGCACGATGGAAACTTCTCCTTAGATATGAATAGTCTACCAGCATGTTTATGAATAATGAATACGATTATTCGTCATGAAATTCAGATTCTTGCAAGTTGCATCGTCCAACGCCGAGGCTTGAAGATTGGAAAAAACATCACCCATCCGAGAACTAACTCCTCGCTCAAAAGGACACTGTCGAAAGGGGGGTATGCCCTTCACTATAATAATACCATTGGTTCCTTGACTACAACCAGCCTCGGCTCGTGCTCAACCTCTTGTAGCTACTGTTCCTCACATCGCCCGCCCCGGCCTGAAAGCCCGAACACGTCGTCTCCGTGGCGAATCTCCCGCGCGGCAACCCCCCGTTGGCCTCCTCGAAGAAGTAGTGGTTGGCGCTGTGGGCGTAGGCGACGCGCCACGGCACGCCGAGGTGCTTCTTCTCGGGACCGGCGCCGCAGCTGCCGTTGAGCTGGGCCGTGGGCGGGCTGTTGACGGCGAGGGCGAAGAGGTTCTGCGGCTCGGTGAAGTCGGTGACGAGGCCGTTGCGCATCACGAAGTAGAAGAGGCAGAAGAGGTTGATGGCGAAGACGAGCACGAGCACCACGTAGAAGACGCTCTGCCAGGCGAGGATGTGGCCCGACGTGTACTCCTGGGTGATGAGGGAGGCGTTGAAGCTTTGCAGGTGGCCCGGGCCGCCGGTGGCGATGTTATCCGGGTCCTGGTAGTCGTAGTAGTGGCGGAAGGGTGAGTCGATGGCGGAGAGGACGACGAGGGACGCCGAGTAGACGGCGAGGGCCTCGGCCATGGAGGGCAGGGACGTCGGGAGGCGGGGGGTCTTGAGGGCGAGCTGGGTGAGGACGCGGGCATTGGAGGCGTTGACGTTGGCGGCGCCGCCATTAAGGTCCATGGAGAGGCGCCATTGATCGGCAAGCCACTATCATCAGTTCGATGAGCACACGCACTTTTACGGAGTTACTGCAGTAAGGGCAGACTCACCTTCCAATCCAACGACGGCGCAGACCATTCCTGGTCCTTGGGGAAAGACCTCAGGTAGCTGTCGCCGTCGCGAGGATCTTCACAATGTGCCTTCATGGTCGCGCCCGCGGTGCCGGATATGTTGAACTGCGTGGAGCAATTGGGCGACGTCCAAGAGCGGAGCTGGCAGAGCGTGTAATTGTTAAAGTCGGCCGTCTTGCCGAGCAGGTAGATAGAGTCGGTGTTGTAGACGGTTGAGTTGGTGAGTAGATTAAAGTCATACGGATACTACATTCGACGGCGTGTTATTCCACTGTTCACTGTTGATTGGCATGAAAAAGGATCGACTTACAAGTTGAAAGACGGGCGGTCTTCGCTGATACTTGGGTCCCCATTGGAAGATGTCGTCGACCTTTGTTCTGTTGAGCCAATTATCGTTTCCCTCGCTATCGACTGGCTGCGGTACTTCGCCATCCCACCCATCCCATCCAATAGTCTGGTTGCCAACACCACTGCCACGGGAGACGGCATCGGGCCACTCGGTATAGACAAGGGGGGCCAAGTCGTCCTTGTCCATGTTGACGCAAAGAGCATTCACCGACGGGGCGACAACACCGGCGCGGATGGCATATTCTCCTACGCCCGAGAGGTCGTCGGGCTGGAGGATGCCGTTGACGGGGTTGGTGGCGGCCGCGTAGACGCCCGGGTGCGGCATGGCGAGGGTGACGTTGTTGATGATCCTGCCTGTCTTGTCGAAATGGTCCGTCACGTTTGAATGCTCCGTCTCGATCCACGACGAGTACAGGGTGGTGTTGTCGTACAGCAGCATGGTGCCGTAAGGCCGCTTCCTAATGTCATTTTGCACGTTCGTTCCGTTGTTGTTAATAGTCGTCCAGGTGTCCATGAAGTTGAGCAGATTGCGATACGAGAGTCCTGACTATTTTATTAAACCACGTTAGCATTACCTCTTCTAGGATGGTAGAACAGAATGGAGAGGCAGGGAGGAGAACGCAACTAATTGAATATTCATACAAGACTCGCTCGAGCTCTTGTCGTCTTTAAGACTGATCATGTATGGACAATCGTCTCTGGCGTAGACGGCGTTGGCGTAGGATGTGCGCACGTATCCGCCGAGTTCCTTGTGCTCCCACTTGCCGGACTTGAGCTTCGGGGCCACCATGGCATCCGAAGCAGTCGTGTAAAAGGCGGCGGCAAAAGTGGCCGTGAGAGAAAGGACGCCGAGCAGGGTGAGGGCAGACGAAGCCACCGTCTCGAAGTGGGTGATGAGGGAGCCTGGCTGGATGACCCAGTTGCGCATCGTCATCTCGGCGAGAGACATGCCGTTGGCTTTTCGAATAAAAGAGCGACGGGTCAGGACTTGGCCGAGGAAAGACACAAAAACAGTGACAAAGGACATTTCCACCGTCTTTGCGAGAAGCGCGGCGAGTGTCGTAGCAGTGGACGGTAAAAGCCCCTGGCGAGACGAGATCTGTTTGCCCCATCTCGGCTGAAGGATGGCGGTGACAAGCCAGATGCCACTGATAAGGGTCGAATACAAGGACAGGACGTAAATGGTAATGGAGAGCCAGCTAGTTCTCTTCTGGTGGATGTCCTTGTTAGACCAGCACTGGCTCGGAGGCTCGCGGAACTTGGTGTAAAAGGCCTCGTCGTCGAATTCGTCGTCATCGTCGGGCGTTTCGCCTCTCGGTTCGAGATAATCGGGTCCGCCGGTCGACCTCACGCCGGGAGAGTTCGCTTGGGCTATGGGGGGCGCGGTTCTAGCATTCGTTGTTGCTCCATTGGCATCCGACTCGGCGGCGACACGGGCCGACACGGGCATCGAGGGCGTCCAATTTGCGCTCTCCGGAGGCGAGGCAGGTGCAGGAGTTCTCGCCATATCTGGACTCAAGTAGTTCGACGCAGGCTGAGCATGTATCGTGTTGGGAGACGTTCCAGCCGTCATGGACGAGTCGACGGAGGCATGGTCGGTGAGAGCCGAGTACGAGTGAGGGGTCCCAGGCGGACTCGTCCTCACAGGAACATGAGCAGACGAGTCTCGCAAGACAGAAACGCCCACCCCCCTCTCCTCCGTGTCCGCCGTTGTCGACTTTAAGCTCGCGGTGGGTGTCGGGCTGTCGTCAAACTCGGACAGCTCGTGGTCGATTCCTGATGAGAGCATACGGCGGTATCCGCTTGGATTCCGAAAGAAGCCGCGTGAAAAGGAATTGGCCGTGGCGGTCGTGTTGGAGCGGGAAAGGACGGAGACGTCATCGTAGTTGCTACTTTCAGAGCCCGACGAGAGGGCACGAGGGCGGGTTCCTGATGGTCCGGCCATTGTGCTTTTGCGAAGCCGAGGCGGATGAACTCGCGGAGTTAGGATACGGTGTAAAGTCGGGGCAACATCCCCATGGCAGCCAACTTCAGCTTTCGGACTAGTCGAGACCAGATGCTGAGGAGCAGAAATGTCGTTTCGAGATTAGACGTCTGGAGGGTGATGGATGGGTGTGTGGACGGGTGAATCACGACGGGATCCAATACCTGTTAGTCAACTTGAAGCAGCAGAAGAAACAGCAAAACTGACAGAGAGAAAAGAAAGAGGGAAGAGAGGGGAAGAAGGAAAAGTATTTTTGGCATTGGTGGTGATTTGAAAGAAAAGGAAGCAACACACTGTCGAGCAAGAAGGCGGGGAGTGGGCCAGCAAGCAGTTGGAAGGATCGTGTCCATGATCGGACAAGGATTGGCAGCCAAAGGCGAGCAGGGGATCGGCATCGTCCACATGGTGAGTTTGGCCATGATGATGGAGAGTGATTTGGAAGCATTGGTGAGGATAGAAGCACAAATGTCCCCTTGGGTCGTGGTTGGTGGTTGGTTGGCTACTAACATTTGCAAGGAAGGAGCAACCACTCCTCTCGCCCAACACCATATTTCTTCTTCTCATGGTGTTGTCTATCCCAACACTCGCTCACTCTGTCTGAAACTGCCAAAAAGAAGTTCATCTGGACCACAGCCAAGGGTCGGTTCCCAAAAAAAAAAAAAAAAAAAAAAAAAGACAGACCGGGGAGCCCCTTGCTACAGAAATAAGGCTGAGCATCTTCTCCAACAGCTAGCGAATTGTGGCTGAGGCAACAGTCGGGTCACCAAAGCCGATCTGCTGGGTCGTTTTTCTTACTCATTACTGTATCGGGTCAAGCCCGATGCTGATGCGTGGTACAAAAATAGCTTCCTTCTTTCGGATGAACTAGATGCATCTCCGGCACACACAATTTCTCAAGTCCTACATCGTCATCTCCCTTGTCATCCCCGCCGTGGAACCTCCCTCCCCCCTGCTGCTGCTGCTGTTGTGTCTTCTCGTTGTTGGTATCCGTCCTGTAGTCATGTTTCCCGCGCTCCTTCTATCCGTGGTCCGATTTAACATGGAATGGAACTTACACCGCACTTTGATCATATCAGCCGTCAGCTTCTGCTTCTCCTTCTCCTCCACCATCTTGTATCGATCGTCTTATTTTTATCTGCTAGTTCAATTAATTACCCTCCCTCATAAGCAAAGACTCCTATTTATGCACCATGTAATTACTCAGCTTGCCCGTCGATTCAAGGGCTAAAAAGGAAAAGCCTCATTCCGTGAGGCTGAGCAACCCCCGCTCCCCTCTAGCCTCCAGGCGAGCATTCGTCGCTCGCTGACAATGATAAGCTCTAATGTTTGGCCATTGTATTAAATCCGCCTCTCAGAGAATCCTCATTGACTAGCAACAGCAGACCAGATATCAAATACATTCGTTTCCTCCTTCACTTGGATATTATTCATCAAACATGCCCATCCTGCGTTTCCCAAACCTCTTCTTCAAGAAGCGCCCATTGCCGTCGTGACCCGTGAACCATCCCTCATTCGCTTGCGTACCCGATGCTCAAGCCGTAGCCGTAGCAGTCCGTCGCTGGCTGTTCCCGCCTCTTCTTTGCGTGCCTGGCCGTGCGAGCGTGTACTTGGCAAAGGCCCTCGCCAAAGCCTTCTTGCAGCTGACCTTCTGGCTGGCCACGAAGCTGTCGACTGTCACCGCAATCGCTCGGTCAATGTCGTGCGCCGAGCAGTATTCCGATAGGCGCATGCGGCAGAAAGCCTCACTGATTCGAAGGATTGCCTCAAGGTGACGAACCTATTAGACGTTAAGTTAGTACATCCGGGCCGTCTTTAATCTAAAGAGGGAGAATTCCTCCACCTACCGTAATGGGATATGCACCCGTGGCCAGAGACTCCCGTCTCATGTCGGCGAATAGCCGAGCCACCTTGTCCTCGTCGACGTGGTACAACTTGGGCTTACATCGTTCGCGGGCGTAGAGAATGTATTTCCGAAGCAGCTCCTGAGGGATGTCGCCCCCCTTAGTAGTCGATGTTCCCTGCGTTTCTGCTTCTGCCGAGTCGTGCTCAACCTCCATGGAATCGTGTGCCGCCTGGCTCTGAGGATGGCTGCGGCTGTGGGAGCCAACAATGAAACGAGCCAGTCGCTCGTCTTCTTCCGGCTCAACCGTGTCTCGCACCACGCACAGAATATCGAAACGCGATAGAATAGGCTCCGTCAATTCCACATTGGCAGAGAAGGGAATCGTCGAGTTGTATCGACCTCCGATGGGATTGGCCGCCGCAATGACGCCGCAACGCGCCTGTAGTGTCGTCACGATACCGGCCTTGGAGATGGAGATGGTCTGCTGCTCCATGGCTTCGTGAATAGACGTTCGGTCCTGGTCGTTCATCTTGTCAAACTCGTCGATCAAGCAGGTTCCGCGGTCAGCAAGGACCAGTGCGCCTCCCTCCAGCGTCCATTCGCTCGTCAAAGGGTCTCGGCGGACACTAGCCGTCAGACCGACAGCGCTGGCACCTTGACCAGTCGCGAAGACGGCGCGATGCGCTGTCTTTTCGACGTACTTGAGAACCTGCGATTTGGCCGTACCGGGGTCCCCAAGAAGCAAGACGTTGATGTCTCCTCGGAGGTGGTGCATGCCCTTGGTAATCTTGGCCACTCCGCCAAACAACGAAAGGGCCACGGCCGTTTTGATGTCCGTGTGGCCGTAGATGCTGGGGGCCATGGAGTTGATGATCTTGTCCACGATGTTCGGGTCTCGGGACAGCTTGCGAATCTCGTGCTCGTCTTCTTCCGTCATCCGGAAACCAGCCAGCTGGTCATGGGTCTTGACGACGTTGTTGGCCTCCAAGATGGTAGCAAACACGGGGAAGCCGTTGCGGTTGTTGAGTTGAGCATCGTAGTTGTTTCGGTAAATGCCCGTCACTTCAATCTCCTCGCCGGGCTTTGCCTTGTCGATGAGGTCCCAGAGGAGGATCACTTCTCGGGTTCGGGGCAGTCGGCCCGCCGGGACGGTGCCTGGTGACTCTTGAAGCGTGAGCTTCTGGTAATTCCGGTAGACAGTCTTCTCCGAGTTGAGAGTGAAAGGACCTCGCGACTGGCAGCTCTGGCAGTACGAGATCTTGACCTCGGCATTGGACTCTTGTTGGAAGGGACCCAGCGTCACACCACACTTGGTGCAGTCAAACTTGACATACTTGAGCTGAGGGAAGACGCCGGACCGTCGAGTGACGACGCCACTAACGCGCACGAGACAGTTCAGGTGGGATTGGCGAAGCTGACGCAGAGTATAGTGAACGGGAAGATCAAATATGCGCACATGGATCTCGGAGTGAATGCGCTCGTAGTCGGGGTAGTGCAGAAGCACAGCGTCCATGGCAACGTCATCAAAGAGCTTCAGCATCTCGGAGGGTGCGTTGGCGAGGAAATAAGCAAGAATAGCTTTGCTTTCAGAGAGGTGTTCGTAAGAGACCTCGAGGGACTCGGCGTTGATCTCACCAAGAGTTCGAATTCGGTTGCCGTACACGGAAGAGACCGATGCGTCGGTATACGAGGTCAAGAAGGCTTTGAACTCTCGTTTGATGGTTCTCTGGACTGAAGGCTGGGACACCCACTCAGTCAAGTTGGCAGCCTTGACATCACCAAGGGCCTCCAGTGACAACTCTTCAGCCATGATGTCGGTGTCCATCACATCGTCAAGATCCTCGTCATAATGGTGACGGCGACGCCTCGGTTGGGCGGTCAAATCGATGTCTCCTTCGTCATCTTCGCCAGGAAGAAAGGCGGCGGGAATTCGTTGTCGGCGTGCGACCTCTCGATCTCTGCGGTTGAGCTGAGCTTCGAGCTGTCGTCGCGCAGCCGCATCCAATTCAGCGTAGTCGCCCTCGTCGTCGATATCGATGCCCTCGTATGCATCGCCTTCTCGACCTTGGTAATCGTTTTCGAAGCCCTCCCGGAACAGGTCGACATCGTCCTCTGCCATTTCGTCTAGCTCATCAATGTCATCTTGAATCTGAGCTTCTTCCTCGATATCGTCGTCATCGTCGCCGCCATGGGCAATGTTGAACTCGGCGGGGGGGGATGAGGGCATTGGGCTGGAGCCCAGACCGACTGAAGAAGCATCGTCACCACCGCGCGACCTCTTGCGACTGGATCGAGGGGCAGATCGGCGGTTCCCGGACGCGGGATGGTCTCTCAGCGGCGAGGAACTGTCTGGCGGTTAGAGAAAGGGGTGAATGCGCATCGAGGTGGAGGACTCACCTCATGATTGACTTCTCCTAGCTGTAGAATCCAAATTCTAAGGCCGTTCGTTACTTATGGGGTTCGGGTCGCGGTGCAAAGAGTATATGCCCTTGAGAGCAAGGGTAGCGAGTCTGGAGGGGTTGTGAAGATGTATTGTCAAAATTGACAAAGCGGGATGAAGGCCCAAGTGGAGAGGGGGACGGTTGGCAGGTGAGTGAAGCAATTTCGCGTGTTTCGACGCGTCTAGACGCGTAAATTGGTAGCGCTAAACTTGTTTAGTAAACGCGTAAAGTGGTTGCTGATTGGCATTGCAACAGGGGATCTAAGTCGAAGATCATGGACGACGAAGGCGTGCCCAGGTCGAGATTTGATTGGAATTTACACTCGGTATTCGGATTGATATAGAGACGGCTGCATCACAGTGGATGATCGGGTTCACAAGACGTTTCCGTTGCGATAATTTCCCATGTCAAGGCCCGTTCCAGGTTCAGAGCTTCCGCCACCTGAGGACAAAATCTGCGCCACAATTTGCTTCTTCTCTACGCCACAAACTGTTCGCGTTATTCTGTCAACTCTTCCGTCTGTCGCCAGATAGAGTTCCAGTTTTGGACCCGAAGCCCCAACTTGCGCTGCTCATCATCCATCCTCCCTTCCTGATCATCCATCTTTCTGACCAAGAATCCCCTCTTCCATCATCGCGTCTCGTTTTTTTCTCCCAGTGACATCTTTGTCCAGCTCAATTCAGGCTCTTCTCATCATGTCCAACGCTGATTCCTCAGCGACCGCTCCCGTCGCCGAGCAGCCTCAGCAACCAGCTGCTCGGCGCGAGAGCTTTTCCGCTCAGTCGCACACTTCTGAGAATTCTCAGACTGCTGCAGAGTAAGAGGCGACCGCCGTTCATGTACCCAAAGTTGCCGCCCATGCTTACATGATCAGATTCATTCGCAGCCAGGAAATCCTCGAAGCCGACGCTCGCGAAGCTCTCCCATACGTGTGTTCATCCTACAGCCTTACCGTGTGGCTACGCCATCTTCTAACATTCCCTAGAGTATCGAGAACTGTACCAACATCCTCGGGCCATTGCGACAAGCCGTTTTCGCCTGCCTAACATGCAATCCCGCCCCCGCAACAACCGACGATAAATGGACTCCCGCCGGCGTGTGCTACGCCTGCTCTGTCCAGTGTCATGGCGAACACACCCTCGTCGAAATCTTTCAAAAGCGAAACTTCACATGCGACTGCGGCACGACGCGAATCCCAGCGACCAGCCCTTGCGCCTTGCGCCTCGACGATAAGACCAATACCCGCGGCGGCGTTCACTCCCAGGAACCTGACGCGAATAACAAATATAACCACAACTTCCGCAATCGCTTCTGCGGCTGCGAATGCGACTATGACCCGTTCCAACAGAAGGGCACCATGTTCCAATGCCTTGGCCTAGGCACGCAGGAAGCAGGAGGCTGCGGCGAGGACTGGTATCATCCGGGCTGCCTCGTGGGCATGGGCCCAAACTGGTTTGAGAAGATGGAGAAGAAGCAGGCCAAGCCTTCTGAGCCGCCGGCCAATGTGACAACACAGTTGGCAACTATTGCCGAGGGTAACGAAGGCGAAGCAACGCCCACCGAGAAGCGCACTGACGACGCTGTTGCCGCGGAAGAAGAGGAGGAGGAAGATGTCCCCATGCCCCCAGGTTTCCCCGACGAGGAAGATTTCGAAGGCTTCCTTTGTTATAAATGCGTCGAAGCCAACCCATGGATCAAGCGCTACGCCGGTACTTCAGGGTTTCTCCCCGCCATCTTCGTCGACCAGGGCGATTCTCCTACCAAGGTCGAGTCAGAGGTTGATGCGGAGGCAGCTGGCTCTTCATCGCGAAAGCGCAAGGCCGAAGACGAAGGCGATGAATCCATTGAGGCGAAGCGCGTAAAGAGTGAAACACCCGCTGAACCAAACGGCACCACCGAAGACATTGCGGCGCCATCCGAGCCGGAAGCCTCCGCCAAGGACGATGACATTGCCTCCAAGTGCAAACTGCCCAACCTCCCTCCCGCCCCCGACGGACAGTTCTCCCTCTTCTTCAGGGAAGACTTCCGAAACAAGTTCTGCCGCTGCTCCTCCTGCTTCCCCACCCTCAACCTACACCCCCAGCTCCTCGAAGAAGAGGAAGTCTACGAGCCGCCCATGTCCGACGGCGGCGCCTCGCAACATGGTGGCTCCACGAACGGCAGCGGCAGCCTTCTTGAGCGCGGCGAGAGCGCTCTGCGCAACGTCGATCGGGTGCGCGCCATCGAGGGCGTCATGGCGTACAACCACCTCAAGGAGCGCCTCAAGCCCTTCTTCCAGCAATTTGCCGAGAGCGGCCAGGCCGTCGGTGCAGAGGACATCAAGGCGTACTTTGCCAAGTTGCGCGGCGATGAGCAGGGTATCAAGGAGGCCGGCGAGGCCGCTGCCTCGTCCTCCAAGGATGAGAAGGGTGACGGGGATAATCGAAAGGAACAGAGCGGGTACTAGATGGGTGTTGAGAGCAATGCATGGGTGCCTTTCCCATGGTACAGGTACATCACCTGAGGATGTGAGGTTGAGCAGCACTCGTGCCGGCAGCAAGGAGGTGGACAAGAATAGTATGGCATGTACGTGAAGCAAAGGATGTTAGTTGGGAAACAGTACCAGGTGTCCATGGAAGATTTAGCGTGCAAGTCCAGAATGAGTTGGGCTACGGAATGCGTATTAGAGAATGGAATGTCTTTCTTTGCACTGCCGACTTCCCTTCGCCAGCCATCAAAGTGTCCAATATCATTTCCACCGCCAACTTCTATGTCCCTCCAATATACCTTGCCAGGTAATACAAATGCAAAACTGTCCGCGCCATTCATGTCCTACGCCCGTCTTACCCGTTCTAAGTAGGTATTCATTACACTTGGGTATCGCTGAATCAAATACATAGCCCCATTCCGTCTTGTGCCTCGATTTACAGAGGAGCAGTGCAACGAGTTAACACCAAATCACTGTCCCGTCGAGCCTGTACTTGACGCCGCGCTGGAAGGGCGTGGGGGAAGCGCTGGGATGCCGTGTCCTGAAGCCGAGTCCTCGCGCTGCATGGGAATGCCACCCATGATGTTCATCGACATGCCCATGTTCATGCCAGACATCGGGTCTTGATGGCTATCACCGCCATCGCTATCTTCAGCCTGGCTATCGAGCTGCTCCTGCGCAGCCTTGATATCGAGTTCTCGAAGTCGCTCCTTCTCAGCGGGGTCGATAATATCGTCGTCATTGCTCCAATATGGATCGTCGCTGTCGCGATCGGGCATGGCCATCCGTTTCCAGAAACGAAGTTCTTGTCGCACAGCCTTCTCCTCCACGCGACGATCCCAGCGCTCTTCGTCCTCGTCATACTGACGACGAAATTCGCGCAGGCTGTCGTTCGCCTTGCCAGCGTGTGCCTGCATTTTCCAGATCTGCTCTCGTAGACGGGCGTTTTCGTCCCGGGCGTCAGCGAGCTGCTTGCGATAGGAGCGGTGCCAGGCGGCGACATCAGTGACGTGCTTGGTCTTGTATTCGTGGAATTGGCGCAGCATGAGGGACATGGCGGTCGCGTACTGGGAGAGCATCGAGGCGTTGGCATCGCGGCTGTATTTGGCCTTTTCGAGCGATTCCGTCAGAAGGGAGACGAGGGCATCGATATTTTTGTCTTGACCTGAGAGAAATGCGTAAGAACCTGAACCGACCAGAACTCTCCGTGCAAAAGGGAAACAAACCATTGATCTCCTCGGAAGCGCCCTCAATCATTTGCTCGTTGTCCAAATTATGAGTCCTGGCGCGATTCCTCACGCGACCGAGTCCGCTCACAATATCTTCAGTGACGCGACGGTTCTCGGCAAGCTGGCGGCTAAGTTCCTCCACCATACCGTAGATGTAGTTGAGCTCAGCCTGGTGACCGGCGGGCGTGGGCATGGGGATCCCAGCGACCATGTTTGCGCCGTTCATACCGTTCATCATGCTTGTATACTGGTGCTGCGATTGTTGATGGTGTTGTTGTTGTTGTTGTTGTTGTTGCTGCTGCTGGTGATAAGACTGTTGACTTTGGTAAAATAGAGCGCCCACGGTATTAGTGCCGCCTCCGCCTCCTCCGCCGTTGGTGTTGCCGTGGTGTTGCTGCTGTTGGGGCTGCTGTTGATGCTGCTGTTGATGCTGCTGTTGGTGCTGCTGCCCAAGGTGCTGCTGCTGAGGTACTCGGTGATGTTGGTCTCTGGGAGGTGGAGGAACTGGAGTGGACGGGGCGGGTGTAGATGGAGACGGGGATGCAGATGGATCGTGGGGGGTTGGAGGCGTCTGAAAGCTCATGTCTTGCAGTCTTGGTCGTCGACTCTTAGAGGTTGTCTTGTCTTGTCTTGGGCTAGCCCCGGGTAGCCTGGTGGAGTTTTGTATTTATCAGAGTGCCCATATCTCTGTAGCGGGGTCAGTCATCACCATCGACCTCATCCAGCCAAACTAGAAGGACAGGAGGACATTCAAGCCTAGAACAATCCATAGGCCTCATGAAATTCACTAGCAATCATATTCTGCTTCAATACAAACTCAAAATAGTAAAATGGGCACACGGACTGAATTCCTTCTTTTTCCTCTTTTGGACGATCCATCCTATACTCCTTGGCCAACCAAGTACCGAGACTCACATCCCCCTTTTTGAAACCGTACGTACGTTTATATAGTAGTTGCTTTTCGCTTTTCCTCATACATGCGCTCCGACACGATCGTCGTCACTTCATGAGATGGCCATCCACTCGGTGCCTCGTAGTATAAAAGAAAATAAAGGATACACAACGCCTCATCTCAAGAGTGCCTGGATCCACACGTCAAAAGAAAGATCAGCAAAGCATCATTCGTTCCAATATCAAGAAAATGTCATGTCGTAAAGTCGTGTCATCATCGTCAAGAAATCCAGTTGTCGTGTCGCAAGGCTGCATGGGAAACCATTTCACCATCAGCTTCCTCCTTTTGCTTTGTCCCTCCGTCCTTCTATGTGTCAATCTCCATCCTGTCCACTACGGGACTTTTGGCCACAATGATCGATGTCTCATCGGGCGGCGAGACTTCTCTCTCTGACACCAAGTTTTGCTCCTTTCGTTCGAAATGCGGAGGTCCGGGGACAGGTCCAGGCCCAGTTCCATTCACAGATTGGCCTCCCATTCCGTTACCTGGACAGAGCCGATACTCTCCGTCTCCTTTGGGCTCAATGATGCCCTCGTCCAAAGCCCATTTGGCGAGGAGTCGGTCGACACCCAATCGTAGACTCTCTCCCTTCTCCATATGTCGGCCGACGTGTTCAGTCCACTCATCCCACGAAGTAGGGCCCTCGAAAACACTTTGACAGTCAGGCTTGGGGCATGCCGAACGCTGGGGAGGCCATCGACGCTGTACAAGGCAGCATTGCTGCAGTTCTTTGACACGGACTTCCCAATCTGCCTGAAGCTTAGTATCCGTCTTCGTCATGGACCTCTTGACCTGGAATGGGGCGTGCATGCGGCGCAGGTGCTGCGTGAACAGATCCTTCCGGTTGAACTCGTTTCCTCTCCCCTCTCCCGAGCCTTGCGGACACTCGGAGCAACGATAGTATTGCAGACAGAGGTGCTGGGACGCAAGGTGTCGCTTCCATTCGTTCTTGGACCCAAATGTGCTGGTACAGCCGGCGAACGCAAAGGCACAAGGAAATGGCCGGGTGTGGGCAGCTGCAATGTGTTTTCGAAGCGAGGACGAATCCTTAAAGGGCCCGTTACTACAGTGGTTGCATCGAGTGTCTTGTTTTGGTAGAGCTCGGCGAGGGGCCTTTCCTCTAGAGTTTGGCGATTGAATCTGCGAATCCATCGCAATCATCATATTGTCAGCGACGGATTCGTTCATTGCACGGGAAGCGCCAGTCTCTTCAGCCCTTACCTCGGGTAGGCCATCTGGCAAAATAGTCCGAGGTCGACCAACACCCTTAGAAGCCTCGTCACTACGATGCCGAACGTGGCTCAGCGCCTTCAGTTGCTCTGCTGCCTCCTGCATCTCTGCAGAGTCTTCCACATCATCCTTGCCTTTGGCATGAGTGGCGCTCCCGGCGTTGACGCTTGTGAATTGACTGGTGGAGGGGGCGGTCGAAGGGCTGGTTTGAGGAGCATAATCTTGCCGATCGATCGGGACCGGACCCTCTCTCGACGTGCTGGGCCGGAAGGTGTGCTCGTCCGCATCCGTGTCCCGGCGTCCGCGTGTGGGTGTGCTGACGGCGTGATCTCGGGCCTCCAGGAGAATCCGGCCATCTTCAACTTCCTTGGCCGAGGGCTTGATTCCCGACGAAGTGATCATTTTTTGATACAGGTGGATCATGTTGTGGGAGCTAATGTACCCAAGGAAACAACACACTTTGTCATGCTGAACCACGTTCCAGATCGAATGTGGCATGGAAATGAGGAGCATCGTGGGTGGGCCTAGGAACATGCCTTCGACGGCAATCTTGGCCCCAAGAGACGGCGTATTGTGCAACCATTGAGTAAAAAAGGACATGTCCGGGCTCGCATCGCCAACAAAGGTAGTACACACGAGAATTCGGGGTTCATCGAACCTCAAATCGGTAACGGATTCGGGGTCAATCAGCTGGTCTTCACGTTCCCTACCGCTCTGAGTTTCACCATCAACACCGTTCTGCAAGCCCCCCTCCGTCCGGGCTGGCAATGGTGCGAGGCTTATGGTCTGGCCCTTCCCTGGTGTGAGAGTGAAGAAGACTGGGGGCTGGGATGCCGGTGGTGGGTTGGGAGCGCCTCCGTTAGCCATTCGAAGATTCTGGGCGTGCTGTTGCTGTTTCTGCGCAGTCACTTCCTCATATAGTCGCTGGACACTGAATGGCCTTCCAGTGCTCAGTTTCTGCAATGCTTCCGTCAAATTGGATGTAAAGGAGCGCTCTGAGCCGCCGGGCGGGCTACGATCGGGTGTATACGCAGAAATGGCCTGCTTGAGCCCATGGCTGCCGGAGGTCGGAGGATCGGGTGTCGAGCAGGTGTCGAGCAGTAAGAGGATATCGGATTGGGCGTCCTCAAAGAGGCAGCGAACACCGTCCCATTTGAGTTTCGCAGCATCTTCCTGGGTATTGCTAAGAGGGATTAGATGCGAATATTGAAGGCCAGAATTCCCACACTCACCAAGCCCAGTACAGCTGGCCATCGGAGCTGGCATATCCGTGGCCAGCGTAGTAGATGATGAGAAGGTGATTCGGTCTTGCGTGATCGAGAAACGCAGCCATCTCGACTCCCAGCTTGATGCTAGGGTTAGCAACGGTGGGGATTTGCCATTGCTTGGTATGGAAATGGTACTGCTTCTTCAAGACTTGTTCCAGTTCCACGAGGTCCTTGTCAACTGAATCGTCCTCGCTCCAGCTCAACAACAGCACAGAGACATCGGTATACGGGGCTCGCTCCGTCTGACGTTGGATGAGCATGGCAGCATCCTGAAGGTGGCGGGCAAAGGATTCGAAGTCATGGCGTTCGCTGAGGGGGGTTTCTTGTATGGGGTAATGCTGCTGGGGCTGTTGGAAGCTCGAGTTAGTACAAAGAACGATTGGACATCGGGGACTGAATGCTGACCGATTCGTGGGGATAGTGGGCAGACTGAGGCTTCGGTGCCGTAGCATTGACCTTCGGGGCCAGCTTCCGCTTCTTGCTGGAGGGTTCCATGGACAGAAGGTTGATGATGGGCTATTTGGAGGATGGAGAGCCGTTGCCAGCGAGGCCGTTGGGGGTCATTGATTGGTGGACTGGCAAAAAGGCGGGCAACGACGATCCAAAGCAGACGATAAATTTCCCGAGGGAAAATAGTGGAATGATGTTGTTGAGCCTCGAGGCAGAAAGTTCTAGAGAAAGGAAAATCGGAATTGAAGGAGGGCAGGCAAAATGGTGGGCGAAAAGCAGAAGCGGGACAAATCAACCGTCGGCCACAAGAGTTGACCGAAAGACTGAGGGACGGTGCCGGGAGATGCCGAGAAGCTCTGGGAGAGACACGGCGAGGTCAGAAGAGGAGACGGAATGGGAAGGAAAGAGCAGCCCCGAAGAAAATAGAAAGATGGGGGGCTGGCTTAAGGGAGTGACGGGGAGAGAGGATTGGGTTGTGAAAGAAGACAACACAAAGCCAGTAGCAGAGAGGGAGAAGGAGAGAGAGAACAGAAGAGCCCAGGGAATAAGGCTGGCTCGGTAGGCTAGGTTTGGGGGGTCGAGGCGCCGCGAGGCTGTCGTGTTCTGTGCCTCTGGTGGAAATATGGGGCAATACGGAGGCTGTGATTGGGCAGCAGGCGAGCATCAGAGGCCCACGGCCGATGGAGCGATGGGGCTTCTGGCCTCGAGGGGAAGAGCCTGGGTGGGGAACTGGGAGAAGGCGGGAGTGACCTAGCAGGAGCCAGCCAGAGACGGTAGAAGCCACACGAAGCAGGAGGTGGGAAGTGCACGGCGAGAAGCGAGAGGCAGGGCTAGGAGTGGAAGTGCTCTGGTCCTTTCATTGTTACGGAGTACGGACGGCGAGGTGTGTCTGATTGAAGAGAAGAGAGACGTTGGGGGGGAGGAAAAGGTGAAGAAACTGGCACACAATTAGGTCGAGCGAGGAAAGAGAGGGGGCGCGAGCTCCGCCTTCCCCGTCAGCCTCTCGCACCGATGCATTCTCCTCTCACCTCACACACATGCACAGCCAGTGCACCGGGCAGCTGCACATAAACCGACGTACCTTCCTCCCAAAGTAATGGCTTTGGCCAAAACATTCCCACATGTCACGTAGGAAGTCACGCAAGCCTACACACGGATACACCTGCACGCCTTCACCTCTGCCCACATACTACCACAAAAACACGCACAAGCTGTCTCTATTTGGTGCTCTCTATGTGCGTCAGCCCCGTACGAAGTACCAGACACGACACAAAAGCCCTTCAGTTCCATGAGGAGACACCAAGGATCCCTTACAAGGTTTACAAGGGGGGAGGCAGCCAAGCCATGGTACAGTAGCAATTCGTCTGATAGGGCGATTGGCACATGGCTAAAGAGGGGAACCGCGGGCATTGAACAAGACTCTCCGAAACAACACGCGGGAAGCGAGGCCAGCTTTCGCTATCCAGCATTTCGGCCTAAGGCAGGTGCTAAGGGTGTGTCCTTGGAGTGCTGATTTTGGCCCTGCCTTCAAGGCCTGCAACGGGGAGTGAAGCCGGCCAGTCAGCCGGCCAAACAGAGGCGAAGGGATTACCAGCCGGGCAGCTTCTGCACATCCCTCAGTCGAATACCGATGGCCGCTGCTCGCCTTTCCCCCTTCCTTACTCCCTCCTCCACCAACCCTCCACTCCACCTCGCTCACAAGTGCGCGCACAGAAACCCCCTATACGCTGCACTACAGCACCTTCCTACAGCTCAATCCGACACGCGGCCGGCTGCTTTTGGAGCAGGCGCGGCCAATCGAGCATCCGCCTCCGCGCCCTCCTCCCCAGCCTCCAGGGTTCCCTTGGCCTGATTTTTCTTTTCCTGCATTCGCCCATGCATGCGTGAGTGAGGGTGGATGCACCTCTTGGACAAATTCCACCACGTCCATGGCCATCAAAACACGATGCAATTATCTTCACTCCGAACGCCGGAGCAATTGCCCGCCGGCTATTCGCACTCGTCTGAGCTGAGATACATGCTGAACTGCACGGTATCCCGTCTCCGCGTTGCACCATCGAGTCACATGCCCTACCTACCCCATCTCTTTCAATGAAAACCGTCTGGCACAACAACACCGAGACATTCGCTGACGGCCAAGTGGGCTGGCTGGGTCACTGTCCCCAACAAAGTCGATGTAAGCAAAACCGTCGGCCTCTGTGTCTGACTTGACAACCAGTAGCGACCAGCCTTGGCTGCCCTAGCCTAGCTACCCGACAATGCGGCCTCGGGCTCCGTGGGTGGAGCAATGGCGCCCCCTCCTCTCGGCCCCCCGGCTGTCCGCTGTCAGTAGCGGATGACGAGAACTTGTTCGAGTATCAGTGGATGATGTGCGGACGCTCTGGACAGAAGTGGATGGGAAATAGGCGTCGAGTGGCCGGCCGGTGAGAGGGCGGCCAAAGGCGGAGAGTGGACGAAATGGTCGAGAGAGGGCTACGCTACAGTAGCACCGACAGCAGGAGGCAGCTGCATCATGATGATAGGTTCAGCCCCCCTCGCAGACTTCCAGCCGGGTCCCAGTCGTGATCCCAGAAGCAAGGTGCCCACCAGCCGGAGCCTAGCCCGGCCGCCGCCCTGCTCAACACCGGCACTCGCGGACGGTTGGACATGCCACTGTCCAGCACATCCTCACATCCATATACCCATTCATCCTTGCACCGGGCATCTGGCAGGCACAGTTTCCTTACTCATCTCACCGCTTAGCAAAAGCACGGCGATGGCATTTCAGACTCGGCGACGTTCACGTCCAGAGAGCCGGCAGGCCACAACGAGGAGGTCCTTTGTCGTACTTCAACATGGGATTTGGGGCTGGATTGTTCGAGATGAGGATGCGTGATACAACCCCTCAGGAACATTTGCTCCCATCACGAAAGAAATCGGAGTTTCAGACCATGCAAGTGAGGGCATGAGGCCATCCCTCCTTGCCGTCGGCTGCCATGATGGATGCATATGTGAGGAGGTTGTTGTTGTCGATGCGGCCGTTACCGCATGTGGGGTGTTTTGTGCCGCACTTGGTGCACATAGCGTATCCATGTCGGGGTGGTTGTTATGTATGCTTCTTATGGCCACATCGAACGAATCAGTCGGCTTCATGCCCTTGTCGCCTCTCGTCTTCACCTCGAGAGCCGGCTGGGCGACCAGCGACGTTCACTTCGTACCCCCACATTCGGGCGGTCGTCAATACGAAAGACCGACAAGGAGTGATGACAGGTCAGGAGAAATCCAAATCTGGTTTATCCAGGACAGTGCTGAATCGGCCGGGGCAGATCTTCAAGTCAATTGCCATGACAAGCCAGATCGTAGTCGGCCGCTTGGAGGTAGAGTTGCACATTGGATATGCTTCTCGATGAAGGGGTTGACGAACAGGGATGACAAGAGGATAACCCAGGTACATACTGTACACAACACGGGGAAGGCATTGATCCTTGGCGGAATTTTCATCCCCTTCAAGACGAGCCCCTTCGAGTTTGGCGGTCGAGGAGGTGAAGTCCCTCGTTTCGTTCCCTGTCTCACTGTCTTGGAGAATTGCTTCTTTCTGGGCCGGCCGCATTAGACCACAGAAAGGCTGTGAGGGCTGATTGGGTCAGAGTTGCAGCTAGTTTCAGAGGCTCGAGTCTAGAATCCCCGAAGCCCTGCATTTTGGGGGTTGCGGGCGTGCTTTGCTTCTGGTGGCGTGCGGCTGGTGCCGATATTTCCATCTCAAATGCAGGCTTTGGCGTCTATCACACCCAAGCAATAGAGTCACTTTTGTTGGGGGAGAGATGAGCGTCGTTTTACTCAGGCAGCCTCGTCACCGATGCAGTCTCGACGACCTCAGTGCCCCTTACGTGACACGAGATAAAGACATAGAGAAGAGACAGGAGGAACTTGGAACTGTTGTCACAGAGGCTTGACGGTGGTGGAAAGCCTAATAGCAAGGTGCCCAATGCAATATTCCCCGATGTGCATTCTCGCTAGTCTCTGGGTACAACAGGTGAAAGGCTCGAAAGCCTTGCTACATATACAGCCCACTGTACGTGCTCCAAACACGTCGTTCTCAACAATTGGGGGCTTCACTCGTGTACTTCTGGGTGAGGGTGAAGGGGGTCACTCCCATGATCAACCGAGAGCGGTGTATCCGGGGATGCTACCTGCCACGGAAACGCCTACCGCCACGACCGAGCACCCCGGCCAATGCGATGCCGAGCCTGGGGTGACAATCAGTTCCAGTCTGAAGCTTCGAGTGACAAATATAGGCCATTTGAGCACGGATTCGTCTGTCCCAATCTCCAGGACTCAACCGACGAGTCTGTGTTTGGACCCCGACGATGCAATGGCAGCTGAACGATGACGACGAAGGACCAGGGGCTCGAGTGTGGCGAAGCTCAGCCACATTTTCTCCATGCCAAGACGCGCAAGTCACCCCATCACGGTCCTCTCACCCTGAAAGCCATTTGGATGTTGAATTCATCCGCCGTGTCAATGGGTGGCAGCAAAGCAGCACGCCCCTCGAAGAGTCATTCGGAAGCCGGCACTCAAGTCAAAACCCGGCGGGAACAGCGGATGGCCATACGAACTCGTCAGCAGGCTGCTCACTGCTTCCCAAGTCTCAGCGAGCAAACACGGCGCACAGATGAGTGGCTAAAAAAGAACAAGTGGGCTTATCCACCGCCCTAGGGATTCGGGGCATGGAACCCTTGGAAGAAGACCGATCGATCCCTTCTTTTCCTTGCCGTGGCTTCCAAATTCCATGCGAACGCCTTTTGGGTCTCAAGATCCAAGTACGGATAGACGAGCGAGGAGGCGAAGGCGAAGGCGAGACCGAGAGCACGGAGGACTCGACGATTGCACACGCAACACAATAGAACGCAATCAAAATCAAGCCAGATTCTTGTCACCAGTTTCTCTGCCAAACCTGGGCAGCCAAGCCCGAGATGCGATGCACAGCCACTGCAGGCCCGCGGTGCCGGGCACGCTCACGGCAGCCTAGAGGAGCGAGCAAAAGTATCTTTCTATCAATCGAGACTTTGCTCAGCCCAGCGAGTTGAAACAATATTCTTCGTCACAGGGAGACGTCGACGTCGGGGCTTCGTCAATGTCAGTCTCGAAGGTCTTAGGATACGAGGGAATCGGGAATGGTGATTCTGCCTTGTCCATGTGATGCCTCAATTCGACATTTGGTTCTCGTGGATGCATGCCCAAGACAACCAGACTCAGCACTCGGTGATTAGTTATTATCCGCATCATCCGACAAGCTGACCAGCAGCTTCTCAATTGTTGTGGTTGCTGTCGGCAGCCTCGCACGGAAATCCGTATCCATTCACCGATTTTCGCAAAGTGCGGCACCATACGTCAGTCGGCGCGGTGCCGATGGGCGTTTTTTATTTTTCCCTTTGGCGAGGAAGAAACCCCACAAGAGGTGGGAGCGCCTTAGTTTCCAGAACGCTCGGGCTTCCCGCTCGTGCCGATCGATGGTTACGTCGGAGGGTTGGGCTCTGGTAGCGGATGATGGGATGAGATGCGTCACTTTCCTGGAGGTTTACAGGGCTCATATGGCTCGCGGGTAGGAGTTTCATGCATGACGGGCCGCCGAGTGATGAGAGGCATACCGTAGGGCGTTTTATCGGGGTACAGAGCGCACAATGCCTACTAAGCGGCCTTGGTCCGGATGAAGCCATTGGGGGATTGCCCTCGAGTCGGGGGAATGTAGTCTAGACGCTTGAAGCCGACATGGAGGTCGCGGGGCTACGTAATTGAGGTAAGCGGGGCATTTTCGCAAGAGGTACTCTTACGTAGGTCGGTACTTCCTGCCTGCAGTGCCCTGGGCGGCTTCGAAATCTTCCACCAGGCTGTGAGCCTCCTCCCATTTCGCCATCCCAGTTCCCCATCCCCTCAACCCATGCCCACCTCATGCTGCCCAACTCCAGCTTTGCACTGCATACAACCTGTGACCAACAACCGGAAGAGAAGTCAGTCGCCCTTCGCCTCGTCCCCGTTCCAATCTAGCTCTTGGTCCCCCCTGTCCATCCGTTCCATTATCTCATCACGGTGCCCATTCGTTTCGCGACCATCGTTTTCTACACCTCGCATCCTCACCAAGCTCAGCCTCTTTTCACGACGCTCAATCCCACGTCGCCGCCTTCCGCAACCGAATATATTGCGCCCACATCGCACCAAGAATCCAGTCTCGATACCATCAACCAGGGCTCAAGCAGCCCGCGCGCAACCATGGACTCGTACGGGGTCAGGAGGAAAGACACCACGAAGGGTCCGCCCCTCCGTGTTCTGTCACTTGGTAAGCAACCTACAGATTCTACAGCCCTCCGAGCTTTGTTTCCGTCGCAGAAAGTCTCGGGGCTTTGTCCTCGAGAGCATCAGCTAACGCGCCTGTCTAGATGGAGGAGGCGTCCGAGGCTATTCCATCTTCATCATCATCCAAGAGTTGATGCACCGAACTTTCGTCGAAATGGAAGGTCGCGCGCCTCGTCGACACGAAATTCCCAAACCATGCGACCACTTCGACCTCATCGTCGGCACCGGAACCGGCGGCCTGATCGCTCTCATGCTCGGCCGATTGCGCCTCGACCTCGAAACCTGCAAAGAACTCTACGTCCGCCTCACCCGCATGGTTTTCGAGACGGACAAGACCATCGCCGGTATTCCCTATCGCTCCACCCTCTTCAAAGCCAGCAAGCTCGAAGAGGCCATCAAACAGTGCGTCCAGGAACACACCGTCAACGAAGGGGAGGGCAATGACGGCACCGAACCAGATATTATGAGCCCCCTCAACCCCGCCCTCTACTCGAGCGCCGCCGCCCCAAAACGTCATACGAGCAACGCCAGCGTCGTGAGCTTCAGCGCTCGCAGCCCCGCCGCCCAGATGGCTCGACCTACATTTAGCTCGAGGTATGGCGATCCCAATGCTCGGCTATACGACCACCGCGAGAATCGCACCAAAACGTAAGCGCCAGCCCAATTGCCAGGCAGCCGCCCCCAACCTGCATGCATGTATCATTGCTGACTCATTCTGCAGCGCCGTCACGGCAATGTACAAGGGATCACCTCGAGGCGAGCCAGCCGCCGTTCTCCGTTCCTACGATTCCCGACGCGAACCGCCTCCCGAATTCGACTGCAAGATTTGGCAGGCCGGCCGCGCAACGTGCGCCATCGGTCTCGCCTTCAAGCCCATCCAGATTGGTCAGTCAGTCTTCCACGACGATGGCTACGGGACCTTCAATCCCAGTCCTGCGGCATTGGACGAGGCAGTGGTCAACGAATGGCCCGGCCGAGAGGTGGGCGTCTTCGTCAGTGTCGGCACTGGACGACGACCCAAGAGCAGCGACGCGAACTCACAGATGTGGTACGAGGGCTTCCTAGGGGACTACGCAGAGGCGCGGAGGAAGTTGATTGCCAAGATTGAGGGATGTGAAAAGATTCACGAGTACATGCTACGGGATCACCTTAGCAAGCGCGGCGTCAATGCTGAGAACTACTACCGCCTCAATGTCGAGATTGGCGTGGGCGAGTTTGGCATGAACGAGTGGAGTCGTCTGGGAGAAATCAGCACTGGAACGCGTCGCTACATGAATCGGGAGGCTGAGCAGAAGATGATTCGGGGTATCACGACCAAGTTGGCCAAGATTCACCGGGCAAAGATTCGCTTCGAACGCGCTTCGCGGGGCGTGCCCGAGCTCGTCAAAACGACTTCAACAAATTTTGAGTCACCCCTGGCAGTTGAGCTCCCTGGAGACTTCCCCACCATGGTACCGCTGCCTCACAGCCCACCAAGTAGGTCTTCGTTCGAATCCGGATCCGATAGCCTACATGTCCGCAACGGACAACCGTCTCCTCGGGCCTCCAATGAGCGCATTCGGCCCAGCACTGGCAAATCGACAGGCTCGCCTCCCCCGGGCCATCGTCCCATGGTGTCGCCGCCAAGCGCCAGTGCTCCTACTCTTCGATCTGAGGACCCAGATCATCTTATGGCGCCAGCTCCGCTACAGTATCGAGACGGCTCGGGATCCGACCTGATCGCCATCACCAGCCCAGACGAGGAGCAGCGGCCAATATACAAGGGGCCACCACCTCCGCAGCGAATTGAGCCACCGCCCTTGCCTCCCAAGACTCCGTTCCCCGAGGCGCAACAGGGCCACAGACGACAACCAACAATACCACCGCCGTATCCTCTCGACGATGAGGAGCCCCCGCCGGTGAATATGGCTCGCAAGCCGGATTACCGAGGACGGCAATAAACGACGGCACGTTGATCAGGTCGGGGCGGGAGGTGAGAGGGGAGACGTTTCGCAATGCGATGGCCCTTGACGTTTTTTCTGGATTTCCAAGGTTGATATGTGCCGGTGTCAAAAGATACATGGACGCGCCGGGGATGAGAAAGGAGGGAAATTCCTCGAGGGGTGTTCCAGGCACTGGACGGCGTTAGGACGATACTTTAGGGGGCTGGAATGACGCGTCTATGTTTTCGTTGTGACTTTGCTGTTGGACCACCATTTTAGATACCACTTGGGGATGACGAGGATGAAGAAGCAGAATCTATGGTTGGCTGTTACGATTATCAGCCCGGGAAGGCCGGTGGAGGGATATGGAACACGGATGATAAACTTGAACATGTATGACTTGAAGTACGTAGACAGCACGGGACGGTAGATTGGAGACAAGGCAGCTTCCTATTTAATGAATGAATGAATGACTCGCACGCAACAGGGTTGTATTCGTAACGGAATGGCCTGGAAGCTAGGTCCACTGGAGGAGTGAGATGCGAATGGGAAGAGCTAGACGATGGAGAGCTGGTTAATTCCATGGAGGTGGTGTGAGCGTCTCGTGGAAGTGTGAGGACCAGTGAAGGCGATGAGGCGATGATGCATCGAGATTACAGGTTTACGAGAGGAGACTGCACTGGTGCAAATATAAGATGGAACGTACCTAGGTCGATGAGGGTATTCACGACGGTTGGCCTGTCGAGAGAGGGGCAAAGAGCTGAGCGCGGGCGCGGATGAAAACGTCGGGATCGACCCGCTGGCAGCACGGTGTTGAAAACAAATGGATTGTTGGCCAGGGTTTGAGACTATTTTGGATCTATGCGAACTGTATCAAATCTTCCCTCGTGATACACTTGCTCTTGTGGGAGAAGGGAGAGGGGTTGTAAGAGGCCACGATGGAGAAATCATGCCTCCCCCATATCCGTAACTTACTAGACTACAAGATTAGCATTAAGCCGTCATCGGGGTTCGGGTTGCTTTATTTCCCCGTTGTTATGATGAACTGGCATTTTTGGGGGTTTTCTTCCACGCAGGTCAAACAAAGCATCCTTTGTTTCCTTGGGCGCAGCCAACGACGTAATTCATGACATCAATCAACGTTTGGTTTTTCGGACGAGGCGCACGGCTTGACTTGTTCCCTCCGAGGGCCTCCCGCCATTGGAAAGGGCGGAAGGCGCTCGGGCGAATCCTGGCCGTCGCAAACATTTCAGCCAGGAGCACGGGCACGTCCGTGAGGATGGGGATCGCCAACTGGCAACGGGCCGGGCGTGCTCGGAACAAAAGGGAGCTGGACAAAGTCGGCGGGGGGGGGTCACATACAGTACGAAAGGTGGGTGATCTGGCCTTGACTCGACGGATGAATAACGAATGCTACCTCGAGGACACCAGCCAGAACGAAAAAGAAATAAGACGATGAACTACGACGCAGTAATAGAGTTTCGAAACCACCGTTCCCCCTCATCTCGAGTTGTTTGCTTTTTTTACTCTTGGCCCGGCTTCCCCAGTCGTGGCGGTCACGGGTCAGCCGCATCTGCAATCCTGGGAGTCCCGGCCGGGCAAGGTTTTTGCTTGTCAAGGAGGTTTGGGGGGGGGGGGGGGGGGGGGGGNNTGGGGGGGGGGGGGCCGAGACATGGACATTGTTCAGACTGGTGTTTTTTAGTGCCGGAGACAGACTCGTTGCCGTGTCGTTGGACGGCGCCCGGTGCCGCATTTTCGGTAATCTGTGGGCAGCCGAGATCGAGGATCTGACGGTGGAAAGAGGGACAGGAGACGGGGAGACGGGAGAGGGGAAATGGAGGGAGACCATGGACTAAATCGTGCAGTTGAAACGACGATATCAAGACCAATATTTGGCGGGAGGGGCAACAACGGAGGGGCCATGTCCTCGGGAGATGGCATGTGTGTTCGTATGTTTGCTGTGGCACGGGAGGGAATTTGCCTCGACGCATCACAGTGAGGCGGTGAGCGCGAGGGAGGGAGGCTCTTGTTCCCCTCCCTTGCTTGGCTTGTCTGTGTCTCAGAGTGCTCCGTCGTCGGGGCTGATGCATTTTGCATTCCCCTCCGTGTCCTGCACGTCGACGATTCGAGCAACCGTCCAGTCTCTAAAAGTTAGCTGCGTGCCACTGCAGGTCAGCAAACAAGCATCCGTCCAGCATTAGGTCCATTTTAGCACCAAAAATTCAGCCCGCAGCCCGCCATGCATGAAATGCTCGACCGTGTCCGTCCGGACGGTGCTGGCAAACCGTCTCTCGTGGTCGAGTCCATGTGATGTGCGTTGGGAATCCATGCGCGTCGCTCGCACGCGGCATTTGCCTGGACAATACGGATAGGGGCCAGCTTGATGACTGAGCTTTCGCCCGGAGACCGGGACTGCGGCGTCCGTGAGGTTGCCAGGACCGTCGACGAGGCTCACGAGGATCGGGGAGGGCCGCTGTCATCAGCCGGGGGGGTGGGGGGGTCCTATCGAGTCAGTCAAGTCGGCGATGGCATCTCATACCCGTGTCGGCACTTGCCTCAATGACACTATAATCCCCCCCCTCATTTCCCTCCCTTCCAGCTCGGATTTTTAGAGCCGCTGCTCATCAACAAGCTCTGTCTAGCTTCCCAGAACTGCCGTGCCCGCGAGGTGATGTTGGACTCAAGGTGCAGCCAGGTGCTCATTAGCTCGCACGCTAAAGGTCGAAAGGTCAAGCAATCATCTTAGCCAAGACGGAAGGTGCCAGCCAGCTTCCTCCGTCCCTTCCCATTTTCCCTCGGGCTCTGTTTGTCCGTGCTACCGCCGACCGTGGACCGTACCGTGCTGTACCGTTGCTGTACCGTGCTTGCCCTGTCTGGCAGTGAATAAGCCCTGACGAAGCTGCCCATCTCGGACCTTTCAATCACGGGATCCTCGGCCTTTGTGATTGCTACTAATACATCTAGATGGCAACGACCTGCAATGCTTTCAGCAACAACATCACAACCCAGCCATTGGGCATAGCGCACGCGACATCGCCGGCGTCGACGACCAAGCTACCTGCGAATACCTGCCTTCCACCCCGGCTGGTCCCCAGAGAGACCGAGACACCGGTGACAGTCGTGACGGCAGTTTGTGGACGCGAGACACCCCAAAACGGCCACCACGTCGTACCTTAATCCGTCGGTCCCCGTTCTCAGCTTCCAAAGCTTCCAATCTTCGTTCGGTTCCAGCCTCGAATCGTTCCGGTCTCACTTGGTTTACGCGACTGGTACCGGGTACCCACGTTTCTCTGCCCTTCACCCTATCGTTTGCTGTTCCTAGTACTTTTAGCCTTGTCTCATCAGTCTTTCGCCACCACCTCGCTCTTTGTTCCTTGCAACGGGCCAGACTCAACGAGGCTGCAAGCTAAGGCTCCCGCTCTGGCTTCTCCTTGCTCTATCTTCCCGCATTCCCCTCCTCCATTCCTCACTTGCCTCTTCTTTTCCTCTTCGTCATCTTCTCGCCGGTTCTTCCGCCATCTCCGGTTCTCAAACTTCTATCTTCCTTCACAGTTGCAGACGGATGGCAATCCCATTCAGTCTCTAGTAGTACCTTTACTTTTTCCTCCGCGGACCATATCACCCGTTTTTTACCCTCTTTCTCGTCAAAACAAACTCGCGCAATTTCAACATCGACCCCATCCACGCGCAAGAAATCGCCTTCAACTTTCCCCAGGTGCTATTCGAGGCTACCAACTGCGGAGCAGAGATATTCACGACTGGACCGCGCCCGACGCCAACATCCTAGAAATCTGCAAGGTCGTCGCTGCACCATCGGACCAACAGCATCCAAGTGTTAGACGCAGTTCAGGCACGACGACAGGCTCGATTGCCCCCGCGCCAACGCCAGTTGAACCCTGTTGCAGTCTCCGCGTCGACCAGATCAGCCTTGCCAGCCAAACACGGGCACCAAAGCTCCCGAGAGGGCAACCCCTCACTCCCCTCCTCACGAGCGGCTCCTCCTGACTGAAGGGTCGGTCTCCAACCAAGCCTGGATGGCTCGTTTGCTCACTGAACTCCACACACCCCCGACTCGGACTGGACGGCCGCTGCTGTTTGCTCGACACTAATTAACATCCTCCCATCCTTCCATCCCCTTTAAACAAGCTCACGGCCACTGTCGTGACCTCGATCCAAATCAGCTGCCTATCTGTCTGTCTACCAGCGGTCCCTCTTCCGAAAAGGCCGCTTGCTTCTGGTTTCACATTCTTGACTCGGCAACTTCGTCATTCTTTATTCATAACGCACGCATCATATCCTTAGACGCCATCCATCAATATCTCATCCTCTCAACATTGCGGATGGGGCGCCTCTCTCCTTCCCATCTCTACACCCGTCGACTGAAGGAGATCTCAACAAGAACCATCACCTGTCCGCTTTGACCCTGGCCTCCATCCGCCGGCCCTACCGTCTGTACAACCAACGGTTTTACTTTGGTCCAATCCGCCCCTGTCGCTACCGCCTCCGCTCTGCGGCCGGCCTTCGGTTCAAGGCGGAGGTTGGTTCCAAGCTTAACGCCGTTGCCGGCGCCGGACTGCTCCGAGTTTGACCGGCTTCACACAATCAGCAAACCGAGTCCGATTCCGCTTCACCTTAGTCGTTGCCTCGTCGACTGGTTCTGTTGTGTACGCCCTCCGCTGCTGTTGTTCTTATCCGGCTCGCTCTAGATTCTACCAAGATACCGACAAACGTCATCATGCCGGGTCAGGAGGTTATCCAAATCCATGCTCCTCGCCGCCGGGTCGAGCGTCAGACTTCTTCATGTACGGAATGTCGTCGCCGCAAGCAAAAGGTAAGCTTACCCAGCTGGTCATTTCGTCATTTGCCATCCTCCGCTCCGGCGAGCAAGTCAATACATGAATGAGAAATACACGTGCTAAAAGTCTGCAGTGCTCTCAAGGACAGCCGTGCACGAATTGCGTCCGACGATTTCCACAGCCTATCTGCGAGTACCAGGTGAAGGCGCCTAGGAAGTGAGTTGGCCCAGACACTAATATAATTCCCTCCAGCTGCTAACTTCTCAAAGCTCCCACAGACACGCACAGCTAGGAACGGTTATTGAAGGGGGGCCATCTACAACCACCGTGGCGTTGAGGGATGGACCTTACGCGCACCTCAATCCGGCCGCAGTCCACGATGCCATCCTCCAGGTAGACGAATCGGAGCACGCCAGCTCCCCCGAATCAATGGGCTACTCTTCGCCAGAGTCTTTGTCAGACATTTCCGCGCCCCCGTCACCACCAGCAACTCCCTTTGTCCCTTTCAAAGTATCCCTCGACGAAGAAAAGGACCCAGATGCTGTTATAGAAAAACTCCGCATCATCCTGGATCGTCGCCTCACAATTGCAAATCGCCTCCAGGACGAGGAATGGTCGGGTGATGATACAAAAGCCCTCATGCACATTCGCGATGTACGTCGCGGCCTGAACTTGCCCATAGAAGGCTCGGTGGAACAGCTTCGGTTCTTGCCTATGGTACCGACTAAGATGAATAAGGAACTGGTCCGGATACGTAAGTATTGGCCGAAATATCCAAGGCACGGGTGCTAATAATTCCCATTTTCAGACTTGCAGCTGTTGTGTCGCTTCAAATGTTCAGTCGACGGGAATCCAGACCCGGGTAACGTATTCATGAAGCACTGGGTGCCATGTTGTGTTCAGGACCCTCTCCTCCTACAGATCGTCTTGTTCACGTCGGCCTGTTTTCTATCCGAGACGGGTCACATCCCCAAGACGCTGGCCCTCTTGCACAAGGGCAAAGTCTACCAGATGCTAAACGATCAGCTGCGCGACGAGGCCATGCAGATAACTGATGCTTCGATTCTTGCCGTCACCCAGATGGTGGTCGATTCTTGGTACTGGGGAGCCACGACCGATTTACACGCTCATATTCGCGGCCTCAAGCAGATGATCGCAATGCGAGGAGGCTTACACAAACTGGGCTTACACGGCTTCTTGGCGAAAACGATTATTATGTGCGTTTCTTCACCGCGATCTTGTTCTTCTTGAATCCGTTCCGCTGACTGGTCGTCTAGTCACGATGTTGTAATGGCTCTAGCCCACGAAGTCGACCCTCTCATCTACGAACAGCCTGGCTTTGAGTTTGACGATCCGATTATGATGCCGTTCCATACCGCCTTGAACTCTCCACTCATCTTCGGATGGCCCTCTTTTGCAGGATGTGCCGCCTCGTTACAGCTTCATCCCAGTACGGCCATGATACTCGACGATATGAGGTTTCTCATAGAAACCGCCCTCGCAATGCCTCAAGATCCCACGCCAGAGCAAATCCAGAAGCTCGTGACTACCGCCGCATGGATTACCGATCGAATTACCGAACTCCCCCCCGACACGCCTGCTCGAGACAACCCGAATTCCCGGTCTACATCTGCGAGCAGTACTCCGCAAGACAAGCAAGACAGTCAAAGCCCCGGTTCCTCTAACGAGTCCTCGCCAGAAGTCGAACTACCGGATCTCATGTACCGCTGCGTACGCATGACGGCATTGATCTACTGTCGGGCGATCCTCAACCGCGTACCGACCAGTGCCATCTGCACAGAAGGCGAGTTCATGGTAATTTGGCAAGCCGTGTGGAAAGTCACCTTGCCTGCATGGAAAGCCACCATCGGCCTCTTCGTTTGGGTAATCCTAGGCATCTTGCCAAGCGGTCACCACACAGGGCCATCACGATTCATCAAGACTCTCATGGTGGTCGGGTGGATGACAATCGGCGTTGACAATTGGCATATCGTCATGGACGTGACGCGGACGGCCTTTCGATTACAACGGTGGCTTGCGGGTGGGCAGTATGGCTCAGATGAGGGAGGTCTGAGTGGAGGAGAACACGTTGTGGATCGATACGGATTCGCTCTCCCTCAACTCCTACCCGAGGTCCAACTTCCAGTCGACGACTGAGCTCGTTTACATGTCATGCACCCGCGGGTATGCCAAGCAAACGAGACCAAGGATGCAACCGAGTGCGTCGGGGCGCAGCGGCCCGACGGACCCCGATGCGGTGATGGCTTCATGCAGCGGAACTGCATGTCTCACCCACCCGCCCATCAGCCACAGGACGTGAAGCACCCGTGACCCACAGCAGCACAATGCGACGGACACGATAACTGGTAGTCAAAAGTCCCAGGTTCCCACGTTCGCTGCCTGGGCCTCGTTCCCCCGATCTCTCCTCTGCGGTCGTAAGCTTACCCCAAGTCGCCGCCGAAAGGTTACGTTACACAATCGAGATGCCGGCAATGTGCGACTTTGACCAACTGCGGAGCGGTATTCTGCATGGAGAAATCCTCCTGCCGGGCGATCCCAGCTACGAGGACAGTATTCGAAGGTGGAGCGCCGCCTGCGAAAAGAGAGCGGTATGCAACTCCTCACCATCGGGCCACTTCCCTGCTGACTATTTAGACGGTTGTTGTCAGGCCATCTTGCGCCGAAGAGGTCTCCTTCGCAGTCAAGTTTGCTGTTGGAGCTCAACTTCCTCTTACTGTATGTGGAGGCGGCCACTCTTCGAGCGGCACATCTTCCTCCGACGGGATGGTTGTTGACCTGGGGAAAATGAGGAGTGTCGAGGTCAACACTTCGGATATGACCATCACTTTTGGTGGTGGTTGCTTGTGGAAAGATGTAGACTCAGCTCTCGAGGAACGCGGGCTTGCTACAGTCGGCGGAGTTGTCAACCACACCGGAGTTGGTGGACTAATATTAGGGGGAGGTCATGGCTGGCTCACGCCGGTCTATGGCCTGACCATCGACAATCTCGTCGAAGCTGAGGTTGTGCTCGCCGATGGCACGATTGTTACGGCATCTGAGGTGACGAAACCGGATCTCTTTTGGGCTCTTCGCGGAGCAGGCGCCCAGTTTGGCGTGGTAACTCGATTTGTCTCGCGGGTTTACAAGCAAGACAAGGTCTGGAGCGGCACTTTAGCATTCGCACCCGACAAGCTGCCAGCGCTCGTCGCCGTCGCCAATGGTCTACATGATCGTCACGACACTGGCGGACATTGCCTTGCCCTCGGGGTCGGGTATGGGCCTGATGGCGTAACCCGTGCTGTTTCTGCGATCCCCTGCTTCCACGGTTCGGAGCTGGCCGGGAAGAAGTTCTTTTCCACGCTCCTCGACATCGAAGCAACTGCCGACGACACGCGGATGATGTCTACGGCACAGATGAACACTCTGTTGAATCCCATCTTCGAGCACGGCATTCGACGTCTCATGGGATCGAGCAACGTTACAATGCCCATCGACACAGAGGCCTTGGTGCAGACGGCCGAGATGTTTTGGGAGTTTTGCGATTCTCGTCAAGGGATGGGCACGTCGGTGATAGCCATTGAGATCTTTTCCACGGACAAGATTCGATCCATTGCTCAGGACGCCACAGCCTATGCCAACCGGGGCAGCTACTACGACGCCATGACGGCTTTTGGGTGGGAAGATGCATCGCTGGACATGGAGGTCCGCCATTTCAACCGAACATTGTGCGAGCAGATCCGGGTATCTAACGGATATCGTGCCGGGTATGGTGATGGGGCTGGGGAGCCAGTGGGCAAGTACATCAACGTCGAGGCCGACCGAGTCTCACCGCAAGATGCGTACGGTGTCAACTTTGCTCGTTTGCGGGAGCTAAAGCAGAAGTATGATGGGCACAATGTCTTTCACAAGTGGCATGGAATATTGGAAAGTTCTGATTAGGCCGAGCTGTCGAGTACATAACAGCCAACTCTGGGCTTTTGGCACATGATGTCATGATGAATGATTTACAATGGCGGATCTAATGGAGGCTTATAGCACGTCTATCTTTTGAATGCGTACCTACTTATTTGATTTCCTGTGCCGATCTCGTTTGTACTCTGCGTTATTTGTATGGCTTATGGAGGTCCAGCGACCTAGGGATGAATTAGCATAAGGTGTCTTGAGTTGTAGCGGTTGCGCCATAAACTGACATCTGCAGATTCCTATAGCAACAGATAGATACGGTAGCGCATTAGCTACCACGTTTACGTGGTTCCCCTCCAACAGGCGTGATGCAAGGTCGAGTTGGCCAAGCATCGAATCCAGACGGGTATAGGGTAAGGTCGCCGGAGAAGGCTCCAAGTCAGGGATACGCACAACGGAGATGAAGCGGACTTCGGATAACACTGGCGGGCATGTCGATCCCTTTTGGCAGGGGAAGGCGGCGTTCGTCGACCTCGAATGAAAATCCGGAGTTTGGATTGCTACGAAAAAGGTCTTGGCCCCGATACCACTTGGGAATCCTCCGGGACCGCGCACGAGCGAGGCTCAAGGCGACGACGACGACGACAACGGCCGAAGAGCGAACCACTAGGAAGACGTGCCAGAGTGACATTGAGACCCCAACGCAATGTCCTTTCCCCCATCCCCCCCCCCCCCCCCCCCCCTNNTTCCCCCCCCCCCCCCCCCCCCCCCCCCCTTGGGCCAGCGGTAGCCGTGCAGGGCAAGGCCAGGGATTAGGACCAGAGCTGAAGAAAAGGGCCATGGCCTCTTGGAGCGTCGGCGTGCCTTGAGGGGGGGAAGGGGGGGGCGTGTGTTTGTTTCTCCTGTCCTGTTTTAGGCGGCAATCTACGGTAACGCGGGCGAGGGCTTGGTGATCGCCGGGTCCGTGATCCCCCATGCTCGGGTTTCCTCTTCCTTCGCAACTTTGGCCGGGTTGGGCATTGTTGGGCGTGGAATGATTGTCCCGGCTCGGGAAGAGGGCGACAATGATGGGAGACAGGGAGAGAGAATGCCGAGATGGCTTGTGCAAGTTGTGTTGGGGGCCGAAGGAGGTGAGAGCGAGGCCATGGACACATTGAAGCCGATGGTAAACGCTGCCGGAGATGAAATCGATCCATGGCACGAGATAAAGGGGGAAGCAGGAGGTGATTCGGTGTCTGGATCGCATTTGCATGGCATTGCATTGCACCGCGTCTGCGTCTGCACCTGCAGCAGGTACTATACTAGTATATAGGCAGGTCTTGTATGGATCGAGGGAGGGGAGTAGGTCTATTCGCAGCATGCATGTACATACTTTCTCCCTTCCTTTGCACAAAGTATTGCATTGTACAGACAGTTCCTGTATCAGGTACCCAGCATCACACCTGTAACCGCAACTGCGACTGCAACCGCGACGGCAACCCATATCGAATCACCGTCCCATCCGAAACCCGAAGGGATCTAGACCCGAATCTCGGCCGCAACACACATCTTGGTGCAGAAGGACGGCCTGCCGTTTTTGTCGGATGACAGCTGACATGCAACGAAGCTAAACTAGGAGCCCACGAGTTTTTTGACTGCTTGTCCAAAAAAAAAAAAAAAGGAAAGTGGCGTGAGGGCAAGAATCCTTCGTCTATCAAAACGTGAGCTGCTGTGACGGCCGCAGTAGCGCGCGTTGAAGGCTAGTCCCATCTTCTTCCCGTATATGCACGATGCTGCAGTTGCGGTGGCGGCGCACGCCAGACCAAGCTCCGACTGAGGAGGGAGGCGGCTTCGCAATCAGATGCTCCCTCCTCCTCACATGTGTGTGTCACGGCGGAGGCCATGAGCGAGTGAGGAAGCCCAGCTGAGCCCGACAAGTTGGTTCCCTGCTTGGAGAGATGGCATTGGCGCCCGCTTTCTCGCCGAGACGGTCTCGCCTCCTCTCCCTGGAACATCTAGACCTCTGGGAGACGGGACGGAAGGGAAGCCTGTTGGACCGTCGGCCGCAGGCAGCCATGATTTTGGCAATGTGGTGATGACCACCCGGAGAGAGACCCTCCCACCCATCATGATCCCCCGCTTCGTCTCGGGGCACGTGGCGGATTACCGGAAGGACTCCCGCGGGATTGACGGGGGGGGGGGGGGGGGGGGGGGGGGGGGGG